>OX457037.1:62285685-62620685 GCA_949752735.1 Lumbricus terrestris | reverse complement strand
AATAAATGAAATAAGTTTTAAAAATTCAGAAAGCATAGGCATTATTAAGAGTGTCTCTTACTGCTTCCCTCTCATGTGCTTATCAATCTATATTTCACCCTAGTCTATCCATATCTTAGTTACTCTAATTTAATTTGGACTTCTACCTACAATGTATGATACCCATCTCCATGTTTTTAGGACCTTGCAAAAAAACCCATACGAGTAATCAGTAAATCCACCGTCAACTGTCATACTGGTCCCCTATTTGCTGAGCATGAACTCCTAAAAAATATTAAGCAGATTAGATTCGAACAGACATCTCAATTTATGTATCAATACATCAATAACCTCCTCCCTTCTTCCTTTGCTTCCTACTTCTCTCCTGCTCTGCATCTTGGACTTACTAAAGGTAACAGAGAATTCAGTATTATTTTTGCAAAAACAGATGTTCGGAAATTCTCCATTAAATTCCAAGGCCCTGTTTTATGGAATAAACTTCCGATATTCATTCCTAAGTACTAACTTCACTCACTTCAAACACCTTTTACGTGTGCACACAATCATTGCGCAACGTTTTCTGTTAATGACATGAGGGGTTACCCATGACAATGCTGATTTTTTTGATTGTCTATCTTTTGTTTGTGTTCTTTCTCTGAATTTTTCCTGTAGTATTTACTACATAGTTTTTGATAATTTTTTGTTTCCTTAGTTAAGTAACATCTTTGCATTCCAATTCTCCCTGGAGCTTTTACTTTTATGCCTCACTTTTTAATTAGGCCCCTACTTAGCGGGACTTGTCCCTTTTGGTGTGCCTATTTGTTCCCTCACTCTTATTCTACTTATTCACTTTGAGTATTTGCTTATTGCTGATTATGTTTATACTTTGTTAAGTATGCGTGTACAATTGAATTGTTGGGATCAATAAAAATATGTCTATGTCTATAGATAGATACATGTAGACAGGTAAGTAGGTAGATAGGTGTCCAAGTATCTAGGTCAGTGCTGTCCAACGTGCGGCCCGCGGGCCGCATGCGGCCCGCGAGGTGATCTCAAGTGGCCCGCCAGGGCTCACTAAATTTGTGCACTTTAATTGTGTAAAATGAAGTAAAGGATAAAGTCACTGATCGACTTTAGCTTTTATTTTTTTTATTGATTTTGTGACAGTTACCGATTTGGACAGCTACCAGGAAGGTCAATCCGAAAACTAAAATTACTCTCTTGAATTCTTTCCTTTTCTGGGGGTTAGGCTCCTGCATAGTCTACTTGGAGATTGACCCACGACTTTTGGTTTTAACGACTCTTATCCCTGTATACTCAATTGAACTCACTTCGCAAACCATCCCAAACCGTTCACATCTAGTCAGTCCCTAAGATGTGTAGGCTACAGAGTCCCAGCACGTCTGCAAGTGACTATGACCATTCCTTTCGAGAGAAAGTCTAATTTTAGTCCTAAGGATTAGAAAGAAACCATCGCTAAGAGACACAGCGGTCAGGGATGACGAACGTCAATGTCTTGGTTCTGTCTGGTCCGACGAATATGGTGCTAGCTCTTTAGACCAAAACCCTGACTTCGACGATTTTTTTTATGAAAGTCAGGGCAGGAGAATGGAATTCGCCCGTCATAAATTGGATCTTAGCCAAAAAAAATGACTGGGCGACGTAATGAAGAGCTGAGCAGGCCAAACTGTGTCTGGACGACGAAGCTGAGCGCGAGGCAGGGTTAAACGCCACCTTGCACGTTTTGGTGCTCAACTATTTTGAAGCATGACAATTATAGTCGTTTGTGTAGCCTACATGACATCATTCATTAGTATTATTTCTGCTGGGATTGTCGAACTCTTTCGATAAACCGCTCAAGACTTTCCTCTTTGGTCATTCCTGGGTCGGGAGCATCTCTGAATAGTTATCTTAAACCGGCGGTATATAAATTTCATAACATATAGCTATAGGCTAGATTGATAGACAGGTTAGAATCATTCCATATTGAATTCAATAGGCCTAGGCCTACTCGTTTCAATGTTAACATATCAATAAATTTTGAGTTTACTGTTGCGGCCCTCGGCTTCAAGAATCTTGCTTTTGCGGCCCGTTATACCAAAAAGGTTGGACAGCACTGATCTAGGTAGTTAGGTAGGTAGGTAGGTAGTTAGGTAGGTAGGTATAGGTAGGTAGGTGGGTGGATGGAAGGATGGATGAATAGACAGACAGACAGACAGACAGACAGACAGACATACATACATACATACATACATACATACATACATACATACATACATACATACATACATACATACATACATACATACATACATACATACATACATACATACATACATGCATGTGTGGCGGACAGGCCACAAGTGAGTTACACGCAGAGTATAATTTGGCCGGTAACTCGCGGGAGTAACCCTGACTCTCGTTAGGTAGCCATTTGGCTTGGTAGAAAAGAAACTGAAACCGGTTTCGTTAAAATTTAGGTTTCGGTCATTGTATACGGAAGACCGATAGGGGTTTTTAAGCCAAAGCATAGAGTGTTGCCGGTGGAATAAAGCCTGCCACACGGTGCGTTGCTTATAACGTGGAGTAGTTGCCGACTACTCCATACGTACTGTGTTCGTGAATTCGTTCATAGTTAAATCGGTTGTGTTCGACTGTCTCTACAGGATTGGCATTGGCCATTCGAACATAATTGGGCGATCCTGATATACGCGGTTGTGAGGGCTCAGGTAGATGATCTGTCGGGGTTCGTCACTCTGTCATCGATCTCTCGGGGTTCAATCTTCTGTTTCAGGGGTACGTGTTACCTAGGCCGGAGACGCCGCAGCTCTGCGGAAGTGACACTGTTGAGTAGAGGGTGAAATCCCCTGTTGAAGTATCCGGTTATCTTTTGGCTACACGTGTTAGTGATTCTGCAGGGTTTGGGTTGGGCTCCTACCTGCAAGGGAAGCTACGTGTTGCATTCACGATCCTGCTGTCTTAGCGATCGTTGAGAGTCTTTTGAGCGTAACGCGAAGGTTACGGGTTTTCTGGAGTGGAGAGTGGTGACTCCACGGAGCGCATGAAGCTGACGCCTCGGTGAGATACGCTCGATTTAGTAAAGCAGGGGCACCAAGTTCTTCGGGTTTATTATTGGTACAGTAGAGAGTTATCGCTCCCCTCGGGTAGAGGATAGTTTGTGGCCTTAGCAAACTAGGAGCGCGGGAAGCAGAGTAAATTCTGAGAGTAAAGACCAAGTGTTATTGAGGGTTTTTACCTGAGGTCCGTAACTGTTGAGTTAGGGCGAACGGCGCCAGTAGAATACACGACAATTAATAAGTCTCTTCGGAGACGGGGTTTTCTGTTACCTGCCCCCCCAAGGCCGCCAGGTCTTTTATTTTTTCCCGTGTTTACGGGAAACAGGACAGCACCTACCACCCCGCTCTTCCGAGCGGCCGAGAAGACCAAGTCTCGGGGAAAGGCCGGTTATCGCTGCTGATCGTTGGACGAGTGAGGCGAGCACTCGGGAAGCGCGCCGCGTACTCTGTACACGGCGGCGGCGCGTGTTCCGTTGACAGGCTAAGTGTAAAGTTGGGAGTTTTGGGCGCTGCAGGTCTCCAGCGCTGCCGGCTTCAGCGAGACTCTGCCGGGAGCGTGTGGGCAGCGTGAACCGTCTCTCCGTGAAAGTCATGAGCACAAAGATGGGAACACGGTCGTGGCGCATGCTCGGCCTCGGGCCGTTGGAATGGTCCTGGTTTAAGTCACTTCAGTTGCTGGTTCAAGGAACGACCTCAGTAGTCCCCGTCGGTGGCGAGGGATCGGTGGCTGCCAAATGCAGCATGGTGCGTCAGGGAGCGGAGAATACGGGCAAGAAGACAGAGACCGCAGGCGCGACGGGCGGCGTACGGCGAGGACGCTCTGCCGGTGGGACAACGAACCCTGTGTTGGGAGTCGGCCATCCTCCATCTCAGGACGTCGCCTACTCGGTGACCGCGGACTCGGCAGAGAGCGAGTCCGACGATACTGCGCGGCGCACCAGGTCGCAGACCTCGGTGTCAGGAGCTTCTTCGACCGCCAGTGAAGGAAACGACGGTGCACACGCCGCAGACAGCGACTCGGGAGGCTCGGGCAATCCTGGTACGATAAAGGGTCTCCCGGGTCCTGGGCAGCCAGAGACTCTTGGTGGCGCAGGGGCCACCGAGAGAGAACGACCTGGTCGGGCAGCGGCGCTTGCGGGCGACGGCAATGAAGAAGCGTCGCAGGCGTTGGCTGTTGAGGGTCGGACGCCACACATGCATACATACATACATATATGTACATACAGGCATACAGGCATACAGGCAGGTAGATAGAATATGAAAATGAATATGAATAGGGAAAGGGATAGAGATATTATGGCAAGGCATCGAGATAGAGATTGGGATATAGATAGAGACAGAGGAAGGGAGAAAATTAGAGCAGGAGGGATGGATGGATGGACGGAGGAAGGGAGGGAGAGAGGGAGGGAGGGAGGGTGGGAGAGAGGGAGGGGAGGGAGGGAGGTGAAAAAGGAGAGAGCTCGGGAGCGAAAGTGAAAGTGTGAGACAGAGCGGGGCAGAGAGATGTACATGTATGCTTATTGAAACTGGAGCAAAATATAGCGAAACGTGCGTTAACAGAAATGGCTGGAGATACGAGAGATTTCTGATGAAGACATACCGGCACATATTGGAAAGGTAGCCAATACGGGGATTTAGGGGCAGAGTGTTGTTTAAGTATCAGCCTATGACATAATTTATACGAAATCAACTGGAAAGAAATAGCGCAGAAATAACAGCTGGAGGTAGGCCTATCAAAATAATAGCCATAGCCCACCACTTATTTGTCATCAGACACAGAAATCGATTTCCAGCCCAACATCAGCAATCAGTTCAACTCCCTGGTCATAATATTTTGATACATTGGGGATAGTAAAGTCCGTTTGCACGGTCGTAAAATTCTATATACCCTATAGACTAAAGAGTTGAGTCAGATGATATCGCCGATGCAACGGTGACTATATTAGCCTATGGCTTTTAGTAGATCCGAAAAAAATCAACAAGAGAAACTGGATTGACAGAGTCATGAGAGGTGACAATGGAAGGGTACAGTGGAGAAAAGCGAGAAGCACAAACTATAGATGGGTGGCGTCGCTGGTCTAAGGCCTACAAGCCTGCCTGAGGGCATAGAGCCATAGAACTAAAGAAGTAGGTTTGCGCCAATTCTGTTCTTATTACCCTTATTGATGTTTCAGAAGGAGAAGGCACATTCCAAAGAGGACCAATTGAGACAAATGACACAGACTGAGCCATAATTATATCAGTGACCGAGAGGTCAAGTCAGTTTTAGACTGAAGCAACTCATGCAGAACAAATCGGTAATCAATAAGATGAGAGTGCTTAACCTATTCGGTCCTTGTCAGGATACAGGGCTCAATTAAAATTCTCACACGGAACCGGCAGGGTGACCATCATGGTGTTTTAGGTGAATGGCTGCCAGTAGCCTATGAGTCTACGAGCTCTCTAAGTCGTAGCCTATGTGGTGGCTTTACATCGTGGCAACTGTCTCGTCCATAACAAGCACAATATACTGTACGCATACTAGGCTATTCTATGAAAAATGTAATTTATAGAACCGTCTGGTCTTCTGTAGTCAACGATCGTTCCACAGGATTCTGGTGGTTTATCCGAGCATTTCTCAGTCGTCAATCCGCTGTCGTAGCATTTGGGCCCATCCCAACTTGTGCACTTCCAACATTGGAGACCTTCAACGATATTATCAATCAATCGGTCAGAATTTATATAGCGCCCCTTCAAGGTACCTACTCAGATGCGCTCCCGGTCGAGATCAAGCAGGAAAAAACATGTAGCCTTATGATCATGGCGTCCGACAAACAGTTATCAGTTGGAAGCAGCCTAAATTAATGTCTGACGATCCTAATTCTGTGTTAATCTGCATCTAATCTGCTACTTCTATGGAATTGAAGTGCAACATGTCTAGGCCTAGGCTACATAGGCCTACTGCTCTGCTACGACAAAGGATTAAGTGTCAGCGAAAATTGAGATTCCAAGCCTCACGCTCCGACAATTTACTAAGACAACATGACATTGTACGACTGTTTTATGTGCTTAAATATTATCTGACGCTCACCAATCCTTAGTGTAAGCTACTTCAAAAGCTTTTAAAAGAAAAACCTATAATTATATGAGTTGCTGTTTACCTTCCGACAACCCGACCACAGTGCACGCAATAAGCAGAAGCCCGATAAAGCAACGCATCGTTCCTGCACTGCGCAATACAATAAGCAGCTGATCAGCAGCAGCAGCAGCAGCAACTAATATTATTATTCTCGACAGAACGAATTAACAGCGCGTGGCCGACACAGAAGAGCTTTGCCACTCTGCTGTGTTGCTTCTCGGACTTTTAAGAAGATGGATCAAGGGCTGTGCGAAGGAAATTAACCAAGACAGCTGCTGTGCAGGGGCGGATCCAGGGGGCAATCCGGCCATAGCCCCCAATTTAGAAATTCCTTTACTTTTTTACCAGCTATTCTGGCTCGACAAATTGACTTGCCCCCCTCATGAGTAGTCCCGCAGGCCCCTTCCCACGCCCACGATGTCCGCCGATACGAGGTCCGCACGACTAAAAATGGTCATCAACTATTTGGCGGATAAAATGGTATCTTTTTCTTGGGAATTCGTCGAGACAAATGATTTTTTTTTAAATCGGCGACCAAGACAAAAAAATTTTCCTGTCCCAAGACCGAAAATTTTGGCCCCCCTCGAAAATTTCTGTATCCGCCCTTGCTGCTGTGTCTGATTTATTAAACTGTATCAAAACAGGATCTGTCACGTGTGTGTGTGTGTGTGAGCTGTTTATTGCAAGCAAAATAATGTAGTCTGTCTAAGCTTAGCCTATATGCGCGCATTATTCGAACCGTTGGCCTAAATATCAGGACGACCTGCTGCAAAAATGACCTGTGGAATTAAATCTGAATATTAATTTATCTTCAAGGATTCTGTCCAATTAACTTATAAACTAAGCGAACAAAGCACCTACTTATTATAGGCCCTACTTATATCAAAATATTGTTTTCATTGTATCGAGCTTAATTTGAGGGACAGGCTAATCTGCAGTTCTGCAATCATTCTTGCATCATCACCTGCGAGGTATTGTGTAGAGTTTGTGAATGATCACAGATTGGGAATCGAATGTGAACAACAGGAACCTCTAGTTCTAAAGCGGTTCATCTGCCGTCTTTAAACAGTCAACGATGAACCACTTTAGAACTAAGGGGCTCTTTACTATTGACGACGCACATTAGCCTATGCACATTTTTTTAAAAACGGGTATAAAAATTCAAGAAATTTGATTTTTACTTTTATCTTGTAATAATTAGTCTTGGCTTGTCAAGTATGATCATACATTTAAACTGGAAAATTTAGTGATTTGAGTCGATAGTCTTTGAGCATTGGAATCGAATAGAGTGAATAAATAACTCATAAGCCTACACTAAGCTGCACAAGCATGGAAGGCGACGTGACCGACAAGCAGTGTTGCCACTGAGGTTTCAGAAATAAACCCAGATTTCCTTCCGAGAAAAACTCAGACGAAGGCCAAAAAACCCAGATCTAGTGAAAAAAAACCCAGATGTGGCATCACTGCCGACAAGGACTTGAGCAACTCATTGTACGACGACGAGGTACACTGTGAATCTGAAGTTCAAAGTAGGTGATATAATATACAAAATAATATGTGAATAGCCAAACACATACATACAAATGCATAAGAGCACTGCCTCCTACATAAATCTTAATAAACGCGTGCATACGTACATGCACATGCATACATGTGAGCATATATCCTACATGAATGCATTCATACACACGGGCGACAGAAACAGACATACATAATTTATGTACATGCATAAATGCATAGGCTACATAGTACATACACTGTTTACATACAATCATACGTACATGCAAACATGTATGCATCATGGGCGGAGACCTGGTCTAGAAGATGGGGGGGGGGGGAACAAATGAGTCGCCGACGAAATTTTCCATTTTCATCGGCATAAATTTATGATGACCTTTTTAAAAGTCATTTCATATTCCAATCTTCTTTATAGTCTTTACTTCTTGCAAACATTACCAGAATTAACCCATTAACCACCGTCAAAATTTACGATGCTATTTTTTCTTTTCTTAAATGTCGGCGGTACATTGCAATGGGCGGTTCCCCACCACAAACACTGGGGGACCGTCCCCCTTTATCCCAAGTCTCCATCCATGGTATGCATACATATACAATGCATGCATACACACACACCAATACACACTTGCACATAATATGCACAGTTGCACACATAGCCCTACATGCATGCATACATACTTACAAGCAGTTAATGTCAGCCCTTAATCCCATAAAACTTGACAAATTCTTCGAATTAATTGACCAAAGGGTCTAATAAGAATCTGATGTAAGTTCTGGAACACATCACTTAATTATTATAGGCCATAATTATTTGTTGACATCGTCGGCATTAGTAAGCAGCTGCCGATTCTTATGTGCTCTGCTTCTAGAGTCTCGTCTCTTGCTAAATTAATATAATTTATGCCTAATTATAATACATAAGAATAAAATACAGAATTTTGCTGAAGCAAGTTAAGTGATTATTATACAGGATGCAGAATAAATTCTGCAACTCATCAAGCATAATTATTGCTGCCAACAACATCCTATCAAGTGGTGTGCAGCTGCCGCTTAGTTGGAATTTAATTGAAATCAAGACTGTAAAAGTCGCCCCCAAATTCTTTGTCCCGGCTTACGTGTATGTACTCCTCGGTAATGACAGTGGCGGAGTTAGATGTTGTTTAGGATGTGCCTTTGTTTTATCATTTCATATCTCTATGTTTCACAGTACGACAGCCATCCATCCATCCATCCATCCATCCATCCATCCATCCATCCATCCATCCATCCATCCATCCATCCATCCATCCATCCATCCATCCATCCATCCATCCATCCATCCATCCATCCATCCATCCATCAGTCCGTCCGTCCGTCCGTCCGTCCGTCCGTCTGTCTGTCTGTCTATCCATCTATTCATCTATCCATCCATCCATCCATCCATCCATCCGTCCATCCACCCATCCATCCACCGTCTGTTTGTCTGTCTATCCATCTATTCATCTATCCATCCGTACAACCATTCGTCTCCTATCCGTCTATTCATCTCTCTATATCTCCATTTCTCCATCTATTCTCCATTTGTCCATCTATCTATTCAAATTTTAAGTTAGAGATGAATCATCAGACCGTGTATAATATACAGGGTGCGCCAAAAAAAGACCCCCTAGGTTTTTTGCCAATATCTTGGCCGAAAATAAGAATTTTGAAATGAACTTCACAGTCTTAAAGACAATTAAAGACAATTCATATCTGCACATGATGGTCAGATTCCATGAAAATATTTGAAACAGAACAAAAGTTATACCACTTTTATGGAGGTCACCCACCGTTTTTTGACGATTTAAAAACGCAACGCAGCAAAAAGTAACAAAAACATGATTTTTTCCTCATCTCAAATAATTGGTATCAAATAGTCTTGATATTGCCAGATGATCATTATTAACACTATCTAAAAAGAAACAGGGTACCAGCGCAGCTGCGCGCCACTGAGAAGTCACTAGTCTTAGCAAGATGACAATCAAATTGGTAAATAAGGAATCTATCAGATTAATCAACAGGTCCATCAAGAACTTTGCAAAGAGACTCAAAAGAAGTGTTGGCACTGGTGGTGGGCTCATTGAAAACAAGTTGTGAAGCACTACCAGGTTCATTTGACAACAGTTATTTGAGATGAAACTTAATAAAACCGTGTTTTTGTTACTTTTTGTTGCGTTTCGTTTTCGAATCGTCAAAAAACGGTGGGTGGTCTCACTGAAAGTGGTATAACTGTTGTTCTGTTTGAAACATTTTGATAAAATCTGACAATCATGTGTAAATATGAATTGTCGTTGAGCCTGTACAATTTCATTTCGAGATTTTTACTTCTGACCAGTGATACCGCTCCAAAATTTAAGAAAAGGTGGGGTCTTTAAAAAGCCAAGAAAAGCCAAGTTAATAATTATGGACTATGTCACTTATTTTATTTCAACTGAAGCTATTTTATCCGATAAATTGCGATGTTTATAAAATTATGTAGAATTAATCTTGAAATTAATGTATGTTAAATTGTTAATAATTGGTTCATTCCGCTGATTTTCTAACATAAGAACAACATTTTGGAACATAGTGCGCTAGTTTTGAGAAATAAACGTCATCTTCACTTTAGTTAAAATTGTTGTTGTCTTGAGTTAAAAATTTTTTTGGTGCTTTTGTGTGATCTTGTGAGCCATTAAAGCTGCCTTGTTTGCATTTATAAGATTATTGTCT
Source organism: Lumbricus terrestris (assembly GCA_949752735.1). Classification (NCBI taxonomy): domain Eukaryota; kingdom Metazoa; phylum Annelida; class Clitellata; order Crassiclitellata; family Lumbricidae; genus Lumbricus; species Lumbricus terrestris. The sequence continues at coordinate 62,610,266 of OX457037.1, read as the reverse complement.
ATTGTTATTAACATAAGTATCTGTGATCAACTTATTTATCTTTATCAAGTTATTTGCGATTTTGCGCGGAATCTCGCGAGAAAGTACATGGCGTCACATATAAGGGACCGTCCATAAAGTACGTCACGCTCCAGGGGGGGAAGGGGTGTAAGAAAGTGTGACAGTTTGTGACATGGGGAGGGGTCAGGCCATGTGTGACGTCACACATTTATTTTTTTAAATTTTGAGGATTCAGAGGTAATATTTATATAATTTAATCATTATTATCATGAACTTTAATATAAACTAAGAGGATTCAGAGGTAATATTTATATAATTTAATCATTATTATCATGAACTTTAATATAAACAATCATATTACGTCATTCTTTAAAATATATGATACCAAGCCATTGTATTATCTAATAAATACCCACTTTCATTTGTCATCTGTTGACAATTAACTATTCTACTATTAAAGTAATTTTAATAATGTGATAGTTCTTTTAAGTGGAAATTTTATATTTTAATGCAGTTTAATAGTGAAGTGTGTTTTAGGTTAAATTTTAATTAGGTGTTAATTAAGAAAATTTTTTGTTCGAAAGTGTGACGTACTTTAGGGGGGTCCGAGATTTGTGACAGTTTGTGACAGGGGGAGGGGGTAAAAATGGTCAAAAATAGCGTGACGTACTTTATGGATGGCCCCATACATGTTCGTGTATGTATGCGTGCATGTATAGGTCGATGTTCTTGAGATGTACAGAAGAAAATTTCTTACTATTCTGTCGATTATGAATATTTTAATCCACCATTCGACTGAATAAAGATAAAGATAAGAATATTGTATGTCAGGACAGAGTGCAGCATAAATTAGAAATACATAAATTAGAAATACAAGACGTACGTGAGCCAACATGCATTGAAAAATGAGTATAGTCTATTACTCAATTCTCGATTCAGAATCATGTCTTTACTGTAAGACATAAGAAGCAGCTCTCCACAATGAAGTGATTTATGCAAGTCCTCTTTCACAAGGCCTCTAAGACCTATAGTTGCTTCAATCTCTTTGTTAGTAGGCCTATAGGCTACTTTCAACTGGCGATGCATCACATTTCGAGTGAATATCTTCAGCATATTTTTTATATTTTAAATGATTATTTGGGTCAAGCAGTTAGTGATACTTTCAGAGGGCCATAAGCACGTGAAATTATTGCCGACTTGAGACACTAAGAGGCTAATGTGGGCGGGAGATTTCTATGGTAGGTCAATCAAGTCTATAATCCTGAATTCATTCGGCGTAATATATTAACAGCTCGAGACTACGAATGAGAAGTTGACGATTAACAGCTGGAAAAGACAGGTTTTAGCCTTCTCTTTCGGTTCTTTGAAAAGGAGAATATATTATTTATTATTGTTACCTTTGTCTGCGAAGACAACGCTAACCATTAGCAGCATAAAGAAGACGACTTTCATCATTGCCATCGTTTTCAGTTCTGTCAAACAAACAAACAAACAATGTAAAATTAAAGTCTATCTTCAACGTTTAGTTATCTCTTGCCGCTAAGAGCCACAACATCACATTATTAATAAGGTGTTGGATATTCTTTGTAAGATACAAATTGACAAAAATAGTGATTTCGAAGCACGGCAATAAAATTTCTCGAAATTCCACACACGTCCACGTAAAATGTGGGAAAAGTCATTTTGCGGTTAACTCTTTCTACTTTTGAAACCCGTCGGTATGACAATGAAAGTAGGCTAATAGAGAAATTGTGAACATGCCTGAACACGGCTTCAGCTTTCAGTAGGCCTAGCTATCTGGTTTCCAGTTTCACTTGCTAGTGGATTTCTTCGATGGATTATGATTTTCGTTTGCGAATTAATTTCAATCGACTACGAATGCAGTTTTGAGATTTAGGCTATCATCATATTGGAAAGCAATGTATTTTGTGACGTTTTTCAATTAACCAACCGACAGCATTCTGAACAGCGCAATTTTTAAACCTGCTGAAATGTGTTTTAAGTGATTGGCTGCCTGGAACGGGTCCTCCGCTCTGCGGCGCGATTTGTTGGCCATATCCTAAAATATGGTCATGTTTCATCTTACATGCGGGGTATCTTATACTGGCTCCCTTCTCCACAGCGGATTGCATACAGGGACCAGGGTCTGTGCGTTGGTTAGGCGGTGCATTGAACGACTAGCTCCACCATAATTATCTTCGAGAACTCTGTTGTTCCACCTTGGGACTTCGGCGTCGATCAATCCTTCGATCGGCGAACCATGCAGTGGCGTAGCTACCATGTGTGCAATGTGTGCAAAGCACACGGGCCCACGACCTCCAGGGGCCCACACAGATTGCTAAATTAATTATTTATTATATGCTATCCAAATTAGTAATTCACATTAGTTTGTGATAGATGTCATTTTTGTGAACACACTTGCATTAGGCTATTTCGTTAATCGTTACTTTACTGGTTCCTTTCAACCGCCTTGCTGTTGACAGGCAAAACTTCTACTGGGTTCGAACTCTATATTAGTTATGTTTTCGTCTCGAGTCATGACTGTCACATTGCAAGACGACATTAGTGTACATGTATGTGAACCATAATAAAGAATAGGTCCAATAAGCTTATAGTTTTAATCTGAGAACATGAAACGAATCGTACCGGCATAAGATTTTAATTTCGCTGCCTCGCTTTCATAATAATGCAGTGGGTATAAGGGCGTGCCCATGCTATCTAGGATAGGTGTGATTATGCCGGTCTATATGTTACATTCGTGTATTGTAATTAAACGGTGCGCTGCAGAAACATCATACCTCTCACAGGCATGCTCGTGTATTCCGGTAGGCCTACTTTGCTGGATTTGGTTACGGAGTGACCTGCCATCTCCCTCAACCAGGGTGAGAACTGCGGGGTTTTGAAGTGGTTCAACCCTCTCTAGTCTTTCAGAGGTTCACGTGGTTGTCTTCTTTTCAGTTTTTCACGACCAAACTCCACGTGGATCATAGTCTGACCCCCAGTTATTTTTCTACAATTCTCAAACTGCTCTCAACTCCTGTCAGCTCTCACCCCAAAATCAGAGAGAAAGAGACCAAAATTGAGCAGGATCAGGTTCCTAGGAATCACTTATTTTCCCCAATTTTTGCAACTGTAAGGAATATTGCTGAATTTATTTTTAGTTAGACCTATACTGTGACAAATTGATGATTGTATCGTTTTTGCAATGGTGTGCAAATTGAAAATCATGGACCAGATTTGATACATGATTGACTTTTTTGCTGAAAAAAAATGCTAGAAAGAAAACTCTATGATGCCATGAGGCCCAGGACACAGTTTTAAGTAGGCCCACTAATTATAAGTGGATAAGTATGCAACGTGATAGATTTTAAATTTCGACTGAGAAACAACTGCAGTTATAACACTTTAATTCATCTGTCTCATTCGTGCAGCATTCATGTTTATTCAGTGAGTTGTAGGCCTATTGCATGTGTTAGGTATAATAGCAAACACGCCGATGATTGTCTTAATTGCGAGAACGCGATATCGGCCCTACAAGGCCAAGCAGGGGCCCATGTGGAACCTCTGCACACGGGCCCACGAAAAGCTAGCTACGCCACTGGAACCATGGCTGAGCTTCTGGTTCCCCGCTCACGGACTGCTAGGCCTATCCGACAGCGTCGTTCTTTCTCTGTTGCTGGTCCTACAACTTGGAATGGTCTCTCTGTTACACTGCGCTTAATTCCCAAAGGTCACTCCACCCTTTTCCTTAAGAACCTAAAAACTGTTTTATTTTGCCGTGGTTGGGTCGGGAGCGCTTCTGAGTAGCCTACCTTGAAGAAAAGCTATCTACATTTCTGAAATAAACAAACACGTGTAGGCCTAATAGTTTTGCTACTTATTACAAACATCTATGAATTAAGCAAGGCGATGAAATTACCGACTGAAGATTCCGTGTGTTCCAATTCTTCTGCTTCTGCCAAAGATGAGAAGAAAGCTGGTTTGGCCTGTGTTCATTGTACCAGTATTTAAAACGAAATTAGTGAATGTCGACCCAGATTTATCGCACATTATTAGAACACTAAAATCAAAATTTCAATAGCCGCGGGATTTTAAATCAACGAGAATCAGAAAGGCCGAAACAAAGAGCAAGCAGAAACAGTCGAATCGAATTACTCTCATAATTCATCGAAATTAGAAACATGCCATAAATTAACGGTCTTTAGTGCAATGAAAAAGTATACGAAATCTTTAGTACTTGAAATCCGGTTTAATTTCGATGACTCCCATAAAAGAGTCAAGGAATGAAGGAAATTTAATGGAAAGAATGGAACGGTGTCTGAATTAATTAATTAATATAAATGTCAGCGCAAAGGCTCAACGTGACATATGGGTTTAATTTTGAAGAATTTCCTTCTATACATAGAGATGCTTTATTTTGCGGTTGTCAAGCGGCCGGTGTCACGAAATAGAGTATCCCCCTTTTTAATTGTATCCCCCAAATTGAAAAAAGTGGATAAAACCGCTTCCTAGTGTGTTTTCTTTTGCAAATTAATTTTCATCTGCTTTGTTTTGAACAATGGCACTAACAGGTATGTTTATTCCTACTAGATAATTTGTTTTGCCCTGTTTTTAGAGCACTTTAAACATTTAAAACACTTAAAAACACTCAGAGTCACTAAATAAATTCGAGTTGCCTTTTTCTGAATATTGCTTAGGACACTTAAAACAATTAGAGTCACTTTAAATTTTGATTACAGCATAATTGTTTTTATTATGCGCATTTTTCAAAAAAGGGGATAGACAGGTTTATCCTCCCGGATAGTATAGACCAGTTAATTCCATCCGGGAAGATAGATTAATTTATCCCCCCCGGATAGCTTTCAGGGGGGATACTCCGTTTCGTGTCACCGGACCGCCGACCGAGGGGTAGAGGGGGAGACGGACTTGAATTAAGATAGAAGGAAGCCTGTCAGTCAAGTCTCCGCCTGCAACCGGTGCTTTGGAGTAGGAGTCGTTCAGGTTCGAATTCACGTCATGCCGCCTCGTAGGAAACTTGAACTATCCTTTCACTCGCAATTGCTCATGCGCTTCAATTTTTCAGGATCCCTATACGCGGCGACTTGAGGTGGATTCGAACCCCCACCCTTCCGACTCCAATGCAATGAACACACGTGTAGGCCTACACCTTTATTCACCACCGAACCCCACAGCAGGGTTTATAAAATCACACGCTGACACTTGCCAATAATAATAATATATGATTCATTCAGTCGCTCATTCGTTCATTCATTCATTTATTCAGGGCCCTTATGCGGTGGCTTGAGTTGGATTCGAACCCGCACCCTCCTGGCTCCAAGGCACCGTACATACGTCTTCACCACAGCTGTGGGGCACGGTGGCTTATTGGATATGTTCATTGCCTTGCAGCCGGCTTTCTCTTTCCTCTCGCATCCAATTCAAGGTACGGCTATCCGTTTACCCAGGTCTACCTATCCGTTTGCAGTTATACACGCCCATCGGTCGCAGGCGGAGGCTTGACTGACAGTCTTCCTTATATCTTCCTTCTATTACGACTCACCACCCAACTGGGTTGGCGGTCCGGCCGCCTGGCAACTAGGCCTATACCATAAAGCTTCTCTGTGAATAAAGACACATTTCTTCAGAATTAAAGCCATTTCTCACGCCGAATATAATATATGCTATCGCACTTAATATATTAATTAATCCAGAGCACAATGATATATTCTTTCCATTAAATTTGTTTCATTCCCTGACTCTCTTCGTGGGGGTTAGGCTATCAAAATGAAACCGGATTTCAAGTAGGCCTACTAAAGAGTTCATACAGGCTAGGTATTTTATTGCACTAGGCCTAATAACCGTAAATATATGGTATGCTTCCAATTTTGATGAATTATGAGAGTAATTCGATTCGACTGTTTCTGTCTGCTCTTTTTTTCATCTTCCCGAGTCTCGTTGATTTAAAGTATCACAGTTATTGAAATTTGGATTTTATGGTTCCAATTATGTCCATTAAATCTTGGTGGATTTCCGTTCGTTCCGCTATATTATAACAGAGTCAGAATTCATTCATTGCAAACCAGTTTCTTCACGACTTTGCAGAGGAAGAAGAATAGGAATGCACGAAATATTCAGTCGGTAATTTCATCGCCTTATTTAATTTCTAAATGTATGTAATAATTATCAGGCTATAGGCTATAGGCTACATGTCATGTTGAACATAACAGGTACTGATTCAGATTCGTCTAAATCGAACATATTTCAACAGGTTTTAAACTGCGCTGTTTAGAACCTGGGTGAATCAGTATTAAGCTTATATGGAGCGTAATCTCATTAAATATATTGATTTTCATTATGATAATGCTCAAAATGACGTCCGGTGGCCGATTCAACTCATTTCGAAATTTAAGAAAACATAATCCATCTAAGAAATGCCGAGTGAAACTGGAAGCCAGATAGTTATTGCAAGGGAAGCAACTTGCAATAACTATCTGACTAATCATCCCTTCAGAAGCGCTCCCAGTGCGTTCAAAATGGAGGGACAAGCAGGTTTTGAGCCGAAAAAAGAAGAGGAACTACTACCAGAGAGGATGACAGAACGAACCGATGGTGGAAGTCAGTTACTGCCATTGTAATTTCGGCGGTCATCAAATTATGAAAGCGCCGCCCACATCTTTAGCGGATGTTTGTAGAATTGTTAGGAATTTCATTGCCGTGCTTCGGATTCAATTTTTAGTTAATTTTGCATCTTAGAGACTATGGTTAATTAATATGTGATTGGTGGCTATCAGAGGTAAAGATAGCCTAAGTAAACTTTGAAGATGGAATTCAATTTACATTGGGGATAGTCCAAAAAAGTACGTCACGCTCCAGGGGGGAGGGGGTGTAATAAAGTGTGACAGTTTGTGACAGGGGAGGGGTCAGGCCATGTGTGACGTCATACATTAATTTTTTTAATTTTGAAGATTCAGAGGTAATATTTATATAATTTAATCATTATTATCATGGACTTTAATATAAACTATTATATTACGTCATTCTTTAAAATATATGATACCAAGCCATTGTATTATCTAGTAAATACCCACTTTCATTTGTCATCTGTTGATAATTAACTATTCTACTATTAAAGTCATTTTAATAATGTGATAGTTCTTTTAAGTGGAAATTTTATATTTTAATACAGTTTAATAGTGAAGTGTGTTTTAGATTAAATTTTAATTAGGTGTCAATTAAGAAAAAAATTGTTCGAAAGTGTGACGTACTTTAGGGGGGATCCGAGATTTGTGACAGTTTGTGACAGGGGGAAGGGGGTAAAAATGGCGTGACGTACTTTATGGACGGCCCCTAACTAATATGCAGAGAGCAAACAGCTAAGAGAATAATAATGAGTCGGATATATACTAGTCAGTATATGGAGCCATGGTTATATTATTGCTAAGATTATTGTTATTTAGTGGAATATTGCTAAAATTATTGTTATTTAGAGTATTATTGCTAAGATAATTGCTATTTAGTGGGCAGAAAAAAGCCAAGTTCCTTTGAAAAAAGCCAATATCCCAAGATACGATTAAAAAAGCCAAGATCTTGGGAAAAAAAGCCAAGAAGCGGTAACACTGCTTCTGACCATGATATTGGCAAAAAACCTAATTTTTTACGTTTCGTTTTTGAATCGTCCAGAAACGGTGGGTGGCCTCCCTAAAAGTGGTATAACTTTTGTTATGTTTTAGATATTTTGACGAAATCTGGCCATCATGTGTAAATGTGAATTGTCTACAAGCCTTTAAAATTTCATTTCAAAATTCTTACCTTTGGTTAAGATATTGGCAAAAAACCTAGGGGGTCTTTTTTGGCGCACCCTGTATAATATGTCTGTGTATAATATATGTCACCGGTAAAAAAATTAGAGCATTTGACTTTCTAGGCCCGGTCACAGGGCCGGATTAACAAATGTGGGGGCCCTGTTCGGTAAAACTGTGGGGGCCCAAACCTTACAGAAGCACGACAAAATGACTCACAAAACGTGTTATATTCAACGAATCAAAATTCGTCTATTATTTATTCATTACTTATATTATTTTTAACATTATCAACAGGTCTTTTAATAGTGTTAAACAACCGATATATCTTTTGCGGTTTTCGTCGGTTTAGGAATATTAAAGTGATTCATGGTCAGTCATTCTCCTGACCAGCGCACAGCACTCGTACAAGCAAACAGTGCACATGCGATTTTATGCCCCAAATACATTCTTGGCTATGAAAATTTCGGGTAGACCTGCGGCAGAATAAGGGTCAGGGCAAATGGTTCTTATCCGGGCATTTGGCCTGATTTGCCCTGCTGTGCATTGCCCCAACACTGTTTACAAACTAAAATACATTTTCGCGGTTATGCCAGTAGTAGACCCTGGCTCAAGCTCCATCCTGCTTAGATCTATGTGAGCTTTCACCCCGGTGTCTGTCTCTCTGGACAGTCGTTCACTGCGCTCAGCTGCTCGTGAAGAATTCCTTGTTCTTTTTTTGTGACCATGCAACGACGAGCATTCTCGGTAGTGTGCACAGTCATCTGGATTAGCCTCCCCGTGGCTCTCTCGCTTCCCGTGACTCTGCTGGTTCTTTCTTTCGTCTTCTCAACTTTTCTTTTTGACAACGCCTGCGCTGGGAGCGCCTTCGAGTAAAAATTTAAAGGGGCTCTATATAGATTTATGAGATTGATTGAATTCGTAAAAATAGAGTGCGTACTGCATGTAGGCCTACTCAATGTTATTATGACGCCATCCCATAATGCGTAGCATAGCACTAGAGTTCCGATCAATGTTTAAATAAGCAAAAAACGTATTACTCTCACTAGCGTATCTGACTGATTTTAAGATCAATCTGCCTGGCAATGAAAACTGCAATAAGGGCCCCCACAATTTTTAAATAAGCAAAAAACCGTATAACTCTTACTAGAATTTCTGACTGATTTTAAAGATCAATCTGCCTGGCAATGAAAACTGCAACAAGGGCCCCCACAATTTTTAAATAAGCAAAAACGTATACCCTATAACTCTTACTAGCATTTCTGACTGAATTTAAGATCAATCTGCCTGGCAATGAAAACTGCAGAAAGGGCCCCCACAATTTTTAAATGAGCAAAAAACGTGTAGGCCTAACTCTTACTATCATTTCCGACTGATTTTAAGATCAATCTGCCTGGCAATGAAAACTGCAATAAGGGCCCCCACAATTTGTAAATGAGCAAAAAGCGTATAACTCTTACTAGCATTTCTGACTGATTTTAAGATCAATCTGCCTGGCAATGAAAACTGCATTAAGGGCCCCCACATGTTCAAAAGTTGCATAATGCTAAAGTCTTTAGTTTTTGAATAATTTGACAATTTTTCATATATTTTGAACTCAGTTTACTATTATAATTAGCAATGATGAAAAATTCCTATTGCATGTGTGGGGGCCCCCTAAAGTGTGGGGGCCCCTGTTCGGCCGAACATGTCGAACATGCCTTAATCCGGCCCTGCCCGGTCAACATGGTATCCATGACTCGAATGACCCAACCTAATCACTCGATCAGCAGGTGATGCTGACTTGACCTAAGCTATAGCACGTGACTAGGTCTTTAATCTGTTTCTGCGTATCATCCAATTAATTCACTCGTTAACCGAATTTCTGTCCAATAAACCTTTCATGACGATTAACTTTACAGTCAAATATAATATTTAGTAGCAACTGTGCTTCTCATTTTATGCTGTTTGTAACGTATCTTCTAATTAGGGACTTGTTCTATTTTTAAGTAGTCTACACCTAGATTATAAATCATAAATAAATCATAAATAAACATTATCACAAGGCACATAAGGGAGCTTGGCGTTCCTGTTTCGAGCGAACTGACCAAAAAATCATTGACGCTCAGAGGCATGGGCGCCGACTCTGCGAGACCCGTGAGTGCCCAGCACCACCAGAAATTGGCTATGCGAGGTCCACATATGCATGGGCGCCACCAGAAATGAGTCCGCAGGAAGTGCTTTTTTAAGAAATTATTTCTCTGTCGACATTGGTTATAAATCACTGCGTCTTTTATATACATATTTTAAAAATCTCAGTCTGCATTACTATTACTCCAGTTTTACCCCATCCGGTAGTCTGAACTCCATCGGTCCTCAGTCAATCAGCGAATACGAGGAAACACCGAAATCTTCGTTATTCGATCCGCTTCCGTCATTTTTTTAATATTACGGACGAAGGCAACGATTTGAATGACTTTTTTTTATTGTAGGCCTACATGCTCAATAATGTTTCTCACTGCATGAGAGTCACCTGCCAGCATCATGGGCAGTAGCGGCGCTAGGGGGATAAGGAAGCTAAGCCCCCTAAAAAAAGTCATCCATTTTTCCCCATGTAAAAGTGAAATATTTGCGCGATTAACCCCCTCTAGCCCCTCCCCTACATTAACCGTAAAGGTACGCACGAGGTTAGCCAGAGACAGTTTGGCGGATACGACAAAGGACCGTTTTCCAAGATTTCGACCAAAATGACTAAAAAAAGTCGTCAGAAATTTTGACGGCTGAAAACGGACAATTTTCCCCCGCGAATTCAGCCCCCAAAACTGAAATCCTGGCGCCGCCACTGATCATGGCGGAGTTTGGTTTCCGTTCGTGGAGGGGCTAATAAAGAACTTGGGAAGAACCACAAATATTTTCTCGGACCAAAAAGTTGATGATCTTTTAGTTGATTTTTATGATTTTTTTAGTCATTCGGAAGTTTTGCGTTCGTGAACAGAACCATTTTCCCAGAACAAATTTATGAGTCTGCGCCTTCTTCGGGGGGGGGGGGCTATGCCCGGGAAAAGATACCGTTTACGCGGTAAAAAACTGAATCTGGGTCTTCTTGGGGGAGGCTTAGCTCCTAACCCCTGATAAACTCTGCCCATGACTAGCATCACAAAAGCGGGCTATTGTTTTGTCTGCGTTACCACAATCAAACTTGACTAAATTGTCTGTCAAAACTATTTGAAAGACATAATTTCCACAGTGTTAATATTGGCTCAATAAATAGTGGCAAATGTAGACAGAATTGTTTGATTTCTTGTGCAAAATTCGAGTCTGTTGACATAATAAAGGGAGAGTGCTCCAAGATTCCCATGTCAACAAAAATGTTGCTTTTCTTCTGTGTTGAATCCAGGAGAAGCACATGTTGACCCAAAGAGTGATCAACATTTTCTAAACAATTGGGAAGAACATTAGGCTAATTTGATTGAAGTCATAAATCATGTCTTTAAGCAATGAAATAATAGGAAATACACCACGACTATGATAAGCAATTTAGTTAAAATGGCAACCTAAGAATCTTAGGTTGCCATTTTAACTAAATTGCTCCCCAAGCCCCTTCCCTGCTCGGCGATGTGTGCCTCTGCAATTGTCCTTTGGCCACGAGTTTGTCCCCTAAACCCAGTACCAAGTCTCCGCCTATGAAGAATTATAACCTAATTTCCATAACTCTCATATTAGAAAAGACCCCCGAAAATTTTCACGCTCACGCGCGCATTTTTCACCATTCGTTTGGGCACTCACATTCTTCTGCATCAACTCGGCACCTATGCTGAGTATGCTCAGAGGTCTGTTGTAACTCAAATGCCTCGCATTCCAAACTAAGATATATCCCATAGATGTAAAAAACGATGGAAACGGAATAAAAAACGGTAAAAAACGTCGTTTTTTTCGAAAAAATAAAAAACGACAAAAAAACGATAAAAAACGAAAACGGTAAATAATTTGACTTTGCTACATATAAAACCGCATTTTAACCTTGAAAATATTGATTAGGAACCTACTTCACGCAGGCTATCTCTTAAATGATGATGTTAAACGATGAAATAATGACTTTAGTTAGCTGAATCATTGAGAGTTGGCGGAAAACATAAGGAATATCAGAAAAAATTAAAATTAAGGAGAATAATAACAGAAAGTAAATGAATAAATAAAGTTAAAGAAAAAATAAAAAACGATAAAAAACGATGGGAAAAATAAAAAAACGAAAAAAACCACGTTTTTTGGTAGAGAATAAAAAACGAAAAAACGTTTTTTACAACTATGATATAGCCTATTTTCTCGCAGATAGGACCAGCTTCCTGGAACAATCTATCCCCAAAACATGCATTATTACAAAATACAGATCTTGAAGTATCTACAACATAATATTATTTATTCCTAATATAACACCTTTTATAACTGTTAATAGTCTAGGTAGATGTCTGAGGGTCCCTGGTGATAAATCATCATGACTTTTTCTTAGAACGAGTGTTGACCCTCTACTCAATAAATCCATGTTTCACAAATTACGATTTTCTCTCAGTGTGCGCGCGTTCCTGTGTGTGTGTGACAGGTGTGTGTGTGTGTGTGTGTGTATGTGCGTGTGTGTTTGACACTGTTTGCGTGTGTAATCTTTTCGAGAATGCAAACCAAAAGGAATGCGGATTAGACCTCAAACCCGCATTTTTAAGACTCTTGCCATTTATCGTCCAGATTCTTGAAACATAGCGGGATTCTCCGTTCATGCATAACCTATAAGCTATGATAGCCTATAGAGTATAGGCTTACTATTAGGCCTATAGCTATTCAAAAGAAGACATTGAGCAAATCCTTCACTCGTATTACTATAATTGCTCTGTGGTCTGCGCTATCGGCGTTCTGTTCTGCGAATCTTTTGCACGTCTGAACTTTGAAAGGAGTTCAATATCAATAAAGTTGTATTTTGGAGTATTGTATAAAGTGCTTGACTTATTTTCGTATGAGCCGGTGCAATGAAATCAATTCCACAGATATGCTGCAATATATTTATTTCAAATTCCGAAGATTTCAATGAAAAGCTTTCAAACTTCCTGTTGATATGCCATTACGTGCCGCTGTTTCCTGAAGGCTCCATTCTTTTTTATTATTTCATTGATTAATAATGAGCAAATTTGATCGCATGAATCTCGTTATTTCATTATTGGTTTAACGGGATAATTGCACAAAGGAGTATCGCAGTACATCGCACAAAATGTCAAAGAATGTCGTTGTATTTCGAAGCGGGTGCATCCTGGATTTGCAATGGTATACTGAGTCTCGCAGAATGCGCTGGAATAACTTGGAAATGCCGGAACAGATTCTGCAAAAATCACACACAACACACATTAAATCGCAGCAGCCTACATGTTGCAATATTACAATAATTATAATAGTCCTGCTTTCATCGGTTCAGAATCGTCATCGATTAAGTCTTGCCTTGGCAGTTGGAAATCAAGTAGGCCTATTTAGACAACTTGTAATTTAAGTCATGTCGAGTAAATTAATTTCTGTAGGCTAAGTCCGTAACTGACCGCTGAATTTTTTCTTGAATTGATATCATAAGCTTAGGCCTACTTATAATGCGCGTTGCTTCATATTTAATCAGGTCTAGGTCTATCAAATCTCTTGCTTGATAGAAATTATTTGTTTAAATCAAGCTTTAAAATAGTTTGAAAAATTAATTTCCAGTGAACAACTCCAAGAAAATAAATAAGATCAATGCTGGAACGGTGATGCAGACCGTAGACGTTTAGTAGCCTACTTAGTCGTCTTGGAGGGGTCTGATAAAGTGTAGGCTAATCGCGTGCTTTACACAGCAGGACATGCTCGATTAGCCTATTGTGGCAGGGTTTACGTTAAAATGGTAAAATGCCTACTTGTTTAATAATGGCAGGACTTTGTCTAATATATAGCCTACGAACATCTATCTGGCATCTGAATAGATGCGAATCAGATAGCAGGAATGCAGCTTATGGTTCTTTAATGGAGCATAAACGATTGTCAGATAATGGTAGGACCTATAGGCCTACAATAATTATTTATCGATGTAAAGTTTATGGATGCGCTGAAGATCTGATTGAAGATAAATGCAAATGAAGAGTCTTGATCTTGATTTTAGGGTGATAGTTGGTAATTATTCCAATGAATAGCACTGTCTTTTTGCACAATAGACTTTTATATGCACGCCCTCATACAATATGCATATAATTTTATGTAAAATTTATTGCAAAGCTTAATTTATGGAAGAAATAAAGAAAAATAGGTGCATGAATTCTATATTGTGAGATGCCTACAATTTCAGTGTAAAAGAAAAAATACTAGGCTATAGGCTATAAAGAAAAATCTAAAATTTCACACCGAAAGGCAGATAAAACGCACTTCCTTATTTTACAACGCAAATTGAACGTTTAATCCACGTGTCAAGTGGAAAATGCAACGTTTTGTTATAAATATAGGTATCCAGTGGCGTAGACAAAGAAGGTTACATTGGTTAAAAAACATTGGCTTAGGAAAAAGTCTTTAAAAAGGTTGTTTATCCGCTTAAATAAGAAAACAAAACAATTGTTTATGGTAACAATAATTTTGCTTTTCTTACTTTATTCCCTTTGTTATTTAATTCCCTTTTTATTTATTGTAATACTGTCTATACAACAAACTATCTAGGACAAATTGACAATTCGAACTGTTTCTATCATTTCTAGTCTATGCCATACCTCGCGACATGAGGGTCAACAGTCCACACCTTCCAGGGCAATTGGTAATGTTTGGTATCGGCTCATAGGAGCCCGATTTGTCATCATAATAGTAGTCGTCCGCAACGCATTCTGGACGCCAAGAGTATACTGTGCACGTGTGACACGTCACAGCTTCCACTGAAATAAAATTAATACCAAGACTTAAATCGCGATTTCAACTCACCGGTCTTGGGAAGAAAGAAATCACGACCACCAATCTTAGAAGCAACTTTTTCATCTTACGAAACTTGCAAACTCATGGTGGTCGTATCTTAGCTGAAATAGATCCATGGGCGGAGTTTGGTTTTCGTTCTTGGGGAGGGGGGGGCTAAAAAGAACTTGGTTTTTTTTTTGGGGGGGGGGGGGCGGAGATTAGGTCCAGAAGTTCCAGAACGAGCGGCGCCGACAATATTATCTCGGTCCCAAAAAGGCCGACGACCTTTTTTAGTCATTGGGTTGAAATCTCCTGATCTCCTGAAAAAAACTGTAATTTTTCCCGGAAAAAGTTTATGACTTTATTTAGTCATTAGTCATGCGATTGTAGTTTCTTTCGTTTGTTCACGAAAAAGCCATTTTCACATAAAAAGTATCAGTCTAGGTCTGAGGGCTAAGTCCGGAAATAGATACCATTTTCACGGTAAAAAAACTGAATCTGAGTCTTCTGGGGGGGGGCATAACTCCTCCCAGCAGTGCTTTTTTAACGTGCATTTGTACACAGAATGTGCAGTTCTAAATGGATTTGTGCAGTTGTAGAAGCCCTTCTGTACAGTTCTTCATTCTTCTTCATTGTCCATGGGCTGACAGCTGACAGTAGGTGTCCACTGCACACTTGACTACTCTCTTCCATGATTCTCTGTCCCGTGCTCGGTGCGTCAGCTCCTGCGCATTCAACCCACATCACTCTTCTATGTCCTGCAACCACTGTACAGTTAAAACTAGCAAAAAATGATCATTTTCCTCCGACTGGAGGTAATTTACCACGGAGGATGGGAGGGAAAAGAAGGAGTTGTGCAGTTCTAAAAATTTCTTAAAAACAGCCCTGCCTCCTAGCCCCTGATAAACTCCGCCTATGAATAGATCGACTAGCGATTCAAGAAATAGAATTCTAAAGTTGATGATGGGCGAAAGATGGTTTCAAATAATTGAGGTCAAAGCGTTGAGCGAAGCTGCTAGTTGACATGTCTTCTAAGCCACTGCGCATTCAGTCAGCTCATGAGTAGACTAGTATACAGTTCAAGGTAGTTGTAAGCCAAGCGGTTTTGCATTACGATCATAATGAGCAGACATTTGACAATCCAAAACCTGGATAAAGGAGGATGGCGACGAGAATGATAATAATTATTTGCTATCACATAACACTACTCACTGCTTGTTTAAGGTATACGGCCTAGTTAGAAGAACATAGCTGGCAAAAGTATGATGTACAGCCACAGTAGTTGTCTAATGGCGGATATGAGCTCAGTGACGTCACTGAGTGAGCTCATATCCGCCATTAGACTGGGTGAGCTCATTAGTATGCAGAGCTCAGACAATGGCAAGCTCCGCCCCTAATTAATATTCATGATGTGACGTCATATTCTAGAACTTTCTGGACCATTCTAGAAGGTCTATTGTTCCTTTGTCCGCCTCTTTGTGCGTTTGCATGTCTGTTTGGCTGACTGTGTGCATACCTAGGTGATTAAGAAGTCGTTAATGATACGCTCTAGGATAATGGCTTTATTACACATGATAAGAATCTCTACGGCGCCACAGCACAGACGATTTGACTGTCTGCATACACTGGTGCTTAAGAGCTCATTAATGACGTCAGCGTTCTGGAACTTTCTTTAATTAGCGTTGTAGAACAATCTAGGTCTTTCCAGAATTCTAAAAGATAGTTCCGACGAATGTAAGAGAAAGTAGATCCTCACACATTTCCTATAATGAGACAGCTCGTAGGGACACAGATTAACAACATGATGTGATATGTATTAATGCGCCAAAGACATTATAAAAATCAACCCTTTCCAACATGTTTCAATCGACTTCGTTAATGCAAAGGAAGTTCTTCATCTATTTACGAAGCTAACTACTATGGATCTGAAAATGAAGACCGATAATGCTTGGAAGACTGCAACAACTACTATGATTCCAAAAACGGTGAATATTTTAAATTTTTGTTTGCGCTTGTAAGATTTTCTCAAGTCACTTGGTAACTTGGTTGCAATAAGTTTATGTGTTGCCACTCCATCATCTGTTTGTAATTCGTATGCTTTGAGTTGTAGCGAGAGAGAGAGAGGAAACTTTATTTGTATCTGCTTCTGTTATAGCGAAATTCTTGTTTTCTTTGTATTTGCAGACTGCTACACATCTTTTTAAGGAGTCCATTGGGAAGAATCGCTATCTAACTGCGAGCGTTTACAAGGACGAACTGATGGTTCACATACGCGAATACGACGAGTTCAACAACCAGTCGTATCCAACCAAAAAGGGAGCATCCTTCAACAAGTCGGCATGGGCGAGATTCCTCGGGCATTTCGACGAAATGGAAAGAAACGTGGATCTGCTAAAAGCAAATCAGCCGGTCGACTATTATCAACACGTGGGAGGACGATACTACGTCTCCATCAACAAGGACTACAAGTGTGTGAACGTTCGACGGTATTTTCTCCCTCCAAACACCACTAGAGAACGTCCTACTCGCAGCGGCATCGCTCTACGGCTGGAAGAATGGAGCAATCTTCTTCAGAAAATTCCCATCTTGCATGAGCGTTTACCCGAACTGAAAAGTGCTACATTGTGCAATGGTGTCTTAGATCATTTGAATCAGTTGGACTATCTGAACTGTAACATGTGCAATCCTTTCCAAACTAAATATTGACACTTACGCAAAGAGAGCATTCGAACATTATTCTAGTTTTCCACTTGTATTCTTTTTGACATTAAATCTTTGTTTGTTGTATTAAATGACAATAAAACATTTTTTCGTTGTATTTCTTAAATGATATGTAGTTGAGACATCTTTAAGTAAGAGGAAGCAAAGTACGAGTTGAGATAGAAGTGAGAAGTTTGTTCATTGACTTTTTACAGTAACTTACTACAGGCAACCATTGAGAGGAAATCATCCAGCAGTCTACCAAACCAGTATACTAAGAACTTCATTCACCGTGCACACATTTCAAACATACTCCAAGACTAAACTATTAGTAAGAAAAACACAAATTCAACAGTTTGATGATTTTTTTTTTCCAACACAAGAGAACTTGAGCAAAAAACTAATGTAAGTAGCAACAGTGTCCTTTCCACTATACAACTAAAATATATATATATATGCGATGCAACCATCAAAGTTCATTCCTTTATTCAATTAAACTATATACAATTCAATTGTCAATGTCCTTTCCGCTATACAAGTTGTAATGATCTTTACACTATGCAAAAAATATATATATACAAACAGAAATGTCCTTTAACATATCCAGTAAAACATTATATACATTGTACATTATTATACATTAATTTTACTCATGCGCACGAATGTCAACATGACCATAAGCTAAAGAATCTGTACAATTTATTAAGTATCTTTTATCATCATACGGCGAAAGAGCTGCTTTATTGATTTCTATGGTATGTAAGTTGTGGTTCAAACTGCGTATCACGCAAAATTTAGACGTGGTAGGGGCCTCTTCAAAAATACACTTCTTGTATTCCGCGTGGCGAATGGTCTTAGCTGCACAAGAACGTTTAACGCCCTTGGCAGTCTTCTTCTCCTTGCCATCTGGTAGAAGCAGGCTGTACATTTTTGCCTTCAGGCCGCAAAATTCTAATACAGGTGCGCCATTTGCTTCATCTTTGAATTTATCGATAACTTTGGAATTGGTTTTACTGTATAGGAAATGGCCAGATGGATAGTCTGAAGTGTCATAGTCAGTCAAGTCCTGTCCCATGTCTTTGTATATGTCTTCTGTAAATATATGATAGCATAAGCTATCTGTGTCCGTAAAAAGCAATTTACATCTGCCGCCGTACTTGGGGAGAATGTGGTTGTAATGAAAATCATACATCTTTAATTTAGAAATATCAAGGATGCACATGCCAGCGTACAGCGGTTTGTTAAGATAGACATTGGAGTTAATCAGTTTGATAATCGTCAAGTCGTCATTTACTATGCGAAACGATTGAAACGTTGGACGTGCTATAAATCGTTTCGCACTTTTGGCATTTGTTACAAGCTTAATACATAAATGTTTACGATTATTTTGCATCGTTTTACCATAAATTGAGTTATTCATGAGTTTAAATAAATCTTTTTCGAATGCAGACTTGGCGGCTTGACGTTTAGAGGTGTTAAATTCAATATATGTTTTTAACCAACGACTTTGACGGAATTCCAGAATTTTATGTATTTTCTTAATTTTCATGCCCATGTTCAGGTAAAACTGTAAGTTGCGATAATGGAGAACATAGTTAGTTTTATCCTGTAGATTGGGCACGAGTTTCTCGTTATGTCCAGTGACCATGTACCCAATTTTTTCGGAAACCGATGTTGCATAGGGAGAAAGCATGTCTGCAGTAATAGAAATTTTCTCGGGAGCTAAAGGGTAGTCGTTGTGCAAGTCGTGGAGGTGGACTGGGTATTCCAGATCCACCTCCAGTAGATAGCCCAAGTCGTCATCGACCGCTTTGCTATCTAGGTCAAACTCGTCAATTTCGTCCAAGTCCAAAAATCTAAAGCCTCCAGTGGGTAAGGGTTCGCACATGGCATATCCATAGAGGTTGTTACAGTCAAGATATGTGATGTAACTGTTTGGAAGATTTTCATCGTATCCTTGGGCTAGATACTGATTGTTGGCTTTGGCGTATCTATTGCTGATCATAGATACACCTCCGCGCATGCCATTTTCAACGAAAAGATATACGTCAGGGTCTGTTATAAGTTCAAGCGACGCCTTTGTCATTTTAAGGCAGGCGTCGAAGCTTAAACCGGGGCTACTGTAATAGTGCAAGGGGTCAAGCTTATAGTATTCAAGAGCCATTTTACGAAAGGACTCGAACACGTCTGATAGTAAAAGAACGTCTGTAGTTAAATAGAGATCATGATACTCCTGTAGAGATTTCATATCGAATGCAGTCCAAATTTTGTTGGCATATTCATAGTCTGAAGCTGATATATCTTCGTCGGCGAGCCGGCTGTAAAAGGATTCTAGATCTGGTAATTTGGTTTCTGTCATTCGATCAGGTGAATCCATGTACTCGTACGGGAATACACCTTTCCTTAATAAAAGTTGAAATTGATCTTTAAAAATTCGTCTCAAATGAAAAAACTTTGAATTATCTTCCTTGGACAGATTTTTGACAAGAACGTCTAGTCCACAGTTCAGAAATTGCAACGAATCTAAAAATCTCAAACCGTTAATTTCGAATGACAGAAATTTTTCCATATTTGGCGCAATTACTGACACGTCTTGCGAATCAAATTGCTTGGTCAGATGTTTGAGAATAATATGGGAATCGTAACCTTTCAAGTTGTGGAAAATTATTGGAATTGTAAAGTTGGGCGTTTTATGTTTCTTCGTTTTCGTAGGCTTCTTGAATTTTAGTTTGAGATTGCAATTTGAACAAATGGCAGCAAGGAAATTTCCAGTAATGTGGCAATGATGCCGAACTTTATTACGGCCAGTCAATTCAACATCGCAAGACGGACAGGATTTGGTGTTTGAAAAAGTATCTTGTTGCAATTTTGTTAGAGGCTTCATTTTTTCATTTTTACTTAAAATTTGATTTATTCGTTTTTGTTCCTTCTTAATATGGTCAAAAAATGTATCCATTACAGCCGGCCCGCTGTAGACGAATGGTACTTCATTATTGTAGTCTGGGAATGAGGATACGGTAAGGCAGCAAAAACCGCTTGGAATATGGGTATCTAATATTTTTGTACATTTTCCAACATCGGTTTCCGATTTTGTCAAAAAGCATTCAAAGTCGCTGTAAATTACGAATGGTGAAGGCATTTCATTTTGTGTATTACTAAATTCCAATATGTTGTTATCGGACTTTGGATACCTTACACTTTGTATGCCATGCGTACTGCACGCTGGCATGTGATCGTGTTTAAGGGCGGCAGATGTAAAACAGTGGAGGCAATATGGACAGGGAAATGTTCTCACGCCGTGAGAATTTCTACTGCTCAAGAGTGCCGACAAATTTCGAATTACTATATAGTGCCGCTTATCCATGTCGTTCAGCAGCAGCAAATTGACGATATGTTTTCTGTCTCTGTGAGGTGAGGCGTACAGTGGCGCGAAGGATTTGTCGTCTGCGTTCGAATATATGACGTTTATAGCATAATCTGGATTATTTTTTTCGAACACAGGGATCTTGTCCACTTTCATTGGGAAATCTAGCGCATCAAACTTCAGCTCATTTAGAAAAGGCTTGTACTTTGTTACTCGCTCTGCATTCTTATTATGATAATGTGAAACGGCTAGGACTGAGTATAGAAAACATAGATTGTCATCGTTTTTTATATTTACAGTTGCACATTTATTTGCAATATATTTCGGCGTTGGGATAAACTGGTTTCCGCCTATAGGGTCATAAATAGCTGTACAAACTTTAAGGTGTTGAGTTCCATCAACTTTCCAGCCAGATCCCTCGCTCGTGAAGACGTCGATGAGCTCGTCGAAACGGGTCACCGCGTCTTGCATTTGCGAAGCGATCTGGTCCGGATACGTCAGGATGGCCGATTCCGACTTGAAATAACCTATCGTGTTGTTGTCGCCTTCTGTGGAACTGCGGACGAACTTCACATCCAGCGCCAGAAACCATTTGACGGGGCTGAAACAAATTTATTCCTTGATTGTATTTTCAGAAATTTCACTTTCAACAAAAGCCGTGTGGATAAAATAAAACAGTCAAAAGATTTTCTCTATGATTAAAACAGCTGAGACATAGAATTTTTGATAGAGTGTCTAAGATTTCTACTCTAACATTTTTACAAAGGTACTCACCCTTCATCTCTTAGGACTCGCTCCAAGTTCTCCGCAATATCGATACCACGATGATCGAGGAGAGAATGGATATCGTTTGTGGCTGGATTGATGGCCAAATCGTTCTCCATAAAAGTGTTCTGTACCGATACGCGGAGATTCGGGTTGGCCTCCCTTTTCAAGCAGGTGATGCACGAATCGTGCCCGGTCCGGAAGAAGCGATGTTGGCGTCTCGACATGCATCGAGGACATTCGCGGAAGCTGGTGCACGATTCGCACAAACCATTGACATCCAGATTGACCTTTTTGTAGCTGCCACAGCTACAACATTTTCCTGAAACAGATTGAAAAGAAATTCGTCTTGTAATATTCATCGGCAAAGACTGAATTCGTACTATTACTTCACATTCGAAATGAAACAAATTATTTCTATCTGTATACGTAAACCTACAACATATACTGCTTGCGAAAATAAAAGAGCTGCTTACGGGATTGCCTTCCACCTGATGTGCCTTCGCCAAGGTTGGTAGTAATGTCAGCATCATCAGAACGTGAACGACTTCCATTCGAGGTGCCCTCGCCAAGGTTGGTAGTATCGGCAGCACCATCAGAACGTGAACGACTTCCATTCGAGGTGCCTTCGCCAAGGATGTGAGCAACTGAAAGTTACAATTTATGTGTTTAGAAATTTGATATGAAAGAATACACAGAAGATGAATGACGATTTTTTTTTAAAAGAGATGAGAAATTAAGTAAGTTTATCACAAGGTTACTTGAAATTACTCACGAAATTTTTTCTGAGCCGTAGCTTCTTCATGCAGCGACTCAGCTTTCCGCTTCTTCACTATAAGGATAACAAAACAAGGTTTTAAAATAAACAACAGATCCAAAAACCTATCTCAGTATAAATATATTGAAGAAAATATTCGATGGTTAGTAATAATGTACAACTCAACACACCTAGTGCTTTTCCACGATCCTGCCTCCGCGCCTCCTTTTGTTCGACTTCGTTTGCATGTTGCATCAGCTCGTTATCTGACATCGACACGTCTAAAAAAGATAAAATAGTTTACTTGTAACAATTGTGAAAAGAATAGAGAATACACTTTCTAATTAGAAATAAACCAAAAATTTGAATCTATTTTATAATTAGTGCACAATAGAAAAGAGAGAAACATAGCCAAAATACCTAGTTCTTGCACAAGTTCCGATTTCTCACTGCTGGTCGCGATCCGAAAAAGCTCGTCATCGGATGAATCGGTGGTCATCCAAACTGAAAAGATAAAAATAAGGTTCTTATCATCAACAAAAAATTAAAAAATAAACTTAAAAATTAAAAAAAAATAGAATGAATGAAACATAAATTTTATTGCACAAATACGAAAATGAACAAAAATATTTATAATGTTCTCATAGAAGAAACAAAAATAGCTAACATACCCAGCTCATGACCATGCATCCTCTTCTGTTCTTCCGCTTTCTCGCTGCTGGTCGCGATCCGAAAAAGTTCGTCATCCGATGAATCAGTGGTCATCCAAACTGAAAAAGAAAAATAAGTTATCTAAATATTTCGCCAGTAAGCTTTTTCTTAAGAGTGTAGTACAAGATACTAGTAAGCTTTTTTCTAAGTGTGTAGTATACAAGATACCATAACTTTATTTTTTCCTAGAGGTACTCTGTAGAATGTAAAGCGAAGATGAAATTAAAATACCTTGTTCTTTTCGTTGATCATACGTTCCTGTTTGTTGACGCTCAGCAGATGCTGTAATTCGGAACAGCTCATCGTCCGAAGAGTCCGTAGTTTGCCAAACTGACACAGATAAAACGCAATGACTATAGAAAACTATAATATATATATATACATACAATATATATTTTATGATGTATATATATATATATTCTATGTTGTGTATATAAATTTTTATTTATAATATATAAATTTATAATATATAAATTTATATTATGCATATAAAATTATATTTATAATATATAAATTTATAATATATAAATTTATGTTGTACATATAAAATTATATTTATAATATATAAATTTATAATATATAAATTTATGTTGTGCATATAAAATTATATTTATAATATATAAATTTATAATATATAAATTTATGTTGTGCATATAAAATTATATTTATAATATATAAATTTATAATATATAAATTTATGTATTTATGTTGGGCATATAAAATTTTATTTATAATATATAAATTTATAATATATAAATTTATGTTGTACATATAAAATTATATTTATAATATATAAATTTATAATATATAAATTTATGTTGTGCATATAAAATTATATTTATAATATATAAATTTATAATATATAAATTTATGCTGTGCATATAAAATTATATTTATAATATATAAATTTATAATATATAAATTTATGTTGTACATATAAAATTATATTTATAATATATAAATTTATAATATATAAATTTATATTGTGCATATAAAATTATATTTATAATATATAAATTTATAATATATAAATTTATGTTGTACATATAAAATTATATTTATAAATTTATGTTGTGCATATAAAATTATATTTATAATATATAAAATTATATTTTATGTTGGGCATATAAAATTATTTTTATAATATACAGTTCATATATTATTATACGGTGCATTTATATCTTCTATATACAATAAATAAATTTTACAGTGTATATATATATAATATATATCTTATATAAATAATTATATATATATATATAATATATAAACATATAATATATAGATATAATATATTATTTATATTTATTATATCATTTATCTGTTTCTTAATCGCATAGGTAATTCCTCAGATAAAATATCTCATTAATTTTTATAAATACCATTTTCCTTCACAGCTACTGTCGGTGGCAATTGGAGAACGAATTGTGCAAGACTATCTTCTATTGGCCCCCATATAGAATCCAGTTCCTTCAACTGCGAATTTGTTAAAACATCGCCAACTACAAGATAAAGATAAATAAAAATGAATAAAAAATACCGCTATAGACCTGCTAGTTTCAATAGTGATTCAGTTTTATATGTATCTATATATAATATATATATATAATTTTATACTGTGTATATATAATATATTTTCGCGCAGAGCGTTTGCAGACGTTTCAATATAGTATATATATATATATATATATATAGTATATAATTCTTTACTTATATGCAGCGAGAATAATATAGGCCTATTATATTACAATGATGATGATGCTGTCCATCCTCATTTCTGAGGGTCGGAGACCAGATTATATTACAAGTATACAACATAATCAAATGTGAATTAGATTATAACACTTACAAGCATTCATATTAGAAGTCTTCCGTAGTCGATCGCTGTAGGAGAACACGCCTGATGAAGAAGAACAACTTCCGCTGATGAAGAAGAACGGCTTCCACTGATGAAGAAGAACGACTTCCGCTGATGAAGAAGAAGAAGAACGACGGCTGCAGTCCCGAAATCGATTGAAACAGTGGTGGAAACGTTCGCTTTTTATAATAAACGTCGCGTATTAATACATGCACACCTCGCTGTTAGACTATAACCATACGCTCTGATTCAATGGACAAATGTATGATGGCCTATTTTCTTTCCTTGCAAACGGCCCACCGGAACTATTTTTTGGTAGAACCTCGAATGTTCTCCGACCTTCTGGAAGCCTAATTAGCGATCCTTCACGAAGAGTGACATAATGCGCCGAACTTACTCGAAGGCTGGCGCCATTAAATGTCATATTAATGATATGTAAATGGACGCGCACACGCATGCTGACAAACAGACACACACGTATGCATGCAAACATCAATTATAGATTCTTCTGGAAAGCAATGGTTTTTGTTAGCACATGTTGTAGAATGATCTTGAATTTTGGTCAACTTATAGCAATCTAAGTCCCTGTGTTGCTGGATTCTATCCGTGGACGGGGCCAGTCTCAAGACGTCTTAAATGGAGAGGGACATCGCCAGTTAGAATACAGTTGTCGTTTGTTCTTTAGCCGCGACAGTTCGCATGACTGTTTAAAGGATACGACTTTACAAATTTTCAAATAAACCTTAACATTTAAATGATTATGTGTACGGCATTAAGCCACTACAATGAGTCTTCTAGAGAATTCTGCCCTTAGGCCATTCCAGTATTGTTAAGGACTGGTGGCCTTTGTATAAGGCACGCGTGATCGGTCCATTGTTAACACAATGGACGTATGCAGCGTCCGTCAGACGCCGGAGGGCACAGAGGTCGGCTTTGTCAGACGCGTGTTCGGTCACGCTGCGTGGTTTCTGGTGTCGTTGACCCGATGTTCTGCGCAAACTCCGATATTCAGCGAGTATACGCTCGCACCCTTACTCTAAACTTCTATGTGTTCCAAATTTTACCCTTATATTTCCAATACGTTTATTAGATGCGCCTTGCGTAGAAAGGACTGTCTGTCGCTCTGCCAGTGTAGTTCCTGCATAATCGAGGAGGGTGCCGTAAATGTTTCCTCTTTTTAAGATGCAATGCTGAATAAATTTTAAGAAACGACGCTGCTGATTGCATTGATTTATTGCTTATGACAAGTGCGAATAAAAGATTATGTAGCGCATATATAGAATGAAGATTGAACTATGGGAGTGAAGCTGGGCAATTCTTAGTTCTTTTTAAAATTAATGCGAGACGAGGACGGTTGGTTTGATAGCGATCTCACACGTATAATGAGAGTCACATACACAAAGGACAATAGTCAATATGCAAATAGGCAAAGCGCGATAGCATCTAGGTATGCACACAGCCAGGCACAAACACGCACACAGAGAGACAGCCATACAAGAGCTCGAATGTTCCAGCTCCTTCTAGCAAATACTGACGTCACAACATGAATATTAATTAGGCGTGCCCTTAAAGGCTGCTTAGTGTGTTAGGTATATACACACGTATACACACTAGGGTGTCCCACGATTGCACAGGAAAAATATTTTTCTTGAAACTTGAAATGCAGTCCCTCCAAAAAGTTTCCTTATGGTCCTATGATAGTACCTGCCAAATTTCTGGACATTTTGAAAATATTTAGAGGCCGCTCAAAGCTCACATATAATATGTGTAAGTTGTCACAAATTATACGTGCGACATATAGGCCTATGAGTTTGAAATTTTCGGAGGTCCACACTTTGATCCCACTAGCGTGCTTATGTATTGCTTAATAACCTTATATTGCTCTGAAATACTAAAATCTACAAATATGCAACCTTATTGTATTTGCGAATGAGGTTTTTCAAGCATAAGGACGACAGTTAAGCTCTCGAGCAAACGAATGATGTAAATGTCGTGCACTAGGATTGCAGGTCGCTACCTCCACATGGCAATCATCAGTGGAGTAGAAATGAATAAGGTTAACAGATTGTCAGTCTGATTTTTCTCTAGTTGGTGGAAGTAGCCTACAAACATGTTGGTGTGCTAAAGTTGACCTCTGGACCAGGACAGGAATCAACGGTTGCAGTTTGAACCTTTTGAAGTCGTGAAAGTGTGATGCATTAGGCCTAATTATTGGCAAATGCTTTGAGACAACGGCTTTCAATAACTGCATATTAAATAGAGTTTGCAATGCCTTGCACCCTTCTACATCAGCCATCAGTCGTAACATCTTGTTAACATCACAGAAATCTTTTAAGTCCAGTTGCCTGGTGCATTCTTTGTGTCCTTGGTAAAAATTTGTCCATCAATGGTCTGTAATTAAGATCTGCAAGCCATTTAAAGATGAATGCTCCAATCTGGTTCACCATCAACCAAACCCTCGACCAATGCTACTGCAGTCTGCATCTAACAAATCATAAGAATTCATTACTGAACAGCTTTAGCGTGGCCATACTCGAAATATGACTATCAAGAATTTTCAAAACTCTTGGTATTCATGGTTGGATTGAACAATTCGGTAGCATTTCGCAAGCCTGTTGCCATCACAGAGC
The DNA here is from genome assembly GCA_949752735.1 of Lumbricus terrestris. NCBI lineage: Eukaryota > Metazoa > Annelida > Clitellata > Crassiclitellata > Lumbricidae > Lumbricus > Lumbricus terrestris. The sequence continues at coordinate 62,582,773 of OX457037.1, read as the reverse complement.
AAGTTGGATGGGTAAGGCAATATAGATCTAATTGCTTTATGATGGAAACGAATCACATATACAGTTGACGACCGTGAATTACAGGGCATCCAACCCAAACAAGTCTCAGATTTGTGATTGACATCTACAGTCAGGCGGTGTTCTCATGTAGAGTCACTGCTCTCTTTGAATTAATCCATAGCTTTATAATTCTGGCAATGCTGCTCTAGATGACAAGTCTGAAAATGATGCAACATCATTCTTGGTATACCAGCACCTAAGATATAAGAGATAGCAATTCTCTCTGTTCTTTCAGTGAGTTCTCATTAATGTGGAATAACGGGGTTATCTCTTCCTAAAAGTTTTTCCCAAACCATGCTGCGTTCAAATATAGTTTTCTCGATCTTTCGGTGAAAGAGTGGCGAGATAGCCAATCGTATAAGACCACGTGTGATTTTTCATAACGTTGGTCTGTGTAAATGACTGTGCTGAACAAACATGACGCAGCTTTGATACAGAATTTCAGCTCAACGATAACGAAGAACGTAGATCGGAGACAATTTCTCGTACAGGTTGTCGAAAAACACAGGCACATGTTTTCTAACCACAATTGTGACAATCTTGTTGACATGTGTAAATGTAGAACGTAGAACTGAAGAACAATTTGAGTGCAGTGATGTAGAATCAGCAGATCAGTATGAGAATAGTAAAAAAATAACGGTCCAGACGTTGATTTGTTGTGTAGCTGCATGGGGTGTGCAATTAAAACTTTACTGTGTGGTCCTAGGACAAATAGGGGTTGAACCTCACAGCCCCCTCAGAATTTCTTACTATGAAGCAGATGAAGGTATGGAGGAGCTAAAACCACGACTTGTTACATTATCAAGAGTTTGTAATGACTACTCCCAATGATTAGTTGTGTGTGCACTGATATTGTGTCCAAAGTTCAAAAATCTCAAATTTTTCTCGATTTTGCATTTTTTGAGCATAAGACTATGCCCAAAATATCCATTGTATCCAATAAAGTTAAATACCTGTTAATTCTACCATTCACGAGCTTTCCAAGGGTAGTAAATTTGTTATAATAGGATCAACGATTGGGATATAAAGGCATTTAGAAGTTGGACACATCAGGCGCAAATTATGCCAATATGGGTTAAATTTGGGCGGCTTGAGCCACCCCTAAATATTTTTTTAGTGTCATAAAACTTTACAGGTGTTATTATGGGACCATATGGAAACTTTTTAGGGGGACTGCATTTCAAGTTTCTAGAAAAATATTTGTTGGGACACCCTAATACACACAGACAGACGCAAACATGCACACATACAGACAGACATACAAAAGCTCGAATGTTCCAGGCTCTTCTAGCAAATGACGTCATCTCATGAATATTAATTAGGCATGCCCTTAAAGGCTGCTTAATGTGTTAGGTATATACACACATATGCACACAGACAGACACAAACATGCACACATACAGACAGACATACAAAAGCTGGAATGTTCCAGGCTCTTCTAGCAAATGACGTCACAGCATGAATATTAATTAGGAGCGGAGCTTGCCATTGTCTGAGCTCTGCATACTAATGAGCTCACCCAGTCTAATGGCGGATATGAGCTCACTCAGCGACGTCACTGAGCTCATATCCGCCATTAGACAACTACTAGCCACATTGAATGTCTGGGAGGTTTTTCTTTATAAAGGATAATAATTATTATAAAGAATGAAAGCTGATCGACCCGTTTAGAGTAATCTGCTCCCGTCGACATTTGTCTTTGCAGAAGTGAGCTACATCATATATCATTTTAAGAGTGAAGAATTCGATTATTACAGACCTGTTAAGAAGCGTACGCTGCTGATGAAAAGGCAAATAAGAGCGAACGACAGCATCATGGTGTACTCAACGCTCAACCAGAATAGAAGTTCTCACTGCTTCGAAGGAGTCGTTTCGCTGTTATATTATTATGTCGTATCACATACATGTAAGATCTAGAAAGAGCGATATATCTGTCGGCTGGAGTGTCTGTCTGCTGAGCAACAAAATGGTCAAAGTCGCAATAGGATTCTTTTAGAAAAATTGACATAATATTAAGTAGGAGCTGAGTCCCGTGTGTTTGTGAGCGTGTAGGTTTGTTTGTTGCTCGTTCAATTATCGTATCGTATCCAGGATTTGATTTCGGGGTGTGTTTCACTCACCAATATCCCTTCCTAAAAAACTGATGCCATGTTTTAGTCATTCGGCATTCTGTCTTTCTTAACATTTTTCCATTTTGGGGGGTGTTTTCATGGCTATATTTCATGGTTTTTGCATCATGTGCTAGTAAATGCATTCCAATATTTTTTCACATTTTCATTTTCCGGGGGTGTTCAAACACCCAAAACACCCCCTAGCTACGGCCTTGGTATCGTAGGCTATCTGAAAAACTGAAAGAGCGCCTCTCGCAGCATAGATCATTCAGAAACGCTTTCAGCACAAAAGGCATAGAAGAAACGCTTTGTTATTCAAATAGAAATTGGATTTAAATAGAAATTGGATTTAAATAGAAATTGGATTTATTTATCTTGTGCGTCAACGTTACTGAAAAGACACCTAGGAGGACGATTGTGTTGGACTTTATAGATCTAGCGCTATATAACGACTATGATTATTCTAACATTATGTAGTCACGGTTCTTCCTTTTCCGGTAATGGCTGAATGACAGCTAGTTTCAGTTCTGGATCATGGCGATTAATCTTATTAAAATCTTATCGTTTACTAAGTGATCCGCTTCGTTTCTTAACAGGTTATGGGCCCAGCAAGCCTAGAGCTCGTAATGATCACAAAAGTTTATGAAATAGAACTTTAATAAGACAAATAAGGATAATCCGGTCAACTGCGCAGTATAGCGTGACTGTTTTCTTACATCGCGACAGAAATGCGAGAAACAGTTGTTTATTTCTTTTCACCGAAAGAATAAAAATGACGGATAAAAGCTCAGGTAAAATCGCAAAACTGAATAATAGCAACTACCAGATTTGGAAGTTTAAAGTTGAACTTCTGTTAATTAAAGAGGATTTGTGGGACACTGTCATTAAAGAAACCCCCGATCCTACTGCGGAAGCGTGGCAAAGTAAAGATGGAAAAGCAAGAGCCACGATAGGTTTGTTAGTTGAAGACAACCAACTTCATCTAATAAGGAAAGAAACTACGGCAAAAGGTTTATGGGAACAATTAAAGAAGTATCATCAAAAGGCAACACTGTCCAGTAAAGTCAATTTATTGAGAAAACTGTGTGCATTAAAGTTAACAGAACATGGTGATATGCAAAACGATCTTGCGGAAATGGAAAATTTAATTGACCAGCTCACGGCGTTGGGAGAAACGTTGGCAGAGCATTTAACAGTTGCTTTCTTCCTCAGTAGTCTTCCAGAAAGTTACGGGACACTGATTACGGCATTAGAAAGTAGACCTGAAGGTGATTTGACTGTTGAATTAGTCAAAAACAAACTCCTTGAAGAGTTTACAAGAAGGACAAGTAATTACTCAACACATAAAGGACAGGAATTAAAAGTTTTAAAGGCAACAGAACCAGAAACAAATCCTAAGGAACATCGCACATGTTACTTCTGTAGGAAACCTAACCACTTAAAAAGAGATTGCAGAAAGTACATCCAGTGGAAGAAAAGAAATCCGGACCACGCGGTTAAAACGTTGAGAGAAAATTTCAATGGAGAAAAACCAACAGAAAGTGTAGCACATACATGTCTTAAAGCAAACGAAAAAGACATAAGTAGTGTTTGGCACGTTGATTCCGGTGCAACAACACATATGTGCAGTAACAGAAATTTCTTCTTGAACATTAGCAGACAGTACAACAGTGAAGTTTTTCTCGCTGATGGTCGAAAGATTAAAACAGCTGGAAGTGGTGATGTGATGATTAATTTCATAAAGGAAAACGGAGAGATACATGTTGCAAAATTGTGTGGAGTCTTGTACGTCCCACAATTGAAAGGAAATTTAATTTCAGTAAAGAAACTTGTCAGTAAAGGTTGTGAAGTGAGATTCAAGGAAAACAAATGCACTATCATAAAGGATGGAGAAGCAATAGCAATTGCAGATGACAAAAATGATTTGTTTGAATTGAGAATCTCTGACCAAACGAATAAAGTAAAGGAAACACATATCGCACAGGTTGCACAAAGTTGCACAGGTTGCATACACGTTTGGCATAACAGAATGGGACACAGAGATCCAAAAGCCATACATAACATGGTGAATCAGAATAAAGTATCAGGAATCATCATCAAGCCGTGTAAATTCTCAAGTGTGTGTGAATGTTGCATTCAAACAAAGATGACAAGAAAGTCAATTCCAAAGAAGTCAGATTCCAAGTCAGATGAGATTCTAGACTTAATACATACAGATGTTTGTGGACCAATGCAGACAACAACACCTGGTGGGAAAAGATATTTCATGACGATGATTGATGATTACAGTAAATATACAGAAGTGTATTTATTGGCAAATAAATCTGAAGTACCTGAAAAGATTCAAGAGTACGTCAAGCATGTTCAGACAAGGTTTGGTAAAACACCGAAAAGAATTCGATCAGATAGAGGAGGGGAATACACAGCTCAAAGGTTACAGAATTTCATGAAAAGTGAAGGAATTCGAGCAGAATTCACAAACCCTTATACTCCTCAACAGAATGGTTGTGCAGAAAGAAAGAATCGTTATCTCACCGAGATGACAAGATGCATGTTAAAGGATGCAGATCTACCGCTACAATTTTGGGGTGAAACCATAATGACAGCAAACCATTTACAGAACAGATTACCAGTTGAAGGGATTGAAGTTACTCCCTATGAAAGATGGAACAAAAGAAAACCAAATTTAAGCTACATAAAGAGATTTGGATCTAAAGCATACATAGCAATTCCTGCAGAGAAAAGACAGAAATTGGACGATAAAGCCAAGAAATTGACCTTCGTCGGTTATGAAAGAGGCACAAAAGGTTACAGACTACTAGATGTGAATAATAACAAAGTATACGTCAGTAGAGATGTAATTTTTCTCGAGACAGATCCACATTTGTCAACAGAGGGTGATTTTGATTTGGACATTGAAGAACTGTCATCAAATTCAGATTTTGATGATGAAACTATTCTTTTTCCGACACATCAATTACCCGAGGAAGAAATTACACAGCCTGATAAGAAAATTACAGAAACTACAGACACTCAGGTAAATTTAAGAAGATCAGAAAGAGTCAACAAGGCGAAACCGCCCGAAAGACTAATTGAAACCATTAATAAAATAACTACAGTTGAGCCAGAACCAAGAAGTTACAAGGAAGCAATATCTTGTCAACAACAAGAATCCTGGCGGAAAGCAATGGATGATGAAATGAAATCATTGAATGAAAATGGAACATGGGTCTTAACAGAATTACCTGAAAACAAAACAGCCATTGGTAGCAAATGGGTTTACAAAATCAAGAAAGATGAAAAGGGAAACATAACAAGATATAAAGCTCGTTTAGTAGCACAAGGGTATTCTCAGAAATTTGGAGAAGATTATGATGAAGTATTTGCTCCAGTAGCAAAACCATCAACTCTGAGAACTATCTTGACTATAGCAGGTTCTAAAGGCATGATAGTAAAACACTATGATGTGGAAACAGCTTACCTGAATGGTGACCTATCTCATGAAGTCTACATGAAACAACCTGATGGATATCAGAAAGGCACTACAGAAGTCTGTAAATTGAAAAAGAATTTATATGGACTTAAACAAGGAGCAAATGAATGGAACAAAAAGCTCAATGAAGTACTTGTCACTGATGGATACAAGACAAGTGACAATGATCTATGTTTATACTCAAAACAGTATGAAGATGGATGGATTTACATCTCAATTCATGTGGATGATTTGATTGTAGCATCGACAAAGTCTACAATGTTGAAGGAATTTGAAGAACTTATGAATAAAACTATGGTCATGAAGATCCGGGTGTTTTGAAACAGTTACAGAACAAAGCATATCGGAACTAAATATCATTTCGTACGGGAAATGTACAGAAAGAAGGAACTAGACATTAAGTATTGTTCTAGTGAACACATGATAGCTGATCTCTTAGCTAAGCCTTTGGAAGCAGTTAAAACTAGGAAGTTTACTAGTGAAATTGGGCTAAATTGAGAGAACAGTTTATTTGTTATGATGTTATGGTAAAGTAGTCGTTAAGGAGGGGTGTTGGACTTTATAGATCTAGCGCTATATAACGACTATGATTATTCTAACATTATGTAGTCACGGTTCTTCCTTTTCCGGTAATGGCTGAATGACAGCTAGTTTCAGTTCTGGATCATGGCGATTAATCTTATTAAAATCTTATCGTTTACTAAGTGATCCGCTTCGTTTCTTAACAGATTGTAGGCTATGTCATCGCTCATCGTCATCGCCGTAAGTGAATGAAGTGAACAAAATATCCGAATAATGACAATATCGGCGAAGTTATTTCATCGATGTCTCGCACAAAACATTTGTAAAGTCGTGACTCTCAACGGAATAATCATTTTGCTTGGCGCTCAACCAAAACACAAGTTCTATGCTGTGTGTGTTGAATAATTCACTGCAATTAAAATCCTTCATATCTATCGATTAAAATATTGCTTAGAGAAATCTCGTTGATAAGGTACGAACACAGGTGCTAACCACGCTCCGTCAGCATGGGCAGGCCTACGGTGATTTCTCTTCCGCGGAGCATCTCATTCAAGATTGCATCGTTGGTGTGGCGATGCTTATCAGGCTGGGCACCCTCTTACCTGCGCGAGCTTTGCCTCACCCTTTCCGCTTGCATAGGCCGCCGCTGACTGCGCTCTACTGTCCATGGCGACTTAATGGTTCCTTTCACTCGCTCTGCGACAATGCAGAACCTTTCCTTCTCTGTGGTTAATCCAACAACCTGGAATGGTCTTCCAATGGCCATGCGTCACCTCCCAAACTGTTCTCAGTTTCATAAACTGTTGAAGACTATTAGTCTATTTGTTTCGCTTGATCTCGACCAGGAGCGCATCTGAGTATCTTGAAAAGGCGCTGTGTAAATTCTGATTGGTTGATTGATTGGTTGATTGATTGATTGATGTGGAGAACGAAATAAACAAGGATAAACAGAAATGAAGCAGATTTTCGGTGGTCGCATGCTAATTCAGTCGACCAGGACTCAAAACTCAAGCGTGATCAAGGTTTGTGTTTTTCAGTTTAAGCGCCAGTTTCAGTTGATAGAAATAGCCTAATATCAATTTCGATTTAAGTTTATCGGAACGACTTCAATTTCTATTATCAGTCAACGTTTGCTTCAGTTTCTGCTGCAGTTTCAGTTTTAATAAAGTTTCTATTTAAGTTTCTGACATTATTGTTCATAGAGTTTTTGAACGCTCAACCTATCATTTTCGTCGATAGACCTAGACCTATAGATAAAACATAGACTTTATACTAACTATAAATGAAACCATCAAGGAATTGCATGAAAAGACACAGAATAAGTTATAATAGTATAGCCTATATAACCTAGGCATATGCTCAAGAAAATTACATTGATTTAAATAAGCTGCGGAATGTTATTGATATTACAAATTACTTGAAGAAATGTAGGCCTACTTGAATTACAAACGACAAGTTACTTTATGCAGAGCAGCAAACTAGGCTACAAATTGCCAATTACATTGGCAGCCTAATTTAAGTTACTCAATTAAATTTTTGCTCAGTGCCCAATGCCCATCCTGCCTATGACAATAACAATAGCAACAATAATCACTCGGTCTATAGCAATCATGATCCAACAAAGAACTGCATTTCATTGCGAAATGTGGGCGCGGCTACACGTGAATAAAATATGCGAAGATCATAATGAAACTAGCTTCTTTCCAACGTTTTCCCTTGAAAACCAGACTTCAGACGACTTTGTCCTCATCGTTTTCAAGCACGTGCAGACTATCACCAAATTACAAATTTCCTCAGTGATCGTGCGACAACAAAGTTACCCTTAGATGAAGTTCTGGTCTGGATTGGAGGGATGCACATTGCACAAGGTGTGACGAGTGGGAACACATAACAAGGTGATGAATTAGGCTTGTGTGGACTGACTGGACTCGGTACATATGTTCAGTTAATCGCCTCTGCAAATACGCTGTAGAGTGTAGATAGCCCTACATATTTAATAATAACAGCCAAGAAACTTTACTCAACGTATCGGTGTCTCCATTGATAACAACGATCATCCGTGTGCTGGAAAGGCGTTAAAGCCCCCGCCCCTAAAAAACCTCGAGGATTTAACCGTCAACTCTCATCAACTCTCGTGAATCAAATACTGGCAGACGACAACAATCATCAGCTTCTTCCAGTGCCGACAATACTTAAGTTTTAAGGTTGTTATTATTTCTGTCCGATATATTTTTAACTGAGGGAGCGGACTCAGACGATATTGATGCTGCTCAGGCTGAGCGTCGTCGTAGTTGCTGTTTAACGTCACTGTGTGGTAACAAAGACCATTAGCGACGCCCTCCTCCTTTATCCAGGCTTGGGACTGGCACTGGCAGAGTGCGACCAGTGGCGGAGTTCAGGCTGAGCAGCTCAGCCTTTTCAGATCACCGATTATGCACCTCCTCGTGGCCTTTTTTTAACGAGATCTAGGCTATAGAAGGAAATTGTTTGAGAACTAATGAAAGATTTAATCATATTAATTTGATCAGCAACATAAAGACGATCCATTTTCAATCGGCATAGTAATGCAATACGCTGATAAGAATGCACTGCATACCGATATTATGCAGACCGCATGGACATACGCACCGCTGGCAGAATTTAGTCAGATAGACCGACGACATTCTACGATAGACCGCATTCCTAAGAACATGAGTAACCTTGGCAACAGTGCTCATAATCAATTGCAACAAGGTCCAAAGTCTACTGAATTGCAGCAATAAGCAATCTACTTAAATGAGCGTGCATTTGTGCGTCATAGACCTACAAGCCACGTATACAGTAGCCTAAGCATGAGCGAAACTATCCAGATTAGTTTGATTTTGCTTGACATGCATGTATTTGCCAGATACACGCTGCTTGCTCTCAAAATAGCTAAATTAAAGTTGTAGTGGGCTCGTCTAAATATAAGACCTGGATGGTGCGTAGGCTTTTATAACAAAGATATTAGAGTCTTAATATCTTTGCTTATAATGTGTCTATGGTGTGCTGCAGCCCTGCATAACACAGACAATGAAAATGATTATTGCATGCATGATCGTTTTAAAGATTATGTTTACAGCGCATTTCCAATATTATTATTGATAAGTCAAAGTAGCTTATATGCTAATATAATGATGCATTGCTCATCCAATCTAATTAAGTCCTATCATTACAATCCAATCCGATAAAGCCAAATAATCCAATGCATAATCCGTAATCATTCAAATAACGAAAGCCAGTTCAAATTGACACTTAAATCTACACTAAATACATGCAGGTTAGTCTAGTAAGCCACTTAAATAATTTCGAAACTGAGAAATATTCTAGGATAAGTATAATTATGGCAAATAGATATCTTCACAGATACGTCCATTCAGTGAATGTCCCTGTGACAAATACTAACAAATAATTTAATTTCATCCTTTCTGGCGAATTAGGCTAATAGGCTTGTCTTTCTGCCAACATGTTTCTGCGAACGGTTGCGTTTAACAAGAATTTTAACTCGAGACGAGGTGACCGAGATTATTGCATCAGTTTGGTCCAAGAGGTGTTTTCAAGTCGTTGCAGTAGTCAGTAAAGCAATAGGCTATATTGCACCAGTGGCGGCGCCAGAATTTCAGTTTTGGGGGGGGGGGGCTGAAACATCGCGGCGAAAATGTCACATTTTCATCCGTCAAAATTTCTGACGACCTTTTTTTAGTCATTAAAATGTGAAAAAATTCGGATGCCCTTTTTTTCGGGGGGCTGAGCCTCTTGTAGGGGGCTTAGCCCCCCAGCTCCCCCTAGCGCCGCCACTGTATTGCACAAACAACCAGAATATGTTCCATTGAATCCATTCAGCTCTGGAACGTAAAACGATTGGCATCCGACCTTTGTCGAAGAATTTGCAAAGAAACATCCTATCTCGATATCGAGTTTCACCGGAGGATGAACAGTACTGTTCAGCCACAATAAGACAACGCTATTCAGAACCTGCTACATTGAGTCAACGACTCAAAGATTGCATGATAGAAACTTTGCCGCTAGTGTTTCGTTCGCATAATATTATGAAATAATGAAAATCGCGCAAAAGTTCACAATAAAAGAAACCTTATTTTGAATGGCATTACAAATTGCTCTTTCCCTCACTGAAGTTACTACTGTGATATAATGATGTCGCCGAATATTTGTAGGTCTAATAATGTTACTATTCCACAAAACACGGCAGTAGGTGGATAATTTGCTGCAATTTAATACAAGCATTAGAGCATCTTAAGTGGACCAACTCGAAAACAAATTACACGGAATCTCTTATATCTCATTACTCTCATATCCTCATTCCTACTATCGGGAGAGTAATGGAAGGGTTAGCCAAAACCTTCTCGTTTAAGCATTAGAAGGGTTAGCCAAAACCTTCTCGTTCAAACATTACAGGGGTTAGCCAAAACCTTCTCGTTCAAACATTACAGGGGTTAGCCAAAACCTTCTCGTTCAAACATTACAGGGGTTAGCCAAAACCTTCTCGTTCAAACATTCATGAATAGGCCTACATCGGAACGATAATTATAGGCCTAGATCTACTGCTGACGCCCGTGTTATAAATTATCACTTGTAGGGAAGCTGTGCTCGCGAATATATAAGTATTTTTTATTTTTTTATTGCGCTTCTTTAATTAATAATATAGGTCTATATTTATCGCTCTGTTGTCTACGTGCTCTCTGTTCATGCACGAGCTTATACAGGTCTGCAAATACCTGCTGTAGCCTATTAGTTGTAATAATGAGCATGAAAAAGCATGGGTTTTTGAACCGTTTGGCTGTCTATTTTGCACAATCATTCGGCAGAATTGCTGTCTCACATCATAGCATTTCTCTTGCTTGATTATTCATGTGTACGATCAAAGCAACCGGGTCCATCCACAGTGCTTGCGCATTTCCAGCACATGAGACCTTAACATTTTAAAACAGACACCCTAATGCTTTATTGCATAACTGCAGCCTTTGGGTTCCATTTCTTCTTCTTCTTCTTTCCCTTCAGGCTAGGATTATTCCCTCTGGCGAGGGGTCAGCCACTCGGATCCTTCTCCTCCACTTGTCTCTGCTTCCGGTGTCTTCTTTCTTCAATTTGAGCAGCTTCAGGTCTTGTTGTATCACGTCCTCCCATCTTTTAATAAACGTTAGTAGCCTAAACGCGCACGGAGATGGTGAATAGTGAATATTGACATAATTTATTACATTGACTTGAATTGAATCTTCAAACTTTAATCGATAGGCAATGGATGAAATTCCAGTCGGCTATATAATAAAATCTCAAAGCAATGCAATCAAAAGCTTACTAAATCTGTTGTTCCACCGTGGCAATGCACAGGACATTGTCTACGATAAGCGCAAACAAAGTCGGCGTAGACCTAAATATCAAACTTCTGGTAGAATCTCCATCAATTTGCTTACCCTCCGTAACTTGATAGCCTACCAGGTTTCGCTGACTAAACTCAGTTCAGCTTTGATTCTCTAACGGATCACTTGGCTCTCAACTTCGAGTCAGCTTGTTCAAACCCATTCGATTGATGCTTTTACGAACCACGGTAACTGCCTTTTTAAAATATGAACTCAATTTGATTGGTAGTAGAAGTTGACGAGCTGTCCCGCTTCCTGGAGAATCTATACTAGTGTCGCAGGAAGTGACACCTACCTTCAGACAACCCGAACACTAAAAACAGGCTACGTAAACGCTGGTGGAAGTAAACCATCGTTCCCAAAAGCGGATTAAAACAAGGAACTGATGTGGAGTAACTGATGATCGTAAGAGAATTAACAGCGCACAAAAAAGCTTATGGCTTTACAGCGGCGTTTAGGGCCTTCAAAAGAAGGCAAGCCAGGAATGGCGACGTAGCATTCATTCATTCATTCATTCCGAAAACTTATATAGCGCCCCTTCAAGAAGCCTACTTAGAGGCGCTCCCAGTCCAGCCGCAGCTAAAAAGATAGGTCTTGAGCAACTTGTAGAAAGTGACAGTGTGTGAAAGACCGGCGCATGATTCCTAAAGCTGTCCTGCATAAAGGATCTGACACGTATCAGCTGTTTATGGCAGATAATAACCAACCTAAGATAAAAAACGAATCAATTTGTATTCTAACAGTTACTGTGAGTGGTAGGATACCATCCAACTGAGCTGGCGTGAACAATCGCCTCTGCTCAAAAAACATTACTGATGCATTAAGTGACTGATTTGAAAAAATAAATTATGATTTTCATTATCTCAAAACTTCTTTGGAAGCAATTTGATTGTGGGATGTTTTACAATTGTTTGGCGTCACCACCTGCAAGTCATAGTCTGGATTGATCACAGATATGCAAACAACATTACTGTAAACCATAAATAGCCTAATTATATGCACGCATAACGTCGCATATCACTTCTGATCATCAAGATTCTAATCGATAAAAGCGCAGCATGATTTTAAAACTTTGTAATGAGATTTTTGATTCAGCTTGTCAAATGTAATCGTTCATTTAAAATTTACAAATTTTATCGACGCAGCAAATGAATTCAATTCAATTCAATTGAATTCATAGTCAATGAAGAATCGAATTACTTTGGATTCGGACTTAGGAAGGTTTGGCGAATGGCAAGGCCGTAGCTGGGGGTTGTTTTGGGTGTTTGAACAACCCCGAAATGAAAAATGTAAAAAATATAATGCATTTACGAGCACATGCATGATGTAAAAAGCATAAAATAAAACCATGAAAACACCCCCGAAAATTAATGGACAAATGGAATTAATTAATTGGTGATAGGCCTATTTGTGAAAATTTCGACTGAATAACTAAAAAAGGTCATCCGGCTTTTAGGAAGGAAAATTGTGACTTTGAATATTTTGGCCGGATGACTAAAAAAGGTCATCAGTTTTTAGGAAGGGAAATTGGTGAAACACCCCCGAAATTAAATCCTAGCTACGGCCTTGGCGATTGCGAAGCGGCTATTTAAGCTACGCTGTGCGTTACCACTGACACAAATAAATGTATAACATCCAATGACTATGCTCCAATATGCAAAGGCCCGAATTAAGCGCTATATAAATTTCAATCTCATACTCACAAATACGACGTATAAACACATGGGTCCTACATACATAATGTAGAGACATACATTGGCAACCATTCGCATTAGCACATCATGTTTGCCTGCTTGCCTTTATTGAAATTTAACGTTGTTTGAACTCTGCAGGAACGACCAGAGAGTGTTTTGGATTGCGCTGTAGCCTACATTAGGCTACTATGCCGGTAGGCCTACAATTACTTTGTAGAGTGAGGAGCTCTAAATCTAACAGTAGCCTACTTGACTGCTCTTTAGTAGACAATATGGCAATAAATACAATATTATTCCACATAAATGCTTCAATTTATTTATTTGAATCTAAACTAAGATGGCGCTGGACGTTTTCAAAAGTTCGTCAAAGAGTCCAATGTGCATTGCGCACACACTGTTGATCTCCTGTGAGCGGCACCGATTTATTTATTTAGTTATGAAATTGTCAGTGTTTGACAAGACTGCTGAAATTGATCCTCTTCCAATGACTTCACCTTCAGGATCGTTGCACATAGAAGTGTCGCAATACTGCAAGCAAAACCTCTTCCGATCACTTCTTATGTGGAAGCTAGCGCATGTTGGTGTGTTCATTGCAACATATTGCGACGAGGCGCAAAATGCGTCAACATAGGGTTGGAAAATCTGATCAGATTCTGCAAAGATGCAACACATATCCAGTAAGTAAGCAGATTAGCACGAAGTATTCCGTCTGTTATCTTCCATAAGGCACTGTGCTGTTAGTTATTGTTCAAGTACATGCTATACTCGACAGAGAAAACGTTTACTTTAAGACTTGTCGTAAACACTAATTGCCATAACTCAACGCTGCATTAATTCGTTAGAACAGTTAGGCTACTCTATAATTATAGTTGTATGAGTGGCCACCAGCTGACGGGCCTATACCTGTTTTGGAGGTGAAATTCCAAGGGACAGAGTGTAGATAAATGAGGTCATGGGTGTGAGCATACGGAGTGGTTAGCTGTAAGAGACAATCCTCTGGAAATTACTCGAATTCGACATTTCTAATAATGACTTGCGATCAACCGTTCATTAGTGATTGACAAGCTGCAGCACAGTAACTGACGCCGCCGTTTGCACGCAGTAGGATTTGAGGTAGTTCGGTGCTATGCCATGTAGTGACTTGTAGACAAGCAATGAGAGTTTGCATTCAATGCGGTGCGGTACCGGAAACCAATGCAGCACGTCACGCAGTAATGGCGTCACATGATCGTACTTCCGCCGATTACACACGATCCTTGCTGTGCATTCAGCACAGACTGTAGTCGATCGTGCAGGTACTTCGGCGCACCAGCCAATAGACTGTTACACCGGTCCACCTGAGAAACCACGAAGCAGAAGACAGCTGTTTTTGCAGCCTCGAAGGGCAGTGATCGCACACAGTTTTTGATTAACCGCAGCTGGCGAAAGCATCTGCCCACCGTCAGTCCCACTTGGTGCGTCATGGGCATGTCCTTCTGGAATAAAACGCCGAGGTCACGCACGACAGTCGAAGGCTGCACCAATATCCCTCAGATATTCAGGGACTCACTGCTGAGCTGATCAGTGATCATATCTCCTACGAGTGGCACACCAAAGGAAATCGGTCTTGTCCGGATTCAGGAGGAGGAGGCGATTGGACCTCAACCAATAAGCTAACGCCTCTACTCCCGACTCCACAATTATTATTATGTTGCTGCAGTTGAGGCGCAGTCGTCGACGGACCAGTCAAAGAGACTTCACGTGAACGTCTCAAACCCAGGCTACTTGCAAATCTGGTTGCTATGATATTGTTATCCGCAGTCAGTAAACAAATTAATTTATATCTTAACATTGAAAAGAAGAATCAAATGTGGGAACCACAGTCCCGAGATGCAAGCGTGACATTGGTTCCTAGAATATATCCTGCAGATCCGACTTTTACTTCATTCCGTATTCGTTGAAGTTCATTCCGTTTTATTGAATTTTTAAAATTAATTAAAATTCATGACAATAACTCAAAACATTTAGGCAAAAGCAATGCAATCGCTGAGCACAGTGTGTTTAAAAGCTATTATGCTTACTGTATTCAATGACAAGGTCAAGAATAATATAGGCCTAGCGGGATTAGACTGACATAATATTATAGGAACATCTGACACCTGCGCACATTTCATATTCAGACACATAGGCTACGCGAATCATCATGACTTCGCAATGAGCCACAAACGAATCACTTACAATATCAAGATAGTATATCTGTGATTCACGACACAAGGTTACAAATGCGTTGAAAAATGCCTTTAAACGAATGCAAATGAAACGCCTTGATCGATCTCAGAGTGATAGCTTTCGTTTATGAATAGAATTTATTTTCTATGTTATCTGCAAACTACGTGGGCGTTCATTTGCATGTAGGCCTAATATGCATGTAGGTCTATCTGATTGAATTGCAATTCATGAAAAGAAATCGATCTTATCTAGGATATAAAAATAAATTTAAGCATGCCATTGTACTTTGTGTCTGAATTAGGCCTACAAAGAAAAATCGTCAACCCAAAACCAGCAAATCATGGCATAGCCAGGAATTCATGGTGGGGGGGGGGGGGTTATGACGTGATCGGCAGGCTTTTTCTCAACAATTTGTAGAACTGCAAAACCATGCGTGAAGTTTTTCTAGTCCGGATTTATTTGGCGAAGATTTCTGTTCGTTTCAGAAAATTTTCCCCGAAAATGTCGCACGTCGACGACGAAAAATCTGATGACTTTAGTTAGTCGTCCACTTGAAAATTGGAAAAAAATCAGAGCGAACGAAGACATCATGTTGCTCTCTATGCTCTTCTTGAAAAAGGACGCCTGCAGTTAATCAATATTGGATGCTATTTTATCGCCTTAGTAATTTGCACGCTACAGGATGTTTTCAGTGAAATTATCTGTATTAATTGGAAAATAATTTTGCCCGAGAGAATACGCGGGTGGCTCGGTCGCAATATAAATGTGGAGTATACCCCGCAGTCGATCGAGTTGATCGATCGAGTCGATCATAACTCGGCCAAGTCGAGTCGATCGAAAAATCGTCGACTCGATCGACTTGCAAGTCGAGTCGATCGTGAGTCTTGCCAAGTCGAGTCGATCGAAAAATCGTCGACTCGATCGACTTGCAAGTCGAGTCGATCGTAAGTCTTGCCAAGTCGAGTCGATCGAAAAATCGTCGACTTGCAAGTCGAGTCGATCGTTGTTTCATCGACTCGTCTCGACTTAGAAATATTTTACTTAGTAAATATTTTACATCTTCTACTATTTCTTGAAGACTCAAAGTGACCTAGATGATATAAGCTTAATGACGTAATTCAGTTTTTGCACACAAGTATACCGCAAATGAACCTTTTGGCAGTGTTGGCGATTTCGTGCTAGTGGAAATGTGAAAGTTGACTATAGACGCACGTTTTCGATTTGAATTGAACGAGTACAGGGACGGATACAGAAATTTTGGAAGGGAGGCCAAAACTTTGGGTCTGGAGCCGACAAAATTCCGCCGAAATTTTTTTTCTTTAAAAACTTCTAAAAACCCATGGCAACTCAGGTTATTTAAAATCTGATTAATTTTCAGTCATGTGCTACTTTCTCATCTTCCTGTTCCCGTTGCGTTGATTTACAGCTTTCTGAAACCTGATGGGGAGAGGTACTTCTTTGCAAATCTCTTAATAAAGTGGGGACATGGCCGGATTGCCTCCATTGGATCCGCTCATGAATGAGCATGATACAGATATACTATTATGGGCCTGTATATAATTATGTAGATGTTAATTTTAAGAATATAAAACGGGGCCCTTTTATGACGTCACATTCGATTATGATACAATTCCGCAATTAATTAAGTTCAATGAGAAACGAACTTAGGCCTATTGTGACGTCACTTCGATCAGGATACAGAATTACAGATCTACTATCATATAATTTCATTGATTTTGATAATACAAAACTAGGCCTTTGGTTATTGTAACGTTACTCTGATTATGATACAATTTTACTATTATATTACAAGTTCACTTCGAGAAATAAAAAAAAACTAGGCCTATTGTGACGTCACTTCGATTATGATACAAAATGCACCATTATAGAAGTGCATTTAGAGAATATAAACAAGACCTATTGTGACGTAACTTCTATTATTAAACTGATCAACCAGTATATTATGTTCTTTTTGCGAATATAAAACGGGGCCTTTTATGACGGCACTTCGATTATCATACAATCACGCTATTAAAATAATAAGTTCACTGAGAAAACGAAATTAGGTCTATTGTGACGTCATTTCGTTTATGATACAGATCTGCTCTCATATTATTTCATTTTTATAATACAAAACGGGGGCTTGTTTAAACGCAACATCGCTCTGAAACAAATCTATTATTATACGTCTAGTATGAGAATATAAAAACTGGGCCCATTTTGACGTCACTTCGATCATGACACAGACCACAGAACCTTAAAGAGGTTCATTTTGAGAATTGTGACTAACTTCGATTATGATACAGATCTACTATTATAGAAGTACATTTTGAGAGTATAAACTATAAACTAGGTCCATTGTGACGTCACTTCGATTGTTACACAGATCTACCGTAATAATTATTGAAGTTCATTTACAGAATCTAAAACGAGGCCTAATGTGACGTCACTACGATTAATTACAGTGCAAATCTACTATAAATTCACTAAGAATACGAAATTAGGCTCATTTTTACGTCACACAGATTATGACACATATCTACTATCGTACAATTTCATTTTGAGATCACATAACTGCAGAGGTGAGCAAGAGACAAAACTAGGTCAAGTCGACGCGAAGTCGATCGAGTCGATCGTTGGCCGAGCCAAGTCGATCGAGTCGTCGAGAGGTCGGCGAGTCGACGAAGTCGATCGAGTCGATCGTCTGCCGGGCCGAGTCGATCGAGTCGTCGAGAGGTCGGCGAGTCGACAAAGTCGATCGAGTCGATCGTCGCGCGAGCCAAGTCGATCGTAGCCCACGACTCGATCGACTGCGGGGTATAAATTGTGGAGTAGCGGTGGTGAAGGATCTCACCCTAAGGGTCGAAGCCATAACACAGCCGCTATTTAAATATGCGATTACATTTACATTTACGCAGACCTGCGACCATTTTTTTGTCATTTGCTATCGTCAATTTATTGTGTGTGACTCGGGCGAAACATTAGACACTACGGCGTAAGATCTGCGTATTCAAGTCTACAGGTCTCATCGTCGTCGTCGTCGTCGTCGTCGTCGTCGTCGTCGTCGTCGTCGCCGGTGCCCTAGGCCTATTCGTCACTCCGAACATTGGCGGCATCATGGACAGTCTTTCTCGAGAGATCTTTTTACTGTGTCTATTATAGGCCGAATAAAGCTAAATTCAAAACATAGTTACAAGGAAATACATATAATTTTATTTGGTAGACAAAAATAATTACACATGTTGAACATACCAATTCTGAAATGGACGAACAAAGCACATCTTCCATTGCAGTCTACTTGTGCTCTTGAACCGCAAGAATACCGTATACTATCTTCACTTCCGCACTGGTGACACATCAAAGCATCGACTGAAACAAATACTGAGAGTAATGCATTTATCTACACCAGCAGTCATTTGCAGGGATGACGAAAAAATTGCGGCCATATTGGCGGAGCAGCCACGGGCAGTGGCGGCGCCAGGCTTTTTGTTAAGCCCCCACTGTTCACGCTATAGTCGGGAGCGCTTCTGAGTAGTATCTTGATGGGGCGCTATAGCAAGTGCACAATGCACATACATACACAAGAACTGGAACCGTTGCATCTGCTTTTTCGGATTAGCCCAAAAGAACGAGATATAATTGGTCATATTAAGCATTTTATCTTAACCTATCCGTAAGACGATTTACTCTGCAGTCTGCACAGCATAGATCTATCATTTAATTGTAAGGAGTTGAATTCTTCCAGACCTGCCAAGAAGCATGCGCTGCTGGTCAAAAGACAAATCAGAACGAACGACGACATCATATGTTGCTCTCTGCTCTCGTCGAAGACAGAACTTACTATGCCTGGTCGTAATAATTATTTGACTCTTCTTATGTAGCCTGCTGGGAAGAGCGATGTAGCTATCGGTTGAAGTGTGTGTCTGTTGTCTGTTGAATGATAAGTCGAGACAGGATTCTTTTTGCAGTTAAAAATTGGCCAGACTTTGAGACAACAGTCTCGAGTGTTATTAACTACAAAGGTATTGAATTGGTGTTATTATTAAGGCTGTGAGGAAGATGATTGGATGTCTACATTCGTGGTTATAATAATGGCTTGAAATTAAGTCTTTGAATAGTGGTAATATACATGCACATTGCATAAGTGAAAAGATGAACTTACTCTGCTTTAGAGCATTTCCAACGTTTTATCCTCTGCATAATCTTCTTGGCGCTTTACGGAACCATAGTTTCTAAGCTGTTTCACTCGTCTCAGAATGCATGTCTATTAGGGTGGTCGCATCTGTAATGGTAAATTTTCAACTTCATTTTCATTCTTTCTCCAACCCACCATTTGGTGCCACTTGGTAAAAGACTGTTGTAGACCAAAAATTATGCCGCTTGAAAAATATTTAGGACTGGCACAACGTGCTTGAAGTTTTGTATTTTACGAAATATCATCGTTTTTTGAGTATAAGGATAATTTAGTCACATTTTTTTGACCTGTGACTAGTTTTAGCAGAAAGACTACATTATTTTACTTAAGAACAACTGACAAGTATGACTAACTTCTGCAATGATTATAATGGTTTATTATATATTTTTATGAACAATTGAACATCACAATAGTATTTAACGCGTGAGTCCCTGATATCGATGACCATAAACCTATTAGTAAGCTAGCACATTGCTATGTTCTTTTCGTTGGTCTGATTTCTATCTACAGGAATCCTTTGTTACACTAAAGGCTCTTTATTACATACTTAACTTTGACACAAATTCTCAAATAACACGGACAAGGACCTCAATAATATTTGAAATAGAGAAACAAATACTGATGATATTTTCTTTTATTGTGGCAATCAGAGCAGAATGACAAAGCGCATCACAGATAAAATTTATCAAGAGCTGCTGTAAAGAAATGAATTAAAATAGATGTTGAAATTATTGAGATCATAATTTTTATAGATCTATGAAATTAATTATTACCACACAGGAGTCAAAGAGCAGCTTTTAAACAACTCTTAGGAGAGCATCATAATTGAGTGCCTGGATTTTTATAGATCTATGAAATTACTTATTACCACACAGGAGTCAAAGAGCAGCTTTTAAACAACTTCTAAAGAGTGCATCATCATTGAGTGCCTGATGAAGCCTACTCACATTGTCACATTTCATAATATAGAATTTATCTCATTAAAAGTATAGAGTTGAAAGAATGAACACAGAGTCAAGCAATTGCCGCAGAAAGTGCTGTCAAGAGTGGACACAAATTACACTGCCTTTATTAGCTATTGTAAATTAAATACCGGTACTTATTATAAATTTGCAAGAAAGGCGATGGTGTCAAACACATAAGCTATGTGCTACTCAAAATCTTTACATCGTCCTCAGCAATGGATCCAGCTGAAATTACAGTGGCCACCAACCAGGACATCTCAGACGACCAACCAATCCAAGGGAATAAGACTTAGTATAGTACCCTCAAGATTATAATTTTATCCCAGGTATGTATGTATGTATGTATGTATGTATGTATGTATGTATGTATGTATGTATGTATGTATGTATGTATGTATGTATGTATGTATGTATGTATGTATGTCCCAGTTTGAATTGAGTGTTCTTCACTGGCTTCCTGTACCACAACGCATTGAGTTCAAGATTCTGACTCTTATGCGCAATTCTATTCTTGGGGTTGCTCCCTCCTACCTCCGTTCTTTCTGTATTCAGGTCTCTTCTCTCCCCGGTCGCTCTGCCCTTCGCTCGGCAGCAAATGGCCTCCTTGTTGTCCCTCGCATGCGTGGGGCTACTGCCCAGTCCAGAAGCTTTGCCTATGTTGGTCCCTCCTGCTGGAACCGTCTTCCGCATAAACTACGTCTTGAGCTTCTCAGCCTCTCTCTCCCTCTGTTTAGAAAACGCCTGAAGACTATACTATTCGTTAGCGGCAGTGCTAACTTTGGGTCGGGAGCGCTACTGAATCTGTGAGCGGCGCTATACAAAATTTCAATTACAATTACAATTACAAGACAACACCCATTGCTACACTCTTGGTGGCAGATGAACACCTTCTTTGGGCAACATGCCAGAGATTTCACTTTGAGGGAAGTGTTTCGTGAAACTGCACCATAGCTCAAACCCATTCAAACACCAAATGCAATTTGAATTGTGGGACAGGGTTATAATGCCTCGGGTTGAAAACATATTAGCCTCAATCTGAGGTAAAAATTCGCATATAAAATGGGTTGCTACTTATAATATTACATCAGTTCCTTGTACCAAGTAACCCCATGAACAATGACGGTAGAAAAAGAAAGATTTCTGGGAAATAAGACCTCACTAAGAATGTTGGCGATTTTGCAGAATACATAAATTACGTAGGACACAGATGAAGCCACAAAATTTTTATATTTATCCCTATAATTGTATACTATTACTGTTCCCTTGCTATAACAGTATAAGAGCAATAAGCTATTATTATCAATCACGACAACAAGGCAAGACAGGTAGTATTTGTAAAGACATAAGATATGATAGATGTTATCTGTGATGCGGTATGTTATACAGGTTTTCTTGCCTTTGAGGAGCTTCTCTTGAAGTGGCGCTATATAAATTGATGAATATGATCACGATAACAGTTGCATCATTATGTTTAAGTGTGGACCAACTACAAGTAGTTGAATTAATTCCTGGTTTGAACATTCCTGGTTGATTACAACCATATAGCTACTTTTGAGCATTAGAAGACTTGCTATTATAAGGGTAAAACTTTGATGGCGTTGTGCTAGTCCTAAATATTAATATTTTCTCTTACAACTTTTTGTGTGATGTTTCTGGGGAGAATGGAACCAAATGGCGCCTTGGAGAACACTCAATTCAAACTTTCATTTCTAACGACCACCCTAATGTCTATCAACGGAGTGGGTTGAATATTGATTCGCAAAATTTTATATTCAGTGAATTGGATGTTTTATGCGTCTGATAATAATTGACGATAATCATCGAAGTTGATCGATTGAAAGAATCTACTCCACTGATTTCTTGTCTTCTCTTGCTTAGATTGCGTCAACTCGGGTTAAAGGGCTCGGTGGGTGAGTGGGATGTGGAAATAAGGGGGTGTGGGGAGTAGGAGCG
Source organism: Lumbricus terrestris (assembly GCA_949752735.1). NCBI lineage: Eukaryota > Metazoa > Annelida > Clitellata > Crassiclitellata > Lumbricidae > Lumbricus > Lumbricus terrestris. Next base: position 62,560,176 of record OX457037.1, on the reverse strand, counting down.
AGGATGGGATCAAGTGAGGTTAGGGTTCCACTGAATATTGAATTTTGCATTTTGTATTGTTCCACCCCTGAATTTGTTACATTGGTTTACTAATAGCAAGGAGACAAACTTTGGTGTCAATCAGAAAAAATCTACTGGTAGCTCAACATGGCTAAAAGTTTTGGCATTGGACAATGTTAATTTCCATGCTGTTTCAATGGGTCAGATACATTACTAATTTACTATGAAGGGTATTCACTATTGCTAAGCTAGTGATGAGCAATTGAGCACATCACTACTGGTGAGCAACAGTCGACAGTAGACGCCTTAGTAGCCTAACTAGAAATGTCCTGCGGTGCCTCTCAGCAACTTATTACAGAAATTGATTCTGTTTTCATAGAGACCAAGGACACCATTGAATGAATCAGCGGCATTGTTGACCACCATCAGACTCTCTGCTCATATTGGAGCACTAGGATACTCAAAAATGCTTTCTCAAATGCTATGGTGAATGTCTTAAGAACAGGAAATCCTGCGATATTCAAATTGCCACAAGAAGCTGCTAAGTATGTTGTGACAATCATATCGCCGCATTGGCATGGTAACAGTGCCATGCAGCACAACGTGTCAAGGAATTTGTCCATGTGTTTATTCGTATATCCAGCTTCCATGCCGCCCATGTTGTGAATGAAGTTGACATCGAGAACGATAAATGAAAATTGTTAGGCCATTATTATCATTCTGACATTGAGTGTGAAGAAATGCACGTTGGATCATTCAGCATTTCAATAGTAGGGATTTCTTACGGGTTTTTAATATCATGATTTTTTACATCACAATATGTGTAGAGCTCACTTATTCTTATTCTTGTCTTCGGCATTGCTGATTAAATCTGTTCAGCTACACTCCCGTGTACATTATGTGCATGCGTGCATGGAGGGAGCCATTTGGTGATGATGGTAGGCTATATACAGCATAGGCCATAAAAATCCTCCCTAAAGCTTTTTAATATCTTTGCCAGAAATGTGTAGCCTATTTTAAAATCATATTTCGCAGGCCTAAAGGCAATTCATAAGTACATGTAGATCTAATAGCCAAATTTCATCAAAATATAAGCCTGTTTCAAACAGAACAAAAGTTATATCACTTTTATTGAGCTCACCCTCTGTTTCTGACTATTCAAAAACATAGCGTAAAAATTGGATCTTACTAGTCACATCTCAAATAATTGTTATCAGATGTGAACTTGATAGTGCTTCACAGCTTTTTTGCATGTGTCCGACATCAGCGCCCAAACTTCTTTTGAATCTCTTTGCAAAATTAAATTATTTTTTCCGTAATTAACTCCAATTCTCTCAATTCTCTTATCACTCATGGTTTTGGCTGCAGATTGCGGTACTTCCCCAGCATTATTTGAGCTAACCACACTTGATAATCAATCTATTATGTTCAAATCCGAAGTTTTGGTGCCATTGGCGTTTATCAATGAAACTAGAACAATTGACATTGAGCCGATCTTCTTTAATCAGCAGCATATTTTTTAATTCTCAATTTAACGAGCTTCATTTCTGCTCTACCACTGTTTTTCAGAGTAAGATGGAAGATCCTGGGTTTAACGACAGCTTATGAAATCAGAGGCCGTTTCCATCGACATAGTTTAGTTTGGCATAATACAGCCTCTTGTCAGAGTGAGCAGAGGTCATAGCCAATATAATTATCTCCGGAATCTTGCTCATGAGGAGACTGAATGCATAAAGTGAGAAACGCTAAATCTAAAAGTTCCTTCACTTCAGTGAAAACAATTACAGAGAAACGTTGCAATTTGTTTATTTTAATCTAAACTAGTATGTCAATAAAAGATCCCAAAAGTTCGTCAAAGAATCCAAATGCGCACTATAGATCTTCTATGAGCTGCTGTAAATTATTTATTTAGTTAAGAAATTTTCTGTTTCGTAAACAAACGCTCGAAGCGTTCCTCTTCTAATGGCTTCACCTTTAGGATCATTACACATAGAAGTGTCGCAATACTGCAGGCAAATCTTTATCTGGTCGAACTCTGTGTAGGTAGTATTGCATGATGGTTTGTACATTGCAACTTGTTGCAGCGAAGCGCAATATGCGTCAACATAAGGTGGTAAAATCGCATCATTATCTGCCAAAAAGTAGACATAAATATTCAGCTATTACATGGACAAACATGAAGCAGTTCATTTGTTATCTTCCATAAACCACTGTGATGTTAGTTGTTGGACAATTGTTTGTCATAGGCCATTCAATATAGAGATAACGTTTACTTTTAGGCAAGTCTTGAACATTAATTTCCATAACTCAGCACTGCATTAATTCGTTGTGCTATAAGATATAGTTAGATGATTACACCAGCTGACGGGTATATAGTATATACCTCTGTGGGGGGATGAGATTCCAAGGGGCAGAGGGTGGAGAAATCAGGTCATGGGTGTGAGCATACGGAGTGGTTGTAAGAACAATCTTGTGGAAAGCACTTGAATTTGACTCCTATAATAACTTGCAAGTCTTAACATTAATTGTCATAATATATGCTGATTGACAAGCCGCAGCACAGTAACAAACAGTTCACGGATGCAAAATATGGTTAGTAAAGTAATGCGGATTAATTGTTCACGTGCTGCTTTTGAGCAAGCTCATGTAGAGCACCCTATAGTTTTTTTTAAAATAATCGTTTAAGACAGACAGGACACGTTGTAATGATATCGATAACTAGGCCTACGTTCCTCTTGTAAGTTAAGGTCATCGCATTTTAGGCAGACAAACGTTGCAAAAAATATGCCCGCTGCCTCAAAGAGACTTTATGTAGACGCCTCAAACCCATGCTACATAATTATAAATCTTGTTTCGGCATGCTACAGTAGGCTATTAAAGCCTATTATTATCCGCAGTTAGAATGACCATCAGTAAACAAATTAAGATCTTAACGTTGAAAAGAAGACACGGGAAACCTTTGTCCGAGATGCGAGGGTGACAATACAATTCAGAACATTACCCTGCAGATCCATATTTTGCTTCATTCCAATTCATTCGAATTTGTTCTGTTTTATTAAAGTCGTTTTTTTTGAAGATATATTTGAATTAATGACAACATATTATCAAAATCATTTAAGCAAAAACAATGCAGCAGCTCTGCAGAGCATGCATATAGACTAAAAGCTATTTTTTAAAGGACAAATGCAAACGCGATATACCAAGATTAACCTGAAATAATAATTATAGGAACATCTGACATCTGAGCACATCGCATATTCAAACGCATGAAGTCGCAATAAACCATTAACGAAAGTCTGATATGATCTGCGATTCTTGATGCAAAAGTTGCAATTGAGCTGACTAAAATTGACTTTAAAATTTAATGAGCGCAACTGAAACGCCTTTATTGATAGAGTTCAAAGTGATTGCTTGCATTTATGAATAAAATTTATTTTCCATGATATCACCAAACTACGTAGACGTGCATTTGCATGTAGGCCTAGGCCTATCTGATTCGATTGCAATCGATCTTGTCCATGTATTAAAGACAATATAAGCATTTTATTTTATGCTGTGGTTGAAATGCTGCTGAAAAGGAAAATCTTCAATCCAACTGCAAACCTTCATACGGGGAATGACAGAGAGAGTTATTTTCTTTCATTTATTACTCAATTTCCCTGAGTATGATTAGGCTTAAACAAGAATGATGGCATGTCATTTACTAGACTCTGCTCAAGCTGCACTTTCTTGCCATGCTAAGACGGACATGTTCAGATTCCTAACGACCTTGTTCTGAGCGTTTCCTCGCTGATAAAGTTAGGCTAACCTCAACCATTTTTGGAATCTAAGAGAGGTGAAGTATTTAAAGCTCCGTTATACCCAGTCATGGTGAACCTCTAGTAGGCCTATAGCTACTGCTGCTGCAAGGATGCTGAACAAAGCTGGCGAAAATTTAAATTTCGTCTTAAATTCCCATGGGCACGACTGCATCATCTCTCTATCAACTTGCCACGTCTGAATTGGGTTTCTGCTTTCTATGATTCTCCGCACTTAGTGTGACCATCAGAGAAACTCTTTATTAGAAAATGCAATCTCAACCTCTATCTTTCAGTCACAATGTGCGCAGTGGCGGCGCCAGGATTTCAGGTCTGGGGGGGCTGAAGCCCCAAGCCTTCCTACCTCCCAGAGACGCAACTAGAACATTTTCTTCCCAGGGCGGTCATATTGCAATCGCAAAATTTGCTCGGCATATTACAGCACTTTAGAGCAAAGTACTGAACCAGTTTTTTTGGTGTATCCGCCCGCAATCCTAGATTAAGTTCCGAATTATCACAAACAAAGGTGTCCAACTAAGGTGGCAAAAGAGAATGGGAGGTCCTCAAACACGTCCGCGTAAAGTCTATGCCGTGCCCGCCCTGTACCATACCCCGAAATGTCCCCCGAAGCGCCGTTCGAGCCACTGGACCCTGGTGCCACTCGACGGCGTAGATGTCCGATGTGCACGCCTTGTCGTGGCGGGGGAGCTTCAGCCGACTTCACCATCTACGGAGACCGGAGTCGGTGACCAAGTGCACAAGGGCAACAACCCTCGAAGCGTCGTTCGAGCGCCGACACATAGGCCCACTCGTCGACGTGAAGTCCGATGCGTTCGCCATTTGGCGAGGGAAAAGAGCGCAAGGGCGAAGTTACCTCCGCCACTGGGAGACCAGGCTTTGCACGCCAGCTGCTTAGTGCCTGTCAGTGCCAGTCCCAAGCCTGGAAGAAGGAGGAGGGCGCCGCTAAAGGTCAACGACCATACAGCTAGGCGTAAAACAGTTTCTACCTACCTACCCCGAAATTTCAGTCATCTGAGTTGAGTTGGTGACCGAGCTGAGCAAGGGCGATACAGTATATACAGTGCGTGTGCACACAACAGCCCGAGTAGCTATGTGGTGCAGACAGTGAGGTAATGTAAAGTCCCTATTGTCTTTGACATACCGATATGCAAGCACTCAAAAACCACTTTGACTAGAGTTCTAAGTTTTCACAATAAGAGGTGTCCAACACCGAATTAATATTCAAAAATTCCACAATACAATGGCGTGCAATTCAGTATAATCGTATAAAAAGTCAACCATGGACACAGACTCGAGATCCAAGTTGTCACAATAAAAGGTGTCCAACACAGCATTAATATTCAGAAATTTTACAATAAAATGGTGTGCAATTACATGTAAGTATTATCGTATAAAAAGTCGACCATGGACACGGACTCGGGTTCCAAGTTATCACATGAAATTAAGGTGTCCAACACAGAATTAATATTCAGAAATGTTCCAATAAAATGGTGTGCAATTCAATTTTATCGCATAAAAAGTCGACCATGGACACGGACTCGAGTTCCAAGTTATCACAATAAAGGTGTCCAACACAGTATTAACACTCAGAAATTTTACCATAAAAAGTAATCACAATAATGGATGGATCCGATTTGACCAGGGTCTATGACAAGAGTGGCCGTTACCCTGGACATTCAATTGAAATAATCACAAATAAAAATAAATCACAATAAAGGTGTCCAACAGCATTCACAGAACTCTATTATAATTATCTGCCTGCGTATTACTAATGACAGAAAACAGTTTAAGTTTCCTTAATACAAAAACATGCATGCTTAGATAATATAGTATATACACAATTATTTTATGTATATATATACAAATAATTATCTGAACACAAATGTTTTACATGTATATGCTAATAGCACTAGGACTTTTTAGTTGACCATTATATAAAACGTAGGCCTACATTCCCAGACAGTGGTGGTATACACAACAAGAATATAATAATTATTATACCGAAAATAACAAGAGCACGCACATTTGAGGTGTGTAAGAAACATTTGAGGTGTGTAAGATATACATGACGCAAATCTAACAACTACATTGTTGTGTCGAAGGCATTTCTGGATAAAACGCAATATTCTGGATAACCAGCAGTCTGTAATATTATTTTCATGCATGATGTGCAGTACAGATGCAACACTACTATGGGAGACTTTAAAATTTTACATACCGCATAGCTGTAAGTGTACTCTAAATAGTTAAGCTCACTTTTGGTGGGGCTGACAGCTTCCATTCCATAAAAAAGCGGTTTACAGAGGGCAGCTACTAAATGTAACAAAACTGGTTCACTAAATTTGCAGCATTTGCTATGCAACGAATTAAATGACCTATGCAACTTAATATATATACATATACATATATATAATATTGTATATAATAGTTGATTTCGATGCCATTGACCATTGTCTAGCTTTCTTATTACGAAATAAGCCGCAATGAATATTTTCTGCTTTTTGCTTTTTGGGGGCTGAGCCGCATTTAGAGGCTATAACCCCTAGCCCTCTGACGACGCCACTGGCGCAAGCATCTACGCTATGATTATATAGTTGATTGCAGGAGGGAGAAAACTCTAAACATTCTTTTGTGGCGATGATTAATTTTGTGAAACATGCGAAAAATCAAGAGAAAATACAGTTTTGCACCACTGTTTGAAGGACTAGGAAATTTCGATATATTTCTATTCGTCTAATACTTATAAAACGGTTTCAATCTGAAACGGTGTCTAAGAGCCATGTTGTTTCTTCGACAATTTCGACAACCCTTTCCCGTTGTATGGTCAAAAGGTAAGGGTGCAAACTTGTCACCCGTTTTCATAGACTGAGGCCAAGAAATGAAGTCGCTAACTTCAGTCTCAAAGTAGATTTCGATGCCATTGATCATTGTCTAGTTTTCTTATTACGAAATAAGCCGTTATAGACATTTTCCGCATTTTGCTTTGGGGGGGCTGAGCCGCATTTAGGGGGGGGCTTAGCCCCCTCCAGCCCCCCCCCTGGCGCCGCCACTGAATGTGCGGTATCATTACTGGCATGTTCTCGATTTCTTATCATACAGGAACTAAGCTGTTAGGTTAAAGTTTTCAAAACTTCCTTAGTTAGAATACTGATTAAGTGATGGTTCATGTGAACTTGTCGAATTTAACTTATTAAATCTTTGAATAACGTTCATCTGACCTACCACCAAAGCCATTTGCCGAATGAAAGGCGGAGTAAGGCTTAAGGCAGTGGGTTTTGATCCAGCTTCCAGCTTGCTGTTCAGTTCTACTCTTCCGCTATCTCATAAAAATGCATGTGTGCGCTGGTATTTTGGATGTCTCCGCCGTGAGAATTGTGAAAACATATAACTGAGGGTTGGATTATGATACACGTGGAAATGAAGCGTGAAAACAGACTTTACTATGGATCTCTATGAAAGACTGGGGGATCAAATTCCCCTTCCTCAACGCCCGGCAATTACCACCCTGTGTCTCTGTGAATTCAACAAGATCCTGTTGGTCAAGGCAACCGCATCACTATGAACGAAAGCTGGCATCTTGTTGGTTAAGAGTTGTTTGCTAGATTTCTTGTAGGCCTAGGTCAAAAGATTTGAAAATTAATGAACGCATAACAGCTTTTTTAATTCTATCAATATAAACTGAAGTCCAGAAATAATTATTCGCAATATGCTGAACAAAGAAGCTTGTAGCTAAATCGTTATAGGCCTAGGCCTACTGGACGAGATTTTATACTCGGTAAAATATGATAATTTCTATTCCAAAGAATAGCTTCCATCTTGAGAATATCTGTGTTTGGAAAATGATTTATTTGAGAGAATAAGCAACGATCTGCAATCATTTCGTTGTCATTTGCTATTGTCTGTTTAGGCCTATTGTCTGTGTTGCTCAGGCTTAAGCACTAGACACTACGGCGCAAGATCTTCTTATTTAATTCTATAGGCCTAACAGAGTAAAATGCACAATAAAATTGCAATGAAATGCATGTCTGATACAAAAAAATAGCCTAATGGCACTTTGCTGAACATACCAATTCTGAGATAAACCCTCAACGCACATTTTCCATTGCAGTCTACTAGTGCACTTGTAGCGCATGAATCCCACATATTTTTACTCGTACACTGGTGGCACATCAAAGCTTCGCCTAAAACAAACACTGAGAGCAATTCACTTATCTACACCAGCAGTCCTAACAGCGCTGACGAGAGAAATTCTGTACTCCTAATTGGCAGAACAGTCACGGGCACCTAAGCCATCTTAAGGTTTAATATGTGACAAATGTCTTAGAAACAAATTGAAGTGATGAAAGCGCACGTACGACGTACAATTTTATATTTATATAGAGGGCCTATGCAATATGATTTCAGTCATGCAGTTGCATGCTTGAAATTTAGACATAGCCTACTGTAGTTAATTTTATCTGCAATACCAAGTTATATTAAAAAGGCACATACATATAGGTGCAATTCATAAACTTTACCTAACATAACTACCTAGCCCGAGATATAATATTATAGGCCATATTAGAATTTCAATGTTATTTGCAAGACGATATTCTCTGCAGAAATCAACTGCGCAATATGAACCTATAACATTTAAGCGTAAGGAGTTGAATTCTTCCAGACCTGCCAAGAAGCATGCGCTGCTGGTGAAAAGACAAAACAAAGCGAACGACGACATCGTATGTTGCTTTCTATACTCGTCGAAGACAGAACTTACTATGTCTGGTCGTAATTATATATATTTTGACTCTTCTTATGTAGCCTGCTGGGAAGAGCGATTTAGCTATCGGTTGGAGTGTGTGTCTGTTGAATGATAAGTCGAGGCAGGAATCCTTTTGCAGTTAAAAATTGGCCAGCGTTTGAGACAACAGTCTCGTGTGTTAGTAACTGCAAAGGTATTGAATTGGTGATATTAAGGCTGTGAGGAAGATGATTGGATGTCTACATTCGTGGTTATAATGAATTAAAATTAAGTCTTTGAATAGTGATAATATTATACATGCATATTAGGCCTACACAAGTGAAACGATGAACTTACTGTTTTATTCTCTAGCCTACATAATCTTCAAGGCGCTTTACGGAAACATAATTTCTAAGCTGCCTTACTCGTCTCAGAATGCATATCTATCAACTGATTCGATTGAGTATTGATTTGCAAAATTTCATTTTCAGTGTAGGCCTATGAATGTTTTATGCGTCTGATAATAATTGACTATAATCGAAGTTGATCGATTGAAAGAATTTATTTGACTCTTATCTCCTCTTGCATCGATTGCGTCAACTCGATTTTCAGCAGGTGTGATCTTAGAGTCAACAGGTTTAGCCTAAACAACTCAAAAATGAGGTATTGCGAGCTTCTCAAACTTATTAGCCATACTCGGCATGGAAGCCGCACATATTATTAGCGAAAGGGAGCACTTTCCGCTGAAATATTGACACGTATTTTCTAACTAGTAGGCAATCGGGTTCACTGACATTTGAACGGACGACACAAGAACGGCGACAGAAGAACGCAGAGACTATTGAACAGCCGAACAGTTGATCGGACGACAGATGACCGGTGACCAAGTTATAGGGAAAGTGAGCCCATTTAGCGTTTAGGTGAAATTTAAAGACTATACACTTCTTCATTTCTCTAAATGGTTTCACGTGTCAGAATGTTGCACCAGTCAGTTTGAAACAAAACTCGGTTAATATTTTGGCACAGCATGATAACTGTGTCGTAGTAATTGACGAACTGTCCCGCTTCCTGGAGAGACTCTACTAGTGTCACATGAAGTGTTGCTTACTTTCAGACAGTTCGAACACTAGAAACAAGGTAAGTAGAAATGAACGCTGGTGAAAGTAGGGCATCGTCGTCAATAACGGATTAAAACAAGGAGCTGATTTGCTACAACTGATGGTCTTGGCAGAATGAACAGCGCATAACACGCACAAAATTTAGCTTCTGGCTTTTTGTTGTGTTTATGGCCTTAAAGAAGACAAGTCAGGAATGGCGACTTTTTGTCAAAGACCGGCGCATGATTCATTACGCTGTCCCAAATAAAGGAACTGACACGTGTGAGCTGTTTTTGTGTGGCAGATAATAGCCTCCCTAAGACAACAAGGATTCAATTTGTAATCTGTGAATGAAAGGTTGCTGGTGCCTCTGCTCTACCATATTCTATTCAAAGCAACATTGAAATCCGATGTGCACTAAGTGAATGATTATTTTTAATTAATTATGATTTTCGTGTCTCAACACTTCTTAAGAAGCGATTAAATTGTAGGATATTTGGCCATAATAATTGTTTGGCGTCACCACCGGCCAGTCGTAGTCTGGATGATCACTGATAATATGCAAACAACTGTAAACCATAAATAAAGACTTATTATAATGCACGCATAATTACTTCTGAATAGGTCTATCAAGATTCGAATCTGCAAAAGCGCAGCGTGATTTTAGACTTCGTCATGAGAATAGTCGCTGCTTGTCAAAGTAATCGCAGCAGTCACCTTTTTAGAATGATTATCACTGCATTTACAACTGCATAAAGTCATTTACAACTGCACATTTTGTGTAGAACTGCGCGTTTAAAAAACCTGATGCTATGCCATTGAGTTGGTGCCTCTGCGCTCTATCATTCTACTCAAAAGCAGTAGGCTATTGGTATCCGAAGCACTAAGACTAGTGACTGATTATTTGGTAAATTATGGTTTTCATTATCTAAAAGCTTCTTAAGAAGTGACTGAATTGTGGGATGCTTGGCAATAATTGTTTGGCGTCAGTGTCACCACCTGCCAGTCGTAGTCTAGATTGTCACAGATAGCCTACGCAAACAACTGTAGGCTAAACCATAAATAATAATAATTTATTTTAATGCACGCATAATCACTTCTGATTATCAAGATTTTAGTCTGCAAAAGCGCAGCGTGATTTTTAACTTTGCAATGAGATCAGTTTCAGCTTGTCAAAGTAATCGTTCATTTAAAAGTAGAAAATTTTATCGACGCAGCAATTGAATCAATAGTCAGTGATGAAGTGAATTAGGCTACCGGCACTTTGGGTTATTATCGAGTTCTGGATGTTTGGCCAAGTGGCTATTTAGGCTGCGTTGTACGCAACAATTGAAACAAATTTGAAATGACTACGACATGGAATGACTATGCGCCAATTTGTGAAAGTCCTAATTAAGCGCTACTTATAAATTCATTTTCATACGCGTCGTACATACACGATTACACGTATAAACATATACACACATATTTAGAGACGTAGGCTACATAGGCTACGCACATTTTGTTTGCCTATCCACTTTTATTCACATATCTTCTTATTCAGTTATGTCTCCTTTTCTAGTCTGCGAAGCTCTGCGTACATCAACTTATGGCTTGTAAGCTTATCCCTTAAATTATTGTTAACGTTACGTACATGTATATCCACTTATCCACTTAGAGCAACTTCTACCTATCGAAGTTAATTTCATTCACTTTTATAACACTCAGCAGCTGAGGCCTATATCCATCAATACACCCATCTATTATTCAATTATATTTAGTATCCACCTACGACATAATATTATAAAGTATAATTATATCCATCGAAATACACGCACATCCACATCCACGCTCATCATGGGCACTCACAGCCACTCACTTCAACAATTCTTTTCACTTTTATTTACACATATCACACTTGCACCCACGTACGTCGTATGCCTATATGCATCTTCTTGTGCAAAATTATCCACTTATATGAGCCTACACGTAAATCCACAAGTAGTCCCTTACATAGGTCTATCCTATTTATTTAGGCTACATTAAGCCACTAAGGCTACGCATTTCGTCACCTGAGAATAATTATTATCTTGTCGTATCGCTCTACTTTTGTTCGAAATGCAATTTAGAGTTGACTTGTAGCAAAACATTTCTTAATTTCTTCAGTTTAATAGCTAAACAAAATGCTTTCTTAAGAGCAAGAAATCGCAAACGCCAATTTTTTTATCTTGATGCTTTAATCATTGTAGGCTATATCATCACAATTATAGCCTATACGACATTACCGGGATATTATTCTCTTATTCATTCAAATCCATTTATCCACTTACCTATATCTGCTCGTATCAACTTACACATTATACACCAATTTTATCCACTTGCTTCCACATATTATACGCTGCTCAATGGAAAGAAGAAGAGAAAGAAAGCAAGAACAATATTTTTAATGTAATAGTGTGCAACACCAAGCTTGATAGGTCTAATGAGTTGTTAAAATCTTGTGAACGAAGTTGACATCGAGGACGATAAATGAATATTGTTAGGCCATTATTATCATTCTGACATTCAGTAGGCTAAGTGTGAAGAAATGCAAGTTGGATCCTTCAGTATTTCAATAGTAGGCATTTCTGAATTTCTGATATCCAGTGTGAAAGGAGATCTGTATGTGCGAAGGACGAGGACACGCTTCGGTGAGCGTGCTTTTTCAACTGCTGGTCCCCGCTTCTGGAACAGTCTGCCTATCACGGTTCGTTCTTCCAACTCAATTGAGGTTTTCAAAACTCGACTGAAGACATAAATGTTTTCTAAGGCGTACCTTTGACTGAATATATTGCGTTTGTGTTTGTAAAGGCACCTTTGTAACGGCATGTGCTGTTTTACGGCGCCATAGAAATTGTCATTATTATTATTATTATTATTATTATTATTATTTTATTATTATTATTATATTATTATTATTATTATTTTATTATTATTATTTTATTATTATTATTATTATTTTTATAATATCTTTTATCGCCCCGAGGTATTTAGGATCCCTCGGGGACTTCGCTCCTAACTACTGCTATAAAACCAATTCGTCTGCTTCCAGGCTTGCGGTAGGCATACTGTTCCAGCAAAGTAACATAACTAATAAAGTGAAACCAGACTGATAGGCATACTAAGTCAGAGATCACTTAGCTGAAAAATTTCGCAAAGCTAGGCCTACGAACTTAAGTAGCAGTAAAATATAATTAGGGTTTTAACTAATAATCTGAAACCCTACAAATCATGCCTTTTAGGCGTTCATGATTTTTATAAGCACTCCGAATTGTCTTTGTCCGAATTTTCAGGATCCGAATTGTCCGGTCCGAATTGTCCGTCTCCGAATGTCCACTCCGAGTTGTCCCATCCGAATTGTCCGCTCCACATTGTCCGGGTCCGAATTGTCCGGGTTCGAATTGTCCACTACGAATTGTCCGTTCCGAATTGTCCGTCTCCGAATTGTCTGGTCCGAATTGTCCGCTCCGAATTGTCCGGCGACGAATTGTCCGGATACCGATAGTTTTGCCCACCATGGTCAAGTTCGTGATTTTGCATATTATATTTTCCTTGATATTGTCTATCCACTTTTTCGTTGTCTCCATCTACTCTTTTCTCCTTCAACGTGTTCAATGTTCATGCGAGGCCGCGAGTGGTAATCTTTTGTCGTCCATCCTTTCGACGCGACCATACCACTTAAGTCTTCTCTTTTGTATGTTTTCTACCACTGTTTCCTCTGGTCATATAGTTCCTTTCTTGTTTTTTTTTCTGATCTTGTCTATTCTGCTTATGCCCTTGATTCTCCTTAACCAAGGGCCTAAGCAGATGAGACAAGAGCAGAAACACAACAACAAGATAGAAACGACATAGATTAGTTTGGCATAGTACAACCTCTTTTCAGAGTAAGCAGCTCGTAGCTTTATATATCTCCAGAATCTTGCACATGAAGTGACTTAATGCACACAGTGAGAAACGCTAAATCTAAAAGTTCCTGGCTGCTCTTTTGTAGACAATGGCGCAGCGAAAACAACTCCAGAGAAATGTTGCAATTTATTTATTTTAATCTAAACTAATATGTCGATAAAATATTCCAAAAGTTCGTCAAAGAATCCAAATTAATCCGCACAGCATATCTTCTATGAGCTGCTGCGAATTATTTATTTAGTTAAGAAATTCTCAGTGTGTGAAGTGAACGCTGAAATAGTTCCTCTTCTAATGGCTTTACCTTGAGGATCATTGCACAAAGAAGTGTCGCAATACTGCAAGCAAATCTTCTTCCGGTCACCGTCTATGTTGGTAGCATTGCACGATGGTTTGTTCATTGCAACTTGTTGCAGCGAGGCGCAATATGCGTCAACAAAAGGCGGAAAAATCGCATCTCTATCTGCCAAAAAGTAAACATAATTATTCAGTAAGTACATGAACTAACACGAAGCAGTTCATTTGTTATCTTCCATAAAGCACTGTGATGTTAATTATTGCACATTTGTTTGTCATAGGCCATACAATATAGAGATAACGTTTCCTTTAAGGCAAGTCTTGACATTAATTGCCATAACTCAGCACTTCATTGATTCGTCAGGCTATAAGATTATTGTTGGATGATTAGGCCTACACCAGTTGACGGGTATATTATATATCCGTGCTGGAGGTGAGATTCCACGGGGCAGAAAAGTGGAGAAATCAGGTCATGGACCACCCGTGTGAGCATTCGGAGTGGTTGTAAGAACAATCTCGTGGAAAGCACTTGAAATCGACTCCTCTAATAATAACTTGCGATCATTACTGATTGACCAGCCGCAGCACAGTAACTGACAGTAGGCGTATGCAAAATATGGTCAGTAAAGTAATGCGGATTAATTGTTCACGTGCTACTTTTGACCAAGCTAACGTAGAGCACCCTTGGCATCTAGTTTTTATCATCTTTCAGGCAGGACTCGTTGTAATGGTATCGATAAGTACATTCCTCTAGTAAGTTAAGGTCATCGCATTTTTTGCAGAAAAACGTCGCAAAAAATGTGCTCGCTGCCTCAAAGAGACTTCATGTAAACGTCTTAAGCCCATGCTACGTTTAAATCTGGGTTAGGCATGCTATAGTAGGCTATATTATCCGCAGTTAGTATGACCATCAGTAAACAAAGTAAAATCTTAACATCGAAAAGAAGACACGAGGGAACCTCTGCCCGAGATGCGAGCGTGATCAAATATTTCTTAGCATTGTTCTGCAGATCCATCTTTTACTTCATTCCCTATGTGTTCGAGTTTTTCTATTTTATTGAAGTCGTTAATTTTTTAGATAGGCTATAGTTGAATTGATGACAACAAATTAAAAGCATTTAAGCAAAAATAATGCAGCAGCTGAGCACATCATGCATATAAAAGCTATTATTTAAGGACAAAGGCAAACGCGATATACCAAAGATCAGACTGACATAATAATTATAGGAACACCTGACATCTGAGCACATTGCATATTCAAGCGCATGAAGTGGCAATAAACCATTTACGAAGGTCTGATATGAGCGCAACTGAAACGCCTTGATTGATCGATTTCAAAGTGATCGCTTGCATTTATGAATAAAATTATTTTCCATGTTATTTCCAAACTACATAGGCGTGTATTTGCATGTAGGCTGAGGCCTATCTGATTCGATTGCAATTTATGACAGGAAATCGATCTTGTCCAGGTAAGAAAAACAATTTCAGTAGGCCTATTTTATTTTATGCTATGGTTGAAATGCTGTTGAAAAGGAAAAATCTTCAATCCAAATGCAAACCTTAATACGGGGAAAGGCAAAGAAAGGGACTTTCGTTCATTTATTACTCAATTTGCCTGAGTATGATTAGGCTTAAATAAGAATGATGGCATATCATTTACTAGACTCTGCTCAAGCTGCACTTTCTTACCATGCTGAGACGGACATGTTCAGATTGCTTATACTATAGTAGACTATACCCTGTTCTAAGCGATTTCTCGCTGATTAGTTAGGCTAACCTCAACCCTTTCTGGAATCTAAGAGAGGCGGAGTATACTTAAAACTCCGTTCTACCCAGCTACGGTGAACCTCTAGTATGGTGTCACGACAACTCGTCTACCGACAACTCGTCTAACGACAAGTGGTCTCCGGACAATTCGTCTACGACAACTGGTCTACAGACAACTGATCCAGCGCTTGAGAAATGGAAACTGGATGAAAGTTTTTACAGGTGAAATGGAGGTTGGATTGATGAAAAAACGCAAGAGAAATGAAATCTGTATGATATGGCTCTTTTACAGGTGAAATAGAAGCTGGATTGATGAAAATAACGTATGTGAAACAAAAACTGGATGAAAGTATTTCTTGATCTGAAATAGAAGCTGGATTGATGAAAAAACGCTTAAGTAATGGAAGCTGGACGAGGGTAATTTTATGTCTGAAATAGAAGCTGGATTGACGAAAAATCACGGGTGAGAAATAGAAGCTGGATGAAGGTATTTTTAGATCTGAAGTAGAAGCTGGATGCATGTCGAAATACATGAATAAAATCATCAATCCAGCTTCCATTTTAGCTAAGTAACCATTTTCATAAATCCAGCTTCTATTTCATCAATACTATTCGTCTGTAGACCAGTTGTCGTTAGACCAATTGTCCGTAGACGAGTTGTCGGTAGACGAGTTGTCGGTAGACCAGTTGTCGTGGAACCCTCTAGTATATCTACTGCTGCTGCTGCCAGGAACAATGATGGCGAAATTGAAACTCCGCCTTAACCTTTTCATCCCAGATACTGAAATCGTCATTCAATCGCTTCAGAATTTCACTGTGTTAGAGTTTACCGCCTAATTAGAGGCAATCAGTGAAAGAATTTCTTTAAATTAGTTGGTGTAAGATTTATACATAATTATGTTCCCAAAGTGGAACGTTGGGTCACTTTGACTAGTATAGGCATCATGCATATGTAAAAATATAACTTTATCCAAATGATGCAGATATACAATTTTGTAAAAGCTGTGATTCACAAAGGTTAATACCCCACCTCTACCCTAACTTTTACCCACCCCACCCCATGCCCACCCATCCACCCAGCCCCACCCTTCCACCCCAACCCACCCCATAAAATGCTCAAGATATGAAATTTATGAAAACTACTGTTTCAATTTGTTTTCAAACCGGTCCCACCGCGCCATTACCCTGACCGACCGCATCCCACAAAAACCCCACTTCAGTCCCCAGTCCCAACTCCGGGAAACCCAACACAACCCAACCTTCCCCAAGTTCGCCCCTCACATAGACCACCTGTCTGAAGAAATTTTTTGGTTTCTCGGTCAACCCTCCTCCTCACTTTGAACGCACCCGCTTCACTTCAATCCCACACCTCTACCGTCCAACCCTAACCCACCTCCCCACAATTTTGACCAACGCCACCCCATTCCCACCCTACGCTCCACCCCATTCTGTAAAATGCTCAACATCTGAAATTCATAAAAATAATGATTCACTTGCTTTCACTTTGACCCTTTCTTCCCACTTTGACCCCACTCGGGGCACAACAACCCCATATTCCAACCGCCGTCACCACACCCCACACCCCACACCCCACACCTCCCCACCCCGCCCCATCCCCCCAAACCGCGCCCCAACGCCGCCCTACTCCGCACCGCTCCTAAACAGCCCCTTCATCTGAGTAAATTTCGGTTTTTCGTCCAACAAACCTGCCCACTTCGCCCCACCCGGCTCACTTCAGCCCATACCCAACCGTTCGACCCCACCCCACCTCCACCCCAAGGCAGGCATACCCCACCCCATATCCCACCCTCCATGCCGCCCCACCCCGCAAAAGTTTCAACACATGAAAGTCATGACAAAGATGTTTCACATTGGTTTCACCTTGGTCCCACCGATCCTGCCCGGCCCCATCCCACCAATACCCATCTCATCCCCACCATACTCTGACCCCTGCACAACCCACCCTGCGGAAAAACGGAACAATAATATGGGCTAATCAGAACTCAAATTTACTTTGAAAACATCATGCCACAGAGAGCCAAACGCACTGTTCAAACTGCCATAACCCCAAACAAACTAATCACAATAATAAAAACAATAAAAAATAGGCCTAATAATAACAATAGTAGGCACAATACTACTACTACTACTACTATTAATAATAATAGAATTCATATTCATATTAGAATTACAATTGCTATCAATGTAAATTTTGGAGCGAGGAGGGCAAATTTCACTATAACGCAAAAATATTGATACAAGTAGCGAGAGTGACCCAACGTTCCCAAAGTGGAACATATGTAAAATTAGCTGCGTCGCTCACTCATAAGGCACTACCATTAAAATATTTGACCATAAGTAGGCACAATAGACACAATTCAACCAAAATAGACGATAAAAGCAATTAATTATCATGCATTTGTAACCGAAAATAATTTTAAATATTTATTAGCATAAATGTCATTTTTTGACAAAATTGCATCAAAATAATTATTTTATTTAGCTGCAACAAACTTGAAATAAAAGTAAATAAACATGCCCCCATCTTTGGACGAGTAAATGAATATTTATTAGATGACTTACAGTAGGTTTTAGCGTCCCTCCAATTTTTTTAAATAATATGTTCCACTTTGGGAACGTTGGGTCAATAAAGGTTAAATTCCAACGGGGCACGACTGTGTCATCTCTCCATCAACTTGCCACGTTTGCATATAGTTTCTGCTTTCCACAAATCTCCGCACTTATTGTGACGTGAACTTGTTCTAAATTGAAGTCTAATTAGCCTAAGGAATAATCGTTACTCGGTGTCTTGCTATATGGTCGACTTAAAAGTAATAAATCATATTTTCCATTAAATATTCAATCTTCAAGACCACAGAAAGAATAATATTATATGACAAAGTTGAAACAGACGATTACGAGTTCAATTAACTGAAGTAGAATTTAACTGTATTGCATCTTTGAATTACGTTCATCTGACCTACCACCATGGCCATCTGCCGAATGGAAGGCGGAGTGAGGCTTAAGGGCAATGGGTTTTGATCCCGCTTCCAACTTGGTGTTTTGCTCTTCCGCTATCCCATAGAAATACATGTGTGCGCACAGTACGCTGGTATTTCGGATGTCTCCTCAGCGTGAGAATTGTGGAAAAATAACTGGGAGTTGGACTATTATCCACGTGTAATTGAGGTGTGAAAATCAGACTATACTATGGAACTCTTAGATAGACTGGGGTTCAAACTCCTCTTCCCCAACACCAGGCAATTCTCACCCGGCTTATCTGTGAATTCAGCGAGATTCTGTTGGTCAAGACAATCACATCAATAAGAATGAAAGCTGGCATCATGTTGGTTAAGATTTGAATTGCTGGAATGGTTGTAAGTCAAAATATTTGAAAATTAATTAACGACTAAGTTTTTGAATTCTATAAATAGAAATTGAAGTTCAGAAAGCTTCGCAATCTGCTGAACAAAGAAGCTTGTAGCTAAATCGATATACTGGACGATATTTTAATCGTATGATGAAATATGATAAATTCTATTCCATAGAATATTTTTTATCTTATAAATACATGTATCTGTGCCTGGAAAATGATTTATTTGAGAGAATAAGCAACGACCTCCGACCATTTCGTTGTCATTTGCTATTGTCTGTTTAGGCCTATTGTCTGTGTGGCTCAGGCAGAAACACTAGACACTACGGTGTAAGATCTTAGATCTTATTCAATCCCATGAAAGGCCTGATCCTGATAAAGTAAAATGCACAATAAAATTACAACGAAATACATGACTGGTAGGCCTACATAAAAATAATTGCACTTTGATGAACATACCAATTCTGACATACACCCTCAAAGCACATTTTCCATCGCAGTCTACTCGAGTCTTTGAAACGCATATTTCCCAAATAGATTTAGTTACGCACTGGTGGCACGTCAGAGCTTCGCCTAAAACAAACACTGAGAATAAAGCACTTATCTACAGAAGCAGTCATTAACAGCGCTGACGAGAGAAATTCCGAACCCCTTGGCAGAACAGTCACGGACTTCTAAACTATCTTAAGGCTTAATATGTGACAACTTTCTTAGAAACAAATCGAAGTGATAAAAGCGCACGAGCGACATACAATTCTATATTTATATAGGGCCTATGTGATTTCAATCAATGCAGTTGTTAGCTTGATAATTATTTAAACAGATTGTAGCTAATTTGTTTTCTTCAATACCAGGCTATATTTAAAAAGGCACAGAGGTGTAATTCATAAACTTTATGACCACCTAGCTCGAGATACAATTGGCCATATAAAAATTTCTTTTGTTATCTGTAAGACGATATTCTCTGCAGAAATCAACTGCACAATATGGGTCTATAATAACATTCAAGCGTAGAGTTGAATTCTTCCAGACCTGCCAAGAAGCATGAGCTGGTGATCAAAAGACAAATCAGAACGAACGAAGACATCGTATGTTGTTCTCTATGCTAGTCGAAGACAGAACTTACTATGTCTGGTCGTAATTATTTGTCTCTTCTTATGTGGCCTACTGGGAAGAACGACGTTGCTATAGGTTGAAGTGTGTGTCAGTAGTAGTATAAGTGCGGCTTCAAACACAATAGACCAACTCCATCCCTACTATTGTTCTAGACTATAGCCTATTGTTATCCGTCGCCGGCAGCCCAATTGTCCTAGTACCACACACAATGGCCCATTGTTGGCCGACTCTCGGCCGTCCATTGTCCATTAAACCGGCCTATAGTACTCGGATAGATTGTAACCTACGCGTCCAGCCCTAATTAGCATCGTTAATCGACGCTACCAGCGCTATTGTGCTAGTATCGCACACAATACCCCGTTGTTGACCGACTCTCGGAAGCTCCCTTGTTCTAGAACCGGTCTATTGTACTTGGGTAATTAGCCCCATTGTACTTTAAATGAGTGCAAATGAAACGCCTTGATCATTTTCAGAGTGATAGATTGCATTTAATCTCACGTGAATTTATTTTTATGCTATCTGCAAACTACGTAGGCGTGCATTCATATAATAACATTATACAATATACATGCATGCCTCTCTGATTCGATTGCAAATTATGATAAGAATTCGATAGTATCTAGGTAATAAAGACATCTTAAATATCCTATCGCCTTGATAGGACTGACGAATGTTGGAGAGAATTTTTTGGTAGGCATAACTATAGAACTCCAAATTACATCAAACTGGTTAATAAAATCTTACAGCATACTGACATGAAATGCAACATGTCAGTTAAGATTCACATCTTGCTTTCCCGCTTGAACGTCTTGACAAGTTTCCCACAAATCTAGCGATGAATACCAGGAAATTACCACATTGAAAAAACGGTATACGGGAAACTGGAATCGAGCAGTGTTTTCTGACAATTGTTTGACACTGCAGCGAGATGTGCAGACAATGAATACAAACGAAAACCAACATCAAAGCATTTGTAGACCTGTGGAACATTAGCAGGTAGAGTAGTGATTAAAACACGCTGGCCAAGAGAGCGAGAGGTAGTGAGTTCGAGCCCCCGTTGGGCGGATTTGTTTTGTAGGCTGCCATTGGCGCCGTGTAATTACAAAGCTGTCTGTTCAGTTAGTAGTTAAGTTTAATTAAGAATACTGCATAACCTGTAAATGTAAAGCGCAGTGCGTCTTGCAGGCGTTTAATTAAAGAAAAAAAATATTATTATTATATATACTTTATACTTGTGCAATTGAACAGGGAATAGCTATGAAAACCTTTAATTTAATGATTCTCAACACTTCTAAGTGATACAGTCATCATCAGCACCCAATATTATGAGGAAGAACTGTTCTAAATATCTGTTGTCCAATTAATTTAAATTATAGTACATTGTAAATAAATGCAATATATGAGCATTTCAGTTAAATCTTGCATGCCGTTTTTCTCAAAAACCTTACGTGATAAAACAATTCTGAGAACACCATCGTGTTCACCACGTCAAATTCTATAGAAAACAGTCAAAGGTTTTTCGGAAGTAAAAAAGGTTAAAATTTGTTGTCCAGTGTTATCTGCATTTTGCGAATGATTTGTGTTATAGAAGAAGTGACGACCTGCGACCATGAACATTTTAATGCACGATCCGTAATCATAATATTCAAACAACAAGCGCAAATTCAAAATTTGATATATTTAATATTATATATATATTATATACTATATATATATTATATATTATATATTATATACTATATATATATATTATGTATTATATATACAGGGTGGCCCAGCATAAATGTCCCGACTTTGAACGCGTATAATTTCGCCAATTCTTAACATTTATTTATACTTTATGCGTCAAATTAAAGGTATTTCACTCTAGTATGTGCACGGAAAAAATGGAACTGGTACAAGTTTAGGTTTTAATTATATGCTCGGGACAGCGCTAGCTACCATATTTTGTTGTCATTGTTTTCGTAATATGGCGCCATTGACAGACGATGATCGCGTTTTGATGCTAATTTTACGAACTGATAAGGGATTTAGTTCCTTTGAAATGATTAACGAATTTTCTAACAGAGGATGGAATAAACAATACCTTGAATTATCTGCTACGGAAAATTGATAAAAACAGGACTTTCTAATCGTAAACCATGGGAATCACGGCGCGCATATCCGCTAGCATTGCTCTTGTGGCGGAGTAAATTTGCAGTCAAGAAAATGACCCGGTTGGCCCTACAAGCAAATCTCCCCCGGGTCATTCAGCGCGAAACAGGTAGTCCTAGAAACACCGTACAGCATATTCTGAAAGGTGATCTAAAGTTATTTGGCGACGTGATGTCCAACAGCACTCCAACACTGACGCAAAGAAACGGCTAGCGAAACAGCTGCCAGCCGTTTCTTTGCGTCTAAAGCAGCGCGTGGCCGCGCGCACGGCTGTTGATAAAATTGAAAGGAAATGGTTTAGGGAAGATAGGATATTCATGGTAAAGACTCCTACAAACACCCAAAATGATTGTGTTTATGCGCGTGTTAGCAAAAAGCGATTTGTGAATATCCCTGGGAAACTGCGCCATATTACGTCAACAATGACAACAAAATATGGTAGCTTGCGCTGTTCCCAGAATATAATTAAAACTTAAACTTATACCAGTTCCATTTTTTCAGTGCATATACTAGAGTGAAATACCTTTAATTTGACGCATAAAGTATAAATAAATGTTAAAAATTGGCGAAGTTATACGCGTTCAAAGTCGGGACATTTATGCTGGGCCACCCTGTATGTAATAATTATATGTTTAATATTTAATGGTCATTCAAATCTACACATTAAGTAGGTTACCCTGGCAATCTACTTAAATAATTTCGAAACTGAGAAATGTTATAGGATTATTAGTGTAGCGTCAAAAAGGCATAGATATCTTCACGCTGCAGTGCAAACATTAACAATAATTATTTATCCTTTCTGGCGAACTAAGTCTTTCTGCCAACATGTTCCAGCGATCGATTACATTTAACCAGATTTTAACTGGAGACGAGGGAGCGAGATAATTGCATCAGCTGGGTCGAGGAGGTGTTTCCAAGTCGTTGCAGTAGTCAGCCCCGCAATATTTCGCACAGCGAGAATATGTTAGATCTTGAACGCGAACCGATTGGCATCCGACCTTTGTTGAAGTAGTTACAAAGAAACATCCTCTCTTGATATCGGCTTCAAACGGAAGTTGACCTGCTCAACCGCAAAACAACGACTTGTTAGGAACTTGGGTCCACATTGAATCAAGATCTGAAAGGTCACTTGTGAGGAACAATAAACTTGTCGCAAGCGAAACGCTTGCATTATTATGAAATACTGCAAATCGCGTAAAAAATTAATTCACAATAAAGTAACGGATTGCTCTTTTCCCTCACTGTGCTAATTATAATAATGCAATATATGTAATAATATGGCTATGCCACAAAACACAGCAACAGGTTGATAGTTTGTTGAGTCATATAATATATGACTCAACAAACTATAAAAAAGCTAAAAGATACTTTGTAGATATTATCTGCAAAGTATCTTTTAGCTTTGAAGACAAAGTTAAAATGATGTTACAATGACGTTCAACGACGGTGATACATATTTCTTATCTAGATAGCAACAATAATGACTGACTGGAAATTCCAAGTTCTCTTCATAATAATTAAAAGAGATGTGACTTAATAAAAATCATATTTTGTCACTTTTTGGTTGCGTTACGTTTCTGGATCGTCGAAAACAGTGTGAGGACTCACTAAAAGTGATATAAGTGTTGTTCTCTAATAGATTTCTGAATGAAATTTGGTTAGTGTAGGTCTACGTAAGTATGAATTACCTTCAAACCCGCAAAACGTGATTTGAAAAATTCTTTTATTTGGACAAAAGATAGGTCCTATTGACTAACAACCATGTGGATAACTTTTTTTGGACACACCCTGTATAGCACTTCTTCAAACTCTACTCAGAGGCGTACTCGGTCCAGGAAAAGTAATAAAAACACTCCTAAACACTTGTTGAAAGTGCAAACAGTTAGGGAGGCGTTGTAAAGTCAAAAGAAACCCGTTCCAGGTTGCTGGGCAAACCGCAGAGAAACGTTCCGGCCATGGGCGTAGTTTGTCAGGAGCTAGGGGGTATAAGCCCCCCAAGAAACACCATACTCATTTGTACCGTGTAAATGGTATCTTTTCCCGCCATTAGTCCCCTAAAAACTTTCAAGTAAACCCGAGAAAGTGTAGTAACTTTCCACGATATTTGAATTTGACGACTAAAAAAATCATCAACTTTTTTGGCCGAGGAAATGTAGTAACTTTTCACGAGATTTTATCTTGACGACTAAAAAAACAAAAAAGGTAAACAACTTTTTGGGGGCCAAATTTCTTCGTTCTGGACCAAATTTTTCCAGCCCCCCCCTTCAAGAACGAAAACCAAACTCCGCCCATGATTCCGGCTCTGCATAGTCGCAGAGCGGGCGAAAGAAACCATTAAGTCACCGTAGTAAGAGGAGCGCAGTGTGCGCTGCCACAGTGCACGGCAGACACGTGCATTGTGTGCAAGTGGAAATGTAGCGGCAAAGCTCACGCAGATAAGTTTGTATTTATATAGCGCTTCTTTAATTTGTCTATCGCTCTAGGTCGCCCTGTGTCCAAGCGTTCTCTGTTCATGTGGCAAATGCCTGCTGTAATAAATAGAATGAAGAAGTGTTGGTTTTTGTACCGTCTGGTGTTTCATATTCTACGACCATTCCGCAGAGTTGATATCTCGCATCCTGGCATTTCTCCCGCGCGAATTCATTTGCACGATCAAAGCAACCGGGTCCATCCACATTACTTGCGCATTTCCAGCACATGAGACCTTAAAATATTTAATACAGACAGGCCAGTGCTTTATTGCATAATTGCAGCCCTTGGGCTTCAGTTAATAAATGTTGGTACATAGGAATGGCGATAGGTGAACATATAGACATAATTTATCACACTACAGGCTATACTGACCTGAATTGTATCTTCAAACTCTAATGCAGTGATTTCCAATCTTTTTTGACTTGCGGCACACTAAGAAAGAGTGAAAAAATTTGCGGCACACTTACCATTAATTACTTTTTATTTCTAACTATCATCTAACATGGGCGGAGACTTTGAGGGGGCAGGGGGACGGTCCCCTTCAATTAGTGTGGTAGGGGACCGGCCCATGCATTTGTCCCCCCCAATTGTTAGGCGTTAGGACATGTCACGTTAGAAGTGATGACTAAAAAAAGTCATCAACTTTTTTGGGGCAGATAATAGATCTATTGGGTTTTCGTCGACATTTTCGGACGGATGACTAAAAAAAGGTCGTCAACTTTTTTGGCCGGCAAAAATGGAAAATTTCGTCGTCGACTCAGCCATTTGTCCGCCCAAAATCTTCGGCCGGTCGTTTTCGTCCCTTCCCCCCAAGTCTCCGCCCAAGTCTCCGCCCATGTCATAGCCTATAGTAATATTCTAATTTTAATATTCTAATTGTCTAATAATAGTTTAGTGAGTCTAGTGACTCTAGTCAGTCTACTCTAGTCACTCTAGTCTAGTCAGCCTAGCCATTAGACTAGACTCAATCAATTCAATCAATTTTTATTTGGCAACCAAAGCAAAGCAAATTTAAAATAAATCAGATGCAACATCATATAAACAAAGTTAACACAATAAAATAAAACAGTGCTTAAATAATGATGCTGATAGTTTACAATTGGTTGCACAGAGGACTCGGAAGGGGTCTTGCAACCCCGCTAGGTGGGCCCCCTGGGCGGAAATACCATGATGAGGAAGGCCATTAGGTTGCCATAAAGTGGTCTCAATATAAACAACATTAAAAAAGCAAATGTTCTGAAAAACCTTAACTAAACATTAAACACCTTAACTAATAGCACGTTTACACATTCGAAGGTCATAGCGCCTAGAAGAAAAAATTTTAGGCAGAAAATTTACTGAATGGTCGGGATATTGCTCAATAGGTTGAAATTGGATATAACCTAGGTCATTACCAAATTAATTCAAAAAGAATGAAGGAAGGTAATTTAATAGTTAAACTATTTAACGACTAAGTGGCTAGCAGCAATGAATACCCAAGGTGTGTTAAGATAATCTATTGGCTTTTATCGAGTATCAGGGCTCTCAGTCTTAGCTTAAAGAGACTAAGACTAGGTTGTAGTCTGATGGAAAGAGGAATTTCATTCCATGTTTGAGCCCCATTGTATTTAACAGAGAAGCGACGGATATTGGTGTGGGCGTAAGGCAGATGGTAAGAGTTGGCCTGTCTGGTATGATATGAATGTACCTCAGTAGTAGAGAGGAAAAAATTATTAAACACAGAGGGTAATAAACCATGAAAATATTTAAACATGAACTCGCCTATCTGCACATGCCTAATTTGATAAACATTGAGAAGGTTAAATTCCCGGAATTTAGATTTGGTCGAAGTCCCATAGGGCAAGTATCCTATATATCGAATTGCTCGCTTTTGGAGTTTGAGTAAATTCAGTATACTAGATTTATAGGTAGAGGCCCAAATTATATTGCAGTATGTGAGGTAAGGGTAAATGAGTGAATAATATAATGTGAGACGAATATGAGGAGGTACAAGCTGGGAGGTACGGGATAATATTCCAAGGTTTTTAGCGATTTTATTAGATACAATTTTTATGTGGTCTTTCCAGGTTAGGTGTTGATCAATATACACTCCTAAGAATTTAGTAGATATAACCTGAGTGAGCGGGACCCCTTCAATGCATACCCTCAGATTTCCTGTTGGACAATTCTTTCTATGAGATTTAAAGATTATGTAATTGGTTTTGTCAAGATTTAAGGACAGTTTATTTACATGGAACCATTCAGCTATGTTTATCAATTCAGAGTTAACGTCGAGAATTAGAGCATCAAGCGATGAGTTAGAGTAGAATACATTAGTGTCATCAGCAAAGAGTATAAAGTACAACAGAGGGGATGCATTTGGAAGATCATTGACGTAGATTAGAAACAATAAGGGACCGAGAATAGATCCTTGGGGGACTCCAAAGTTAATTTCCCGTAGATTAGATAAAGTGCCATTGCATGAGACCAATTGAGATCGGGCAGTAAAATAACTAGAGAACCAACTTAACTGGGTACCCCGGATCCCATAAATGCTTAATTTTTGTAGTAGAATATTATGATTGACGGTGTCGAAGGCCTTTGCCAGGTCGAAAAAGATTCCTATTGACTAGTGACCTAGTCTATCGAATAATTATAATAATAAAATTATCATATTTTATAGCATAACTTGATAGTTTTAACTTTTAATCATTTGAAGAATTTAATGATCATTAATGACCAATAGGGTGACGGCTGCGCCTGCGTTCGAGAACAAATCAAATTGATACGAGGCCCTGAGACGACAAGCATAATAGCCCCTATCGTATTTCATCGTCGATTCGGAGAAGTTTCTGCCTCTTTCTACATTTTATTTCAGTTAAAACTGAAAATCTAAATTCACAAAACCGCGAAGATGCTAATGATAGAAGAATTTTGTCTGCTCGGTCTACATGGTCAGCGCAAAAAATTGGTGTAGGCCTAGGTTTACCCTAAAATTTATAAAAATTCCCCTAGGGTCTCCCTCGATTTAGGCCACCTATCCTCCATCACTTTACAAAATGGTTTCGCTAACTAATCTGAGCTCAACCTGGATTCTCCAACGGATCATGGCTTCAACTTCGTGTCATCTTCATGAAAACATCGACTGATGCCCAAAGAACTACTTCTTAAAAATAATTATGAACTCGATTTGATTCATAGCAGAAGTTGACGAACTGTCCCGCTCAGGACTGTACCCTCAAGGGTAGGCTATACGCGGGCATACGGCGTATACTCACCTCCGGGGGAAAAATGACAGCGTATAACGCCGTATACTCACCTCAAAAAGCGAGGGTACACGCGGGCCACCCCAGTAAAACCAAGTGGGTACGCGGAGGCAAAAATCGTGAATTACGTAGGGAAAAAGCATGAAAGTAGAGCGTTTTACGCGGTTTTAAAGGTTTCCCGTGCATGCGAAAATATATCGCGGCAAAAAAGTTCGACGGCTAAAAAAAGGGAAAAGGTCGTCAGAAATTTTGACGGATGGGAATAAAAATTTTCCATGAAATTTCGGCCGATGCCTAAAAAAAGGATCGTCAGAAATTTTTTCCCCAAAGAAGTCGATTTTTTCCGGCGGCAGCGTGTACTCATCTCAAAAGTTCTGAGTACAGCCACTCCCGCTGCCTAGAGAATCTTTGCCAGTGGAGGAAGTGTTGCTTACCTTCAGACAACCGGAACACTAGAAACAAGCTAAGTAAGCGCTGGTGAAAGCAGAGCATCGTTGCCAATAACGGATGAGAACAGGGAGCTGTTCTTGGCAGAATGAACTGCGGATCGTTCCGAAACACACACAGCTTTCCAGTCGCATTTGGGTTCTTAAATAAGACAAGCGAAGAACGGTGATATTGTAATGCGATGCACTAAGTGACTGATTATTTTTGATAAATTATGGTCTTCGTATCTCAACACTTCTTAAGAAACGATTCAATTATTGGATGTTTTGCAATTGCTTGGCGTCACCCCCCCCCACCCCCCCACCCCCCTCCCCCCCCCCACCCCCTCCCCGCCCCCCCGCGTGCGTATTCTAGATGATCACAGATATGCAAAAAGCTATAAATCGCAAATAATTATTTATTATAATGCACGCATAATCACTTCTGATTATCGAGATTTTAATCGGTAAATGCGCAGTATGATTTTTTTAGCTAGGCCTTTGTCATAAGAATTTTCGCAGATTGTCAAAGTAATCATTCATTTAAAAGTTGAAAATTTTTCGACTTAGCAATTGAATTTATAGTCAATGATGAAGCGTTTATTCAGAGTGAACGTTACAATTCGAGACCCAGGAAAATGAAAAAATGACAGTGTAGGTCTACTGTGAAAATAAGGAGCTACTAATATCAAGATATATATCAAGATATATATATATATATATATATATATATATATATATCGGAAAACAGTCATATCAATCTACCCACATCCACGCTCATAGCTGCTACTCACATCAACACTTGTTTTTACTTTTATCTAAATAGTCTATATAACACTTGCATCCACATAATTATGTCTACATTTAGCCTACCTTTTGATGTATAATTGATGATGATGGTTCTCTGCCCGAAGGCAGGTTCATTGGCTTTACGCCCCTGGGGATGAGATGAGTGAGGTAGTTTCCCGTTGCCTTCCCCACAGACAATGATGGGTACCGTAAGCAACTTGCCCAAGGTTGATCCGCAGGAGCTTACGCCCCTGCGTCCCACACGTGCTAGCCCGAATGTCAACTCCCAGCCCGGGGCTTGAACCGCAGTCCGATGCAACCAACAAATGTATGCCGCTCTCGCTTACACTGGTCAACATAGAAATCGTTACTGACTGGAAAAGGCCCTAATGTGTAGCATCTTGGTGTGCTGAACACGAATATAACCATAAAAAGTTTTTATTGGCTCTCGTTTTGAAAATATTTCATATAGTTCATTTCTTATGCTTCACCATGTAAATTTATGCAGTAGAAATGCGACAATATCCTAAATAAGTTTAGAATGATGTAATATTCCAGTTCATTGCATAATCCCATCATGGACACATCATGCACAGTTGATTTTTTTTATTACGTCATTTTCTGATGCAATGTAAAAGTACAGCCAGTCGGCTGCTGACGTAAGACGTACAACACAGCTTTCACAGTGGTTGAATGCCAAAAGACCATCAGTGCCGTTTGCAGTTCCCATGGTGTGGAGAGAGCAAAGATGAAAGAGCAAAGTCACTTAGACGACTGTTACCTCTGCTTGGTTCCTCCTCTTTCCGGTGGAATAACGAAGCAAAAGAAGTCGACAATAGTATACCCAAACATTCCGTCTGCATTGAGACCAGTTCCACATGGTGATGGACTTCCTATTCCAGAACCTCCAGCAGAATATATTTTCGTTGATTCATCTGATGAGGACAAGGGTGAGCCGACATGTTCTTCTCCTGGTTCGTCAGCGTGCAGTGATCCCGATTTTCACTGTGGTGCATCATCAACCCCACACAGAATAACACAGGGAGAACTAAATGACCTTGTTCGTGATTTGGACTTATCCAAAACCAAGGCAGAGTTTCTAGGATCAAGACCCCAACAATGGAATCTTCTAGAAGAAGATGTCACAATCACTTCATATAGAAAGCACCATCAGCAGTTGGAACCTTTCTTCATGAAGGAAGGTAATCTGGTATTCTGTTCCAATATTGACGACCTCATGAATGCCTTACAGATCACTCATGACCCACAAGAATGGAGACTCTTTGTAGACTTCTCGACACTGAGTCTTAAGGCTGTGCTTTTGCACAATGGAAACCGTCTTCCATCTATTCCATTAGCGCATGCTGTCCACATGAAAGAGACATACGATAACCTAAAACAGCTACTGCATTACATTGACTATAACAGGTACAAATGGCACCTGTGCGGTGATTTGAGGGTTTTCGTGGGTCCTCAGATTAGATAACTTTTCAAAGATGACCGCTTCAACAACTTGTTGGAGGGTGATGCGAAACAAGCATGGAATGCTTTTCGTCTAGTGTCTGCAGACTTTCTGGGGAATGTTAGGGCAGAAAACTACAAGGAACTAGTAGAGGACATGCTCAAGCAGTACCAGAAATTTCGCTGCAATATGTCGCTGAAGATGCATTTCCTTCACTCCCATCTGGATTTCTTCCCTGACAACTGTGGTATGGTTAGTGACGAACATGGCGAACGCTTTCATCAAGATATCGCAACAATGGAGCAAAGGTACCAGGGGGGAAAATGGTCCACTACAATGTTGGCTGACTACTGCTGGACACTCCGCAGAGATGCTCCCGAACAGCTGTACAAGAGACAGGGAAACAAATCTAAGAACTAGTCTATGACCTGATTTTTACAAATATTAACCGTAAGTGTATCACTATTGGAATGCATTGTGCGATATAAAATTACTTCATTTGAGATTACAAAAAAACTAGAGCCAATTAAGCAATTTCACTGTCATATTCGTGTTCAGCACATAAAAATTGATAAGAACTGACTAATTTCATTTCAGTAACATGACTTTTGCAAAAATTTGTTGTCCAGTGTTACCGGTGTAAATGTTTCAAATTACCCCTCCTAAACATTACCCCCCGGTAACTTGAAACCGGTTTCAGATTACCCCCCGGACACCAGATTTGCATCAATCATCGCATTTATTGCCTTTAAAAATCAGAAAAATCATCCCGCTTCTTGTTTTGTTCTGAAGATTTTCATCCCTGGTATGTTATCAATTTTTGATCCGAAAAATAATAGCCTCGAAGCCATTTCTCCATTGTAACTTCAGCGGCGATTAGTATTTTAGTTGCAGATGATTGTTGTGTTTCGTTTTTGAATCGTCAAAAACGGTGGGTGGCCTCACTAAAAGTGGTATAACTTTTGTCCTGTTTGAAATATTTTGATGAAATCTGGCCACCATGCAGATATGAATTGTCTTTAAGACTGTAAAATTTCATCTCGATATTTTTACTTTTGGCCAAGATATTGGCAAAAAAACAAATTTTGCTGCGCTTCGTTTTTGAATCGTTAAAAAACGGTGGGTGACCTCACTAAAAGTGATGTAACTTTTGTTCCGTTTGAAATATTTTTGATGAAATCTGGCCATTATGTGTAAATATGAATTGTCTATAAGCCTGTAAAATTTCATTTGGAAATTCTTACATTTGGTCAAAATATTGGCAAAAAACCTTGGAGGGGTCATTTTTTGGCGCACCCTGTACATTAGACTGGTCCACAAACCATAGCCAAAAAATTAAGTTTTTAGAATTCTTTCTCCACAAGGCTTATTTTTGTCCACTTGGGTTAGATAGTCTCCCTGTAAAATTTCAGCCTGATTGTGCAACATTTAGAGGTCAACCCATTCTGAACATTTTACTTGAGTGCTAATAATGCCTTTTCGTCATGTTAAACGTTGTAATTAGACCAATATGTCTTCGTCTAATTTGAGATCCGACCCAGAGCACTGGCTATTGGGAAAACCAGTCTCTGGGTCATATAATGCAAGATTACCACGCAGCCTGGATACCCAGCAACTGCTCCAGTTTCATCATATCACTAAAGGGAGGCCCATTCCGGAAAGTTACAAAATGGGATGGGGTGCAGATGTTTGTATTTGGGTGCTTGCCAGAATACCAACACAGCTGGTTGACTGGTGGGTCAGGAAACTGTCAAAGCTTTATCAGAACTACTTAACTCTGAAGACTCACAGACCACTATAAAGAGAAAGTGACAGGATGAAGAAGACATGTTCAAGAGAGATCTTCAGAAATTGTTCGATATTGTCTCAAAGAATGTGATGACAGAAATCCAGCAAGAAGGAGAATTCATTCGAATGCAAAAAGAAGACGTGTTTTCCCGTAACATGAGTGGAGTAGACCTAAAGACAGCAGCAAAAGAGAGCAGAAAAAAGGCAACGACAGGAGAATGGTGGAAATTGATATGAAGAACGCAAGACAAAAGGCATCAATTAAGCAGTAGGTGAACTTTCTGCGTTGGCATCTAGTCAGGATTCAGAAGAAGAATACTATTTGATTTAATGCAATGATGAGTATCAGACAACCTTGTCATCGTACGAGTACATATTTGTCTACACTCTACAATGGCTGCATAAACAGCTGCTACTAACTGCCCCATTATCAAAAAAGATCCAAGAACATCTTCTTTAGCTTGGTTGTTGGTGCTTTGTATCGTGTTGGCCTTCCAGACCGTTGTGCTGTGTTTGTAAATGGAGCTGCCACACTGGCGACTGGTTATGACATTAATTTCAGAAATCTTATTTTCTAGAAGATCATAAAAGAAAAACAAGAAGCAGCTGCAATGGAAGAGCAAGAGTGCACACTGGCAGGCCTGCTATTACCTCACTGAGAAGTCAAAATGTTGCCCATGCAGCAGAGACGGATAAAATGAAAATATGGACCGCATAGCTATTATAATAGGCCTACTTCTCACTGGAAATTGCCAGGAAAAACTCTTGACAATCCCAAAAATGGCTAGCGACATACAAGAAGGTTACCCTCAGGCCAGTGTCGAAGTAATTGAGAAATGGAATCTTCTCCAGATAGCGCTCAACGTCGCTCAACTCATACATTAACCATTGCGGAACAAGTTATCTTCTTCTGTCCAAATAACATAAAAAGTGTCAAATGGGTTGACCTCTAAACTTCATTTGTTTTCATTGAAATTTTTTGTGATTATTATAATCATGATAAGGAACAAGACAAGCCTTGTGGAGAAATGAAATCTGCAAGATGAATTTTGTGGACCACTCTACTGTACATGTAGCCTATAATTCAGCAACGTGAACTAACGGCTTAACCTGATCATCCATAAGTTTTACTCGACTGTCGGTCTTTCACGGTGAACTGGGTAGACTTTATTTCGTGGACGGAGGAAATATTCTCTCCCCACTGGAGACTTTATTTCAGAATATACTCCCCATGTGGCGAATTCATGGGCTTGTGGGGTCGGGGTACGGTCCCCCTCAATGGATGTGGTGGGGGAATGGCCCATGAATTTGTCCCCCCCCAATCTGTAATCGGTAAGTGTCAGGTCATCAGTCATATGCACACAATTCACGAAACTCACGGTGAACAACAAACGACGAGACAAGGTGAAGACAAAAAAGTCATAAACTTTATTGGCAGCGAAATTGAGGATTTTCCATCGACATTTCGGACGGATGACTAAAAAAAAGGTCTGAGAAATTTTGGCCGGAAAAAATATGGAAAATTTTCCGCAAGTCTCCGCCCAAGTCTCCTCCCACGGGCGAATTTATTCTGGAAGAGACCCGCCAGAGGAAATCTGTTTCGAAATAAAGTCTCCGGGGTGGGGTTTCAGAGGAAGACTCTGTCACGCGACACCGGCATACGTCAACGATGATCATGTGACTGGAACCTACTGTGGTCATCCGACAACACAAGAACCCAAATGATGCTTTCTTCTGCCTAAAATTGATCTAAGATAAGGCAAACAGCACGTTTCGAAAGATTTACTTCACGTGGCCCTATCATAAGCTCAACCTGTCCTAAACGACTATCTCATAAGTCTACCATGGTATATATATATATATATATATTTAATAGGCTAGGTCTAATTCATGGATCTAACTCACAGGCCTATTACCTCAACGGACAATCTAGGATACCAGGCACTGGGCCTACATGATAATTATTGTTTATAATGTGAACTGTGGCTCAGGATATTTCAGCGCTCAATCGCATTTGATAGTGCGCATAGCATCTTAGAAGTACCATGCTGCTGACGATTCCATGTAAATCGTGCAAAACACCATAAAACGTCCCTCCAGCCAGCGATATTGAAGAAGAATTATTATTCGAAACTAGAATTCATGTAGAATTCATTGCAGGACGCTATCGCACTCTGTTTGACGTCACGAGATAAACCACTTGACGACCAACGATTGGCAGCGGTGGAGTCACGTGTTCCCAGGAGTCGAACCAATTACAAATCGCGTCGTCTGAATATTTATTGATCTTCGACAAGCGTTTGAATGTAGGTGGCGTTTGGTCGTCAAAATGACATAAAGTTCCGATCTTCGGTCGCGTTTTATTACAAAACCGTTGGCCTAGTGGGGCCCTAGTCTATGTGAGCACTTAGCCTTTTGATGTGATTGTAAATCGATATGAGTCGCCTGTTGCCGTACGACCACATTGTAGCCCTAATGCCCTGGGTAGCCTACACTCAACGACCCCGTGTGACCCAAGCTTCAACTGTCTGAATGTTATGACGTTTTTCATATAATAATTATATCCTCTCACCAGATCTCAGTGAGACTCAGTGATTTGCAATTTGCAACTTCTGAATTTTGAAAAGGTCCAAACATGACAGGCAATTATAATATGTTGCTTCTTGGTTGTGCATTGATTGCTGGCATAAACGAACCATCTGTTTTTAGTCATATCACGGACCACTTTTTAGTAATGCGTTGCTTGTCCTGTATAATTATCTTGTCAAAAGCATGGAATATGATATGGAAGAGAGCAAAGATTGCAGAGAAAATCCATAAAACTTCTTAACTGAATTTCCCTCCTCAGTATTTCCTACTCTCAACCAATGTATAGAAGGTTGAGTTTGATAATTATTAGTTAGTACTATAATGAGGAGAAATATGGCAGACGACCTCAGAACTGTGAGAAAAGGTCGACGTAGGCTAACCAATGCAGCCAGTCATTTCTTTGATCGAGAAGATGAAAATTTCAGACTGCGCCATAAAATGGTGCTTTAACGATCTCGAATATCGATTAGATAAAGCGATGACGTCAACCGTATTTCACAGATGTTTGGAAGACCGCTATTCCACTGTTCAACTAACAGCATGGGCGGAGTTTGGTTTCCGTTCATGGAGGGCTAAAGCCCTCTTGGGGAACTAAGCCCGGACAAAGATACCATTTACACGGTAAAAACTGAATCTGGGTTTTCCTGGGGGGGGCTTAGCCCCCCTAACCCCTGATAAATTCCGCCCATGATTAACAGAATAGGCTATAAGTCGGCCGACGAATAGCCATCCTCACGACTCAGCTGGTAGACGTCTACAATCTACACCCACTACATCGCGAGATCAGCAAAACTCAGACATCAGTCAGAAGCAGAGATGAAGTTTTCCGCGATCGTCCTCATTGGTTTCCTCATCTACTTCAGCAGTCTCTGCTGTAAGTATTACAATAAAGTAGTAATCTTCTTTTTATGCATATCATAATTTTTTTTATCTTACAGTGGTCCTATATGCACCAACATCGATGGCGTTAGAAGCAGAACATGATATTTTTTACGCAGATCTGCAAAGTACAATGGATAGGACTGCAAAGGGAGATGTATTGGAGGTGATGGAGACACAATGGGTAGCCATGGATTGGGTGAACAAAATGAAGCAGGGGAAAGACTCATTGAATTCTGTAAAGGGAATGGTATGGGAATTATGAATACATGGTATGAACAACCAAAGAGAAGACTGTACACATGGACATCACCGAATGGGAAACATAGGAATCAGATCGACTACATACTGATAAACAAAAGATGGAAGAGCACGATAAGAGATGTAAGAACAAAACCGGGAGCGGACTGTGGAACTGATCATGAGCTACTGGTAGCAACATTGAAAACGAAATTAAAAAAGATGAAGAAAGGAGATAGATTGACCAGATACGACTGTAAGGGTATTACGCCAGAATACAGGACGGAAATAAAGAATAGGTTTGAAGTACTAGAAAGAGATGAGATAGAACGAGAAGAGCTGGAGGAGGGTCCGAACAAGTTATGGGAAAAGATGAAGAAAACCATAGTGGAAGCCGCAGAGAAGCACATCCCAAAGAAGAAGAAAATCACAACAACGCCATGGCTATCGAAAAAAGCCCTGAACTTGGCAGCGGATCGGAAGACTGCAAAGAAGAAAGGAGAAAAGGTTAAAGTAAGGGCACTGAACAGTGCTTTCCAAAAACAAGCACGAAAAGATCAGGAAAAACATTTAAATGAAGTATGCAGAGAAATGGAAGAAGATGGTAGGAAAGAACGAACCAAGGAAATGTTCTCAAAAGTAAGATCCATCACGGGAAAGTTTGCACCTAGAATGGGTTCGATGAAATCAGGAGACGGAAATATAATCTGTGATGTTGAAGGAATAAAGAATAGATGGAGAGAATACACAGAGGAACTGTACAGTGAAGATAAACGAGTCGAAAAAGAGCAAATCGATGTAACTGTGCATGAAAAGGAACCGGAGGTCATGGAAGCAGAGGTAGTTTGGGCAATCAAACAAATCAAGGACAGCAAGGCGCCAGGTCAGGACGGGATACCTATAGAACTGATAAATGCAGGGGATGATACAATGATAAAAACAATAACAAAACTATGCAACCAAATATGGACAACTGGTGAATGGCCGGAAGATTGGAAGAGATCTGTTTTTATACCTATATTTAAGAAAGGAGATGCAAAAGAATGTGAAAATTATAGGACAATAGCATTGATATCACACACCAGCAAAATATTACTCAAAATAATTCATAAAAGAATGGAAGGCACAATTGAAAGGGAACTACCGGTGAACCAAGCAGGGTTCAGGAAATCTAGGGGAACCCGAGACCATATTGCCAACATGAGGTGGATAATGGAACGGCAAAGGGAGTATGGACAAGAAGTTCACATCTGTTTCATAGACTATAGTAAAGCATTCGATTGCATTAATCATGATTTAATGTGAAAAACCCTGCTGGAGATGGGAATACCAAAACACCTGATACTGTTGCTAAAGGGACTGTATGAAAACCAGATGGCGGAGATAAGAACTGAATATGGAGACACTGACAAATTCAAAATCAAGAAAGGGGTGAGGCAGGGATGCATCTTGTCTCCATTCTTTTTTAATTTGTATGCGGAAAGAATAATGAGAAAGGCGGAATTAGAAGGGGCAACTGAGGGAGTAAAAATTGCTGGGAAAACACTGAATAATCTTAGATATGCGGACGACACAACATTAATGGCAAAAAAGAAAGTTGATCTGGTAGAACTGATAAGAAGGGTGAGGAGAGAAAGTGAAAAAGCCGGCTTATACTTCAACATAAGCAAGACAAAGGTCATGACAACAGCAAATTGGGTTAGTTTTGAGATAGATGGAGAGGAAATAGAGGTGGTAAAAAGATTTACATTCTTAGGATCACTGATCGAAAAAGAGGGAAAATGTGATCCAGAAATAAAACGAAGGATAGCAATAGGGAAAAGCGCAATGATTGGACTGGAAAAGATATGGAAGGACAAACATGTAAGTTTAGATACTAAGAAGAGGCTCGTGAGAGCACTAATCTTTCCTACGATATTATATGGCTGCGAGACATGGACAAAGACAAAGAATATGGAGAAAAAGATTAACGCATGCGAAATGTGGATTTGGAGGAAGATGTTGAGAATATCTTGGACAGAGAAAAGAACGAACGAATCTATAAGAATGGAAATTGGATTGGAAAACGAAGAGTCGTTAAAACAATTCGCGACAAGATTGAAGCTAAGATTCTTCGGACATGTAATGCGATCTGATGGTCTGGAGAAGGAAATGATGCTGGCTTGTGGTGAGGGAAGGAGAAGACTCGGTAGACCAAGGACGAAATGGATGGACGAGATACACGACATAACTGGCATGAATTTGGAAGAACTGAGGGACTTGGCTGCGAACAGAGAACAATGGAGAATGTGTGTAAAGACGATCGCTAGAACTCTACGAGTTGACAGCACAAGGTAACAAGGTAACAGTGGTCCTATTTCCTTATTAATTATTAATCCAACCCCAATGCAGGTGACTCATGCGTGTTTGAATGAAAACGTTTGGAACATAAATGGGCGATTGGAGCAACCGTAGACTAGATGACAGCTCCAACTGTCTGAATGTTATGACCTTTTTCATATAATTATATCCTCTCACCAGATCTCAGTGAGACTCAGTGATTTGCAATTTTCGCCCCGGGCTTTCGTTCAAGAACCAAATAAACTACTGCACAGGTGCTCTGTATCCAGAACAGTGCCGGCGCTAGGGTACCGGAGGCCCCCCCCAAAAAAACTCGAGGCCCCCATACCTTACATTGAGCTGTCATCTCAGCAAAATTTCTCATAATATAAGTGTTGAAAGACATGATGTAATACTTCAATAAATGTCCCCTCCCAATTGTTAATTTTTTTGGAATTTCCATGCTGTAATGGTAGAATTTTAAGCTTTCATCTTACAAAAATTGCTCATTTTTCAATGCTGTTAGTCATGGTTTAGGACTTCAGAGTGTCCCCTCTCCACTGTTTAAATTTCTCCGATTTGCCAACTGTAGCCTAATGGTAGCATTTATAGGCTTTCATCTTAACAAAATTGATCATTAGGCTATTGATGGGCAGTGGATGATACTTATGAAATATTTCTGAAATATTGGGTATACAAGGATTCCGTCCCAACCACAAATTGTGGGGCCGTGCCCTTGTTTACAGCCCCCAAAGTCTCCTCTTTGGTTGAAGGACAATGCTCTATTGGGTTGCGTAATATTATTTTGTATGCTTTGCGTTAAAACATAATTTGGGTCGTGGTTTCAGGAATGAACAGTCGTGAAAGGTGTAATTACCAGCTACACTTGAGGCCCCTTGCAAACTTGAGATCACACACATACCAAGGACATTTGGGACCCTGCACAGGTTTTAATGTTTGGGCCTCACGCAGGTTTATTTTGAGGCCTCATCCAATTAGCAATTATAGAATAAGTTACAATTTATAAATGTTGCGTTTGAGAAATTGGACGAAATTGCCTGAGTTAGTTTAAATGGTTTTATACTTAGGCTACGCCCAAAATCAGTATGATATTTGCATTAGGTCTGCTATGGCAGTGCAATATGGTTAGTTGAGGCATGCACCAGACCGGGTCTGTACATTCACAAATAGGCATAATGACCAGCTAAATTTGGGGGCCCCTTTCAAACTCGGGGCCCCCCCGGCCGGGGGGTACGGGGGGTGCTAGCGCCGGCACTGATCCAGAATGCCGAATGCTCCTTACCTTTCTCTTCGCTCCAATTCCAGATACTACCTATGCAACCGTGCAAATTATAATTTCTCAAATTGCCCGACCTTTAAAATGAAACCAGATAATAATTAATTTAATCAGCTTCACACAGGCCAGCCAGGCTGACGAACAGTGCGCTCGTCAGAACTAGGGCCCATCTTTCCAATGTAAGCTTATTGAACCGTTTTCACGGGACGGTCTCTTATTTGAAATCGAAACTTCACTGTCAGAAATAGCTCAGAAAAATACCTATTATATTCCCTTGACGAGTATCTTTTTAAATCTTGCAGGAAGGTTTTGTCATGAGTTTGGATTTTCTTACATTACGCTTTAGGCAACATTTTAGCGGTCTATGTCAGGGATGCCATTCATGGCTTTTCCCACATAGATCTAGGTTTTTCGGTCTTGTCTATGTTTCTAGGTCCTTTTGTGTCAGGATCTAGCTATTCTTCTGACGGCAGTTTTTCTGACTTTTTAAGGAAAAAACATTTTGAGGTTAAAATAGGCCTGCACGAAAGACGAGCAAAAAGTTACAAGATTTAAGATTTTGAAGATGATGATGATGAGTTCTCTGCCCGAAAGCAGGTTCACTGGCTTCACGCCCCTGGCGATGGGATGAGTGAGGTGGACTCAGGTGGTTTCCCGTTGCATTCCTCACAGACAATTGTGGGTGAGCAACTTGCCCGAGGTCGCTACGCAGTGGCTTGGGGTCATGGGCGCCCGCACATAGAGGCAAGGGGGGCACTTGCCCCCCCTGGAAAATTGAAACCTATTTTTCTAACTACTACTTTTCGGGTTTAAGAAATTTCTTTCCATTGGAATACTAATGTTACGAATGATACACTTCAGTGAAAGTCATAAATTTAAGTAATGAAATCTCTTTAGAAATAAGGAAGTTCTTAATTTTCTGCCTTGCATTTTTTAAGCTCTTGCTGAAAACGGTAACAATGACTTTTAACCCTCCCGTGGGTGCCCATACAAATAGTATTCCTATCGATTATGGCCTACTTGTCTGGAATCTCGCTGTAGGCTAATGCAATTTTTCACAACTACGCAAAAATTAATTATCAATAAATTACACTAATGTAAAAATTGGAAATTTATCAACAGCCCATTGAAATTAAGTAGCCTAATGGAGATCTACATATTCACCAGCGTTATAATTATATGGAATCAAGTCTGCTTTAAGTCCATTTTGCATGCTGCCAACTAGTACAGAATTTAGGTATAGGTCAAGCTGTAGAGAAACTTGGATAATTGACTCTGGCTATCACGCCTCGAGATTTTCTCCCCAAACCAGCGAGACCCAGAGTCAATTATCCAAGTTTCTCTACAGCTTGACCTCTGTTCAAAAGAGTTGATACCCCATTCTTCTGATCCTCGGGATCCTCCACCTTCCTAAACGACACATGCAATAACATCTGACCCTCTGGATACAGGACTCGGACCTCTTTCTTGACTGCCCTTTGAACAGCCTGATGACTCGATGCAGCGCTTCTGGATAAGCGGGTGCCCTACAATTGACTTTGGAGTGGCACTTTAGAAGTTTAGAAATTACGATTAAAATATAGAAGTAACTTGATGGAGCACTTGCCCCTTTAAAACTGATACCTGTTTTTCGTTCATTTATTCATTCATTCATTATATAGCGCCCCTTAAAAACCTACTTTTTAGACATTCTACTTTTGATTTTTAATAAATTTCTTCGCACTAAGAAAACTATTCATATTGAAAATGATAGGCATACACAAAATGAAACTGAGAAATATGCATTAAGAATTCTCTTTGAAAAATACCCATATTCTCACTTTCCAGCTTTGCAATTTTTAAGTTCTTGCGACTAGGAAATTATTTTAACCGTGACCAACTTAGAAAATTTGCCCCCCTGCAAAAATTTCTGCAGGCGCCCATGCTTGGGGTGGATTCGAACCTGCGACCGTTCGGTCACAAGGCGACGAACTTACCGCTACACCACCGCGTCCCACGTCCCGTCAAGACTAAAAATAGTCATTAGCAATTTTGAGAGGGAAAAGGACATTTTTTTACCAAAAGACTAAAAAAGTCGTCAGAAATTTCAAGTCACAAAAATCCTATGCATTTCTCAGAAATTCTCAATCTTGTTTTCTCTCGGGTTTTTTTTTCGGTCGGATGAATTTATGTATACTAACTGTATACTGAATTCTGAGCCTTTAGGCCTAAATACGGGAATTTTAGCGGTAGGCTTACGTCATGCATGTAAAAATAGTTTCGAATTTTAATGGCATGGCTTTGATAATTGATTTATTGGCCAGAAATTTAAATAATAATAATAATAATATTATTATTATTATGAAGAAAAATCATCCACCATAATCTGTAAGATCTTTGAGAAGGAAGCACTCGCATCATAGGCCTACAAATAATTCCGCGATAAACGGAAAGCTTCAGACTGTATACCTATGAATGGATATACATACATGTAACATAGACCGATGGAGCCCATCTGAACAGAACTCAACCGCAGCAATACGTGTTCAACTGAAACGTATGTGTGCATTTGTGTATTATGGCCCCTCTCAACTTTCTCAAAGTGAACCTATTCTCTCGTGGCTTTGCGCACTGGACGCACCTCTGAACGGTTTATCATACATGATGCGCTTATTCATTCTCAACATTCTCTTCATATTTTGATCCTGCACCGCATCCTATTTGTACTAGAAGCAGCAATGATTTCAGACCTGTGTTTGCTAGGACCAATGTCTGTAAGTTTTCGCTTAGGGTCCAGGACCCTGCAAATTGAAACAGACTACCCAAAGAAATCCGCATGGTTAGCCTACACCCCTCAGCCACTTTAAAAGTTTTTAAAACCCTTGCAAGTGCACACACATTAATTTATATAACTTAATCTCAGCTGTGTTTATTAGTTAAGCTTTAGTTCAGCTTTACTTAAGACCTTAGCCTGTATCCATATGTTATTCCTACTGTATAAATTTTATGTACTATATAATAGGCCTACTAACGTCTGTTCTTTCCTACCTAATAATACCCAACCATGCATCTTGTTTAACCTAATCATAGTATATAGGCCACCTACTAAGCGGGACTTGTC
Source organism: Lumbricus terrestris (assembly GCA_949752735.1). Taxonomy (NCBI): domain Eukaryota; kingdom Metazoa; phylum Annelida; class Clitellata; order Crassiclitellata; family Lumbricidae; genus Lumbricus; species Lumbricus terrestris. Next base: position 62,517,308 of record OX457037.1, on the reverse strand, counting down.
CCTTCTGGAGTGCCTATTGCTCCCTAATTTGTAGCTAAAGTCTCTACCGAATGTGTTACTATGTCAACTATCAATTGTGTTACATTATTTTCTGTATGTTATGTTTTACTGTGAGAAAAATAAATGATTAGACTTGATTTGAAATGTTTTACAGCAATTTTTGCATCAAGTATAATAGGCACAAAAATGAGAGTATTCCGATTACGATATCAGTGCTTGACACATTCTCCAAACTCACACTGCTTGCTCGAAAATTACTAACGAGAGCTCCAGGAGTCCGGTGTTAATATGCAGCCAAAATTATATGGTGTGCATATAACTCGTCTACGGAATGGAGCCCTATGTAAACAGGCATTGAAAATGACAATTACATGCATAGTCCTTTCAATGCGCTTTTGACGAATTACATAAAGATGCATTGCTCATATACCTAATAAAGCCATAATCTAGTCCTATCCGACCTAAGACACTGCATATATCGTTATCATAATCCATGCTAATAAAACCCGTTTAATTAGGCATCTGAATAAATACTAAGTAATCCAACAAGCAACTTTAATAATTTTTTAGAATGAGATTTATTGTAAGGCTTCATCTTATGGCAGAATATCTACACAGTTAGCCTACGCTATAATAATTATTATGAGTGACTGTTCATATTGCAAAATATTGGCATAAATAAAATAGATAAATATTATTTGTATCCGTTTCCGAACGTAGAGACAGATTTCATTTAGCCAGATTTCAACTGGTGACCAGGTAAGAGAACATCGCATCATTTGATGTTGAAGACGTTGTTCACATCATTGCTTTGGGGTCCAGGTGGAGTTGGCCAGTAATTGCAGACGTCACCTTTGCAAGATTTCGTACAACCAGAATACGTTGCCATCAGTTCTTTGATGTAAAACGATTGACATCCGGGATTAAATTCAAAATTCATTATTAAGAAGCATCCTCTTTCAATGCTCTGTTTCATCGGAGGATAACCTATATGCAACCAACAAAGAGGAGACGAATTATAATTATAACGTTATTCTGTCTGTTACATTTACAAATCAGTCTCAAAGTCGGCGTCAAAGGAGCGTCCAAATTTTTCCGCAAGTGCAGGGTTGTTTTTAAGGAATTTTTAGAACTGCACAACTCCATAATACCTTTCCCATCCTCCTTGGTAAATTACTTCCAATCGGGGGACAATTACATGTTTTGCTAGTTTTAACTGTACACAAGTGCTTCTACAACTGCACAAATTCATTTAGAACTGCACATTTTGTGTAATTAATCCGTTTCCGCTTTTGTGTACAACTGCACGTTAAAAAGCCCTGCGCAAGTGTTTCATTTATATACGAAAGAAATGACATTTCGCCAAAGTTCACAGTTAATTTAGCATTCCTTTAAACGACTCTTTATGAGACTAATGTTGTTAAAAATAACTGTGCTGCAAAAACACTCAAGGTTACATGTTATTACCTGGAAAGGGATTTAGTCTTTAGAGTAGGCCTATAAACGGCCGATTAACTCGTTAGCAAACATAGGCCTACTTGCAACTTGTGATTTCTTATATCACCATATCAAATATCGGTAGGGGTGAGGGAAGGGAGGAAAGGGGAGCCAAATCGTCCCTTCAAATATTAATTAGCACCTCGGAATTATTATTACACCGCATAACTGGTAGAGATGCTGTGATAGAATCTACGAGTGAAACATTTAGATACACTGCGATAACAGGGATCAGTAATTTAAAAAAAACATGATATCTCTGTTCTTGGTGATAAACGTGACAAAATGCAAAATGCAAAACTGCCTTTCAATAAAAGTGGTCAATATAACTGACTGCATACTATAGGCCCTATAGCCATCATATGCATAGTAAGCATCCCTGTGGTGTTCTATAGCTAATTGATCTGTGTGCATTCGAGCTCTTTGGTTATAAGGCGCCGTTCCAGAGTGGCAAGTATGCCCTAATTATAATTAACACATACTGTAACAATTGGAATGAAAGAGAGTAGTGTGCTATACCGTCTGGTTGTTTGTAATTTACAATTATCCCGCACACATATTTTTTGTCATCAATGCATGTCTCCCGCATCAATCCTTTGTCATAGCAATCGGGTCCATCCGCAGTACTTGCGCATTTCCAACACACAAGACCTTCACACACACAAAACATACAGAACAATCTTTTGGGATATACTATATATATACATATATATATATTCCAGTAAGCCCTAAATAAGCTCTAATGAAAAATAATGGCGAAGATGATTGATGGACCTATTTATTATTATCCTGTTTTGAACTGAATTGAGTCTATTTCTCCAGTGGAATCGATACGCAACACATTCCACCGAAGAGAAAACTTTCAAAGTAATCAATTAACAATAAACATTTAAAATTTATTTTGTGCCACTATATCTAAAGTCAGAGCAGAATAAAGTCAGCGTATGCTAAGTATCAAAGTTAACAGTTAGCCTATTATGGACTTCACTATTATACATGTAGGCCTACGGTAGATGCTGAACTGTCCGCTAGGACAAAGTCTGTACACGTCTGAAAGGAATTGTTGTTTACCATCAGACAATGCGAACACTAGAAACAAACTCAACAAACGTTGGTGGAAGTAGAGCATCGTTGTCAATTACGGATTGCAACAAGGAGCTGATACGTGACAAGTTACAGCTCGCCTTATCTTGACAAAATGAACCACGAACGCAGAGAAGAGCCTGTGGCGTTCATCAGCGCTTAGGGCCTTTTAAAGGAAAAGCTAAGAACGGCGACGTGGCAATTTTTTTTTCAGACACCGGCGCATGATTAATTGATATGTCCCAAATATTGGACCTGACACGTGCTAGCTGCTCATCGTATAGTGATTGCACTTAATGGATACAATTTATAATCCGATTGTAAGTTGAAGCGTGACATCCCACTGCGCTGGCGCGAATAATAATTGTCTCTGCTCTACTATTTTGCTCAAAAGCATTATTGAAACGAATGTCCCGTTGCACTAAGTGACTGATTATTTTTGGTAAATTGTGGTTTCATGATTTAAAATCTTCCTAAGAAAGGTAAAATTGTGGGATGTTTTGCAATTGTCTGGCGTCACCCCCTGCGCGTCGTAGTCTGGATGATCACAGATATTATGCAGAAAATATAAAACCACAAAAATGCAATAATGCATGCACAGATCTAATCACTTCTGATATAAAAGATTCGTATCTGTAGAAGCGCCGCATGATTTTTAAACTTAAACATTGAAATGTCCAAGTTCGTAGAATAATTAGAAATAGGGGGAAACTGATGAAAGTGATCCAAAATGAATGCGGAAATGACGTAAGCGGAAAGTCAACGGTTAGCCTACATTGGGCACATAGCTAATCGGATGAGTAGACCTGGTTCAACATATGAGCTGAAAGAGGCAAAGACCCATAATTATGTCTCACCGAGAATAATCTTTGAATAATTGGAAAGGGTGATCGTCAAAATCAAAAGCAACGGAAACAGAATCAGCGAGTTTGGACCTATACGGTACGGACCACATAGATCTGATCCAATGACAAAATTACAACGCCATCAAGGAAAATGTGGATATTCTCTATGTCTACCGAACAGTGAATGCTTCAATTAAAACCCAAAATAAGAACATATAATCTAAGAGGACATGGATGACGAGAAGATGAAGATTAGGACATGGGAGCATTTGTCTATCAGGGAGACGTCCTACTGGGTGGAACAACGACTTCAGCAAGGAAAGAACAGCAGAAAGACATCCATAGCAAAGTCGGATTTGGGAAACAAAACCTATGCGGAACTCAGATAATAACAATTATAAACCCCGTCTTATGTTGTTATAGTTTGAATCATGGATATTGCATAAGCGGGAGAATAAAATTATTATGAATTGTTGGCATTTGAGGTGAGATTTCTGTATAATATTAGTCATAATAGAAGGATACCATTCACAAGATGGCGGTCGAAAGTTATTAAATAAACACAAAATAAGACTTAAAGATGAAAATAAAAATAAGAGTTCTGTTCATGCAGAAACGAAATAGATGTAATTGAGAGGAGCTCAATTTGTATAGCGTGGATAAACCCGAACTAGTGGAACATTTCGTGTGCTGCTTAAACGACTGCACATGGATTTTAAGGAAGTAGCCTAGATGATAGAGACCAAAATGTGAGCCATTGGATAAAACTGGATATTCAAAGGCTGATTGAAGATGATGCCACAGTCATGTAAGATCGAAACAAGTGAGGAAAGACATAGAAGCAAACGATCAATAGGCTTTCAACGGATGCAGAAAACCGAAGCACAGAGAGTAAGAAAGAATTAGAGAAAGAAAGCAAGGAAAATATTTTACAATGCAATATTGTGCAATATATCATTCAAGCCTAAGCTTATATAATGAATTGCTGCAATCTGGGTGAATGAAGTTGACACTGAGAACGATTAATGAATATTGTTACTCTTGTCTTTCTCATGCCTAGTTGCTAGGCTTTGTGTGAAAAATGCAAGTTGAGGCACTCAGTATTTCAATCATATTTTTGAATTTCTAACCGCGGTAAATATTAGGCTATGCGGATTTCCTACTAATGAAAAAATCAGTTTCTACAGATAAAGATAATTCAATTCAATTTTTCATCATTAGCTCTGTGAAGCTCACTATATATTCTTGTCTTCGCATGTTGAATCGACCATCTACTCGCGATTAGATTCTATATAGATAATATTATGTGCAGGCATGTATAACTGTAGGAGCCATTTGGTGATCTATTACCCATATATTATGCGTATAAACATAAAGATGCACACTACATAACACATAGACGCCCATACATCTGTGTGTGTGTGTGTGTGCATGTTGCTATGACGGATATGCCTTAAATAAGTGAAAGCACACCCGATATTCACTTTTATTTGCAGTGTGTAGGCCCTAAATGTGGTTAGCAAATATATTCTAGTTTGATTCCTATATTATTGAGCTTAGTGCATGGAAGACTAAGGCGCACGGGAAAATGGATTGGGATTGTCGTATCATTGAGGTTTTTGAGGAGTTGACCAGAAGTTGCAGAGTTCAGTGCTGCAATTTCGAGTACAGGTGGCGACCATCAGATTCTTCTCTTTGATGTCAAATGATTGGCATCCTTTACTTGTCTCAAACATATCGGAGAAAAAGCATCCTCTCTCGATGCCGACTGGTTTCCACTCGGCTCCTGCAGAAAAGACAAAAAGTGAAATAGTGCACGTAATGAGCAGCGGTCTGAAGAATGATGCTGAGGAATGGAAGATGTTGGACTGAAGAAAGCTAGTTACATGTAGATGCAGTATGAAGAAAAATAGGGTCAACAAGCAGAAATAGACCTACAAGTACATACTGCGGAGATGGCAAAGATCTACATTCTTAAAAAGATTTTTGAAAACTGAGAAAGAGAGGCTGGTTCAATTATAACATAGGCCTAATCATAATTATAAAAATAAAATCCCAGATAACATAGAATGATCGACGAAGAAGCGGCTTAAAAAATCGCACAGCCTAAAGCATGTGTATCTTACGTTTACAAAATTCAGTTGTGCGGTTTGAGTTAGGCTACTTGTGCGGCGATTTAGACCACAATGTGCACTCGCAAAAGCGGGTTCAACCCCAAAACACCTTTCATTTCGCGAATCTGAACACATGACAGTAATTAAAGGGTCTCCTAGCTTCGATCTGCCTTGCTAATGAATAATCTTCCATAAAGTAGCTGAAGCAGTAATTCACCTGCGTCATTATAAGCAAACAAGGAACCAGTTAATATTACTACTGCAATCCTAATTCCTCATTGAGTAATTTATATACTAACACGCAGACATCACGGGCGTTTACTCTAGACTTTATTCGCGAATTAAGATTCCCTAAATGCATCGAAGCAGGCCCGGCCCTAGAGTTTGCGGGGCCCAAGGCAGCAGCAGGTCCTCAAGCATAAATTTACGCAGTTGCTTTTCTGTCAAGACTTAGTGTCAATAATGCACTGGTGGAGGAGAGTCGCCTAAGACGGGACACTTAGCGTTGTTTCACAAATTTCCTTTGAGCAATTTGCACTATTTTAAAAATGAACCACAATAATGTAGCCTAGACTATACATATTTGACTTTCAAATGATGCATGTAAAATTTTAATAATTTTCTAAGAATGCGATATTATAGTCATTAAAAGTAATTACTAATATGCCCATCTTAAGCAACTTTATCCAAAAGATAGGACACTAATTTTCATAATGCCAGATTGTGAATATTTAATAATGTGAAATAACATAAACGAACATGAAAAATTTCAATTCTAAAAAATAACCAAGACGGCAGCAGCACCGCAAGTGTTAATAGTTGTTAAAGTTTAATATACGTAGGCCTACGTAATACGTTTTTCGCAACTCTAGACAATTATGGCTTCTTCTGCCGTATAGCAGATGCTTTTGGCATCTCTGCTCTGCCCCTTGACTGGCTCACATCTTATCTAGCAGACCGCTCCTCTTCCACTGTCTTTCACTCCACCCGTTCCCCTTGGATCCCCGTTCCAGTGGGTCTTCCGCAGGGTTCTATTCTAGGGCCCTTGCTCTATATCCTTTTCACTGCAGACATTGGCTCTTTGCTCGCTTCTTGCTCATTGCGAAGCCACTCTTACGCTGATGATGTACAATATGCCCATTGCTTTGCTGTGGACGCAGCCAAAACTGTCCTCCTCATGGTCTGCGCTTCTGACACCCTTACCTCTTGGCTTTCGTCAAATCGACTGCGACTCAGCTCTTTGAAGACGCAGTTCATATGGCTGGGAACTCGCCAGCAGCTGGCCAAGATTGACTTGGATGCTCTCGCACATGAGTTTCCCCTTGTAACCTTCTCTACCTCTGTTCGAGACCTTGGGGTCATCTTGGACCAAGAACTCTCCTTCTCTAAGCACATCTCTTCCCTGTCACGTGCCTGCTGTTACCAAATTCGACAGCTGCGCGTTGCTGCTCGCTCTCTCTCATTCACTGCATCTTCTACTCTTGTCCATGCCTTTATTTGCAGCCGCTTAGATTACTGCTCCTCTCTTTATGTTGGCCTCCCACAGGTCCGTCTGAACTCCTTGGTTAGGGTCCTTCGATCTGCAGCACGCTTGGTTGGTGGCATTTCCCGGTTGGCTCACGTTTCTGCCTTCATGAGGGACGACCTCCACTGGCTCCCACTGCAGCAACGCATTGCTTATAGAGTTTCGTCTATAGTTTGGCGCTGCATTCTGTCTCAAGCTCCATCCTACCTATGTGAGCTTTTTACTCCAGTCTCGGTTTCTCTGGGCCGTCGTTCGCTGCGGTCAGCTGCCCGCGGTGACTATCTTGTCACTTTTTGTCGTACCGCTACTATACAGCGAAGAGCATTTTCCGTGGTGGGTCCAGCTATCTGGAATGACCTCCCTGCGGCTCTCCGTTCGCATCCCCGTGACTCTGCTGGCTCTTTCTACCGTCTTCTCAAGACCTTTCTCTTTGACCAGGCCTGGGTTGGGAGCGCCTCTGAGTAGAGATCTTGAAGGGGCGCTATATAAATTCATGTGATTGATTGATTGATTGAACAATAGGGGTGTCCCATCAAAGTGAAACGGAGAAATTTACATTTAGACTCCGCTAAAAATATCCATGTTCTAAATTTCTTCCTTTGCATTTTAAAAACTCCGGCTAAAAGCCACCACTGCTATTGTATTTTGCCCTCTCCTGCAAAAATGTCTGCGGACGTCCATGTGCAAATTTGAAGCAAAATGAGTTCATTACTGTTTTCTGGAGACAATTCTACATGTTGGCCTAAGCCTAGGCTAAAACAATAGCTGTGACTCGCTTTAGCGAAGTCTCGATCGATCTTTTAAAGTCACCATATAACATTCACGTGGCATAACCACTGTCAATCTCGACAAAGAAAAAATTATAGCCAGCAGCGCGGGGCCGTGGAAGCGCGGGGCCCAAGGCGGCTGCCTCGCTCGCCTTGCCCTAAGGCCGGGCCTGCATCGAAGCACGTAACAAAACACGCCTGGTAGCGAGTTCACTGGTTAAACTCCAGTGCTCTAGCGCAGGGGTTCTCAACCTTTTTCGTCCCGCGACACACTTAAACTTGCTATCAAATTTGGCGACACACCATTCAATCGTCATAAAATTATGTAAATATCGTAAAAATATAAAAAAGTGTCAAAGTTAAACATGTCTATTTATTTCAAATTTGCTCTCAAACTTATTTATCCGTCTAAAATGCTAAACTGCTGACATTTTTATTAAAAGAAAATAATTAGGCCCTATATTGAATTTATTTCCAATTTTTATTCTAAAATTCTAAATTATCCTTCTGATCCCAATCTACAGTCGTTTCCACAACTCGACGTCAATTTAGTCACCTAATTACTAAGACCTTTTAGTCCTAACAGCTAATTGGATCTTTGTTCTTGGATTTTTCTTTGGATCATATTAAAACGCGGTTCCACAGTTTTTGTAAGTGCAATTCGTAAGCAGGCTGAGAGGGCACCTCCGACAAGTTTGTTCCGATTCTTGTTCTTTATGTTGATCATCTGAGAAAAGCCCTGTTCAGATAAGTAGGAGCTATGAAAGGAAACCAGCTCCGTGATAGCTTTGCTGGCAAGTGATTTGTAATGTTCTACATTGTACGTCTTTACCCAGAACTGAGTTCTTGATAATTGCTTATACATGTCCTTCATTCTGGAATCACACTGCAGCTCAACAAGTGTTTCTTGTTCATTGTTGTTCAATTCTGCTCCATTGATGATTTCTCTGAGGCATGGGTTCAACATCCACCCTGTCTTCTTAATATCAGCATCTGAAGAGGATGGCTAAATTTAGGTTTTCTTACCATAACTTTTTCCATTTCGATTACTGACTTAGCCTAGGTTAACGGGTAAAAGTTTCAACAGGTGCGATCGCAAACGTGTTTACATAGGCCCTATGTCATATCCGTTGAACATATATAGACGTCATAACTACCCCAGACCACTGTAAAATATATAGATAAATACGGAGCAACAAATTCTCATTGCAGTCATCCGCTAAACTTCTAAATTACCTGTAGGTAAAGGCAGTAAGTGTATAATGTATGAACAACGGACGTGTGCTGTGAGAATTTAGTAGACTGATGTTAGTTAGGATTATTTCGTGTAATCATTGGCCTACTGCGTTGTGTCAGTTTGGAAAAGAAACGAAGATAATTTAATATCATTATTATTAATTTGCGACACACCAATTCTTCTCGACACACCAGCGACACACCACTTTTACGCGACACACCGCCGGTCAAGTCGCGACACACCAGTGTGTCGCGACACACCGGTTGAGAACCCCTGCTCTAGCGTGACAAGTGCACTGCATAGCCTACTGTAATAATAATAGTATAGTAAAAATTTATTTCCTGCACCGTTTGGCTTTTTGTAATCTATGAGTGCACCGCAGATTTTCTTATGAGTACACGTCTCACTAGTCCATCCCTTGTCGAAACAATTTTCTCCAGCAGGCATCTTTATGCAGCTCCAACACTGGATACCTTAAATGATTGAAAAGAAACAGGTGCATGCGGTTAATTAATATAAGATACGGCTGAACAAAGACATAGCAACAAATTTATACGATATAAGTAGATGAACCACTTAAATATGCAATTTTTATTTATTTATTTATTTACTTTCTCCATTTCTACAGCGACCCTTCAAGCTCATTACTCAGAGGTGCTCCCGACTACAGCGCAGACACTGCATCGGAGTTTCACGCCGATGCGCCAAAGTAATTACGAGTGAAGGACTTGCCCAAGGTCTTTACGTGGCGACTTGAGGTGGAATCGAACCTCGAACCTTCCCGCTCCAAGGCAACGACGCCACCGCTTCATCACCGCGCCCCACAATGTAGGAATAACTATAAGCCTGCACTGGACGGAATGTTTTTTGATTGACTTATGCTACTCATAAAATGATATCTCGCTGAGGCAAAGAGGATTGCAATGCACTGTAATAATTATTCTCAAGATATCGCTGTTGATGGCATGGGCAAAGGGGGTCTGCCAAAATTCAGAGTCAAATCTTGTGCAAAGAAGGATATGTGCAACGGGAAATAATGAATTTTGTCATCTAATAATTACTACGCGTTCATGAATCAGTGGTCGCTTAGCTAAACCAGATTCTTAAGTTAAAAATCATTCGCAAATTGCTTATTGAGATCCATTATAGGTTACTTAAGAGAAAAACGAAGCCCATTATGGTGAACAGATCTTTCCGCACTAGGTGGAATCATTGGCATAGAATCGAGATCCTTCACAGAGCCAGCAGCGTCAACAGAAACAGGTTGTAAATTGAGGAAGTGGTGCCCAAAAATATCGATAAAATTAATTTGATAACCAAGAAGACAAATTGCAAATTGGGTTGATATGAATATTTTTCTATATACATTTACTCCAACACGCTTTCAGCTAACTCATTACTGGCATCAATCATCATAATCACTCATCATCAGGCCCGCCGAGAGGGTGCAAGGGAGCAAATGCCCATGGGCGCGCCGACTTTTATAGGTGACCAGGGGCTACTCTTGATGATAGTCAATGTTCGCACTAGGTAAATGTTTCAGAGAATAAGTACATACTTCGAAAGTGGGGATGCCACTCTTACCCTACCCTGCCACTTTTGCACTACTTACCCTTACCAAACTGATTTATTCCAAATATAATCCATTCTAGTGGATAAGAGACACAATTTTTATAAAGCAAGAAAACATTGCGCTTGCGAATAGGCCTACCTGCTATTTATAAAAAAAATGCATCATTGCCAGCGTCTTCTTGCTGTCAAGCCAAATTATACTAGGTCCGCCACAGGCCTATAATAATGTAGAACGAGTTATCTCGTACTCGGCGCCACAGGATGCAAAAATAATGTAGGCCTACGAGTTATCTCTTACTCGGGGGTCAACGTGTTAAGGTAAATAAGGCTAAAGCAAAAGGTTTGCGAAATGCTGTTTACCTTCAGACAACCCAATCACTAGACACGAACAAAGCGAAAGCCAGATAAAGCAATGCATCGTTTCTGCTGTGGAGAATATAACAGAGATCTACGGATACTTGTGCAGCAACTGGTATATTCTGCTAGAAAGAACAGCACACGAACCGACCAACACAAGAATGCTTTACGGCAAATCAATCGGTTCAAGGGTATTAAATCATCGGTTACCGTTAGAGCGTTGCGTGAATCAACCATCTGCGCGAGATTTATGAAGCCCAACCAGGTATGTGTAGAATCTGAAATCTGCGTGCGATGTATAATGTAGGCAAATGAAGCTGAGTTTATTAAAATAATGCAGTTATTATAGTGCACTCTGTAAACAGGAGTAAGTTCTGTCACTGTACAGAACAATACACCGTCATTCAAAAAAAGTAAGCCGAACTGTTTTTTCAAATATCTCCAATGCCTGATAACATATCACGCTAAAATTTTCCAAATATTTAGAGAATTGGACCATGGGCACCCGCACATAGGCGCAAGAGGGGGCACTTGCCTCCTGAAAATTGACACCTATTTTTAATTACTACTTTTGTGTTTTTAACAAATTTCTTCGCATTAAAGCCCTTATGACATGACTGATGCACACAATGAGAGTCAGAAACCGACATTTACAGAAATAGACATAGTACTATTATATTTTCCGCATGCGATTTCAAGTTATTGTTAAAAACTGCAACAACAGCATCGCCAATTATCCTCTGGTCCAGCCCATCCAACACATCCAAAAACCGTTGCTTCAGATCGTTTATATCATGAGTTGTTGTCTGGTAGACTCGGTCTTGCATCACGCTCCACACTTTATAGTCGACAGGAATAAAATCTGGGCTGTTCGGAGGCCATAATATGGAACAAATAAAGTCTGGCGTCTCTCTTGTCAGCATTTCGATGGTTTCCTTAGCTCTGTGGGCTGGGGCACTGTCATGTTGAAAAAGAAAGCAACCTTCTGGGGCTAGATTTCTGATTACAGGGCAAAGATGTTGTGACAGCAGAACGTTGCGATATTATACTCCACTAATTTTTTACTCCAGGATCACTGAAGACCAAAATTGGGAACTATGGTATCAAGCGTCGAAACCGCAACGAACACCATAGCAGACTTGCTGAAAACTGAGATTTCGAGAGATGCAGTTGAAATATTCATATCTTTCTATCGGTACAAATTTATAAAATGACATTTTGGAATCCTATTTTTGGTTCAATTCTCTAAATATTTGAAAAATTTTAGTATGATTACTCAGCAGGTATTAGATACGGTATATAAAATAAACAGTTTGACTTATATTTTATTGAATCCAACAGGAAATTGCTTGTAAACTGAAATTTCGGCACTTGACTCTGAAAGATTCGTATCTTTTTATCCGTTAACCTTTATTTCATGAAATTTTGGAATCTAATTCTTGGTCCAATTCTCTAAATATTTGGAAACTTTTAGCGTGATATGTTATCAGGCCTTAGAGATATATGAAAAACAATTTGGCTTACTTTTTTTGAATCACGGTGTACGTTGCCACCAATGCACCAGTTACCTTGTCAGAAATGCAGGAAAACGAATATCATGCTGTTGCTTGCCGTATTGTAAGGCAGATTTTGATTCTGCATGTATTCGAATGTTAAGTGTAGAAAAGATCGATAGCCAATGCAAACGAAAAAGAAGAGGGGGACGAAGAGGAGAGGAGGAAGAAGATAAAGCGGATGAGGAGGAGGAGGAGGACAGGCTCGCTTAGCTACATCGGTAAGAGCGCTGGCCGCTCGTCTGTATACGCAACTACAAAGAGAGCGTGCGGGCCGCGGTTCGCTTCCCGAAGGTGGCTATTTCAGAGATTTAAAAAAATCTTGGGCTAGCGCGTTCAGTCCACGGGGACCTAAATGACTTGGCTACACCAATCATCTTTGATATGGCAGTGTCGCAACTTGAGACAGTTGTAGTTATCTGATAGTAATAGTATGGGCTATATTAAAAAACGGCATATATCATAAACTTTGCATAGGCTAAGTCAAATAAGTCATTATAGCCTTGACCCGCTGCCCGCAACATAAGAAGAATATTATAATCAGTGTGGTCCGGGCCTCCTCCGGGTCCCTTAAAGTCGCCGGGCCCCTGGGCATTTACCTCTGGCCCCCCTCTCGGCGGGCCTAAGCACAAGATCATCCGCATACAGCATTTCGCACGGCACCTCAGTCTCTCCTTAGTATGCAATGTTATGGTCCAGTAGGCCTATCTTTAGTTAATGTTTATCTGTTCTCTGACTGCCATCGCATAATGTTTGCTTCAATTTGATACTATATGTCTCAGTATCCCAAAGTAGTGGGCTCTTCGACAGGGCTGTTTTTAAGGAATTTTTAGAACTGCACAAACCCTACTTTTCCTTCCCATCCTCCATGGTAAATTACTTCCAATCTGAGAAATATAACCATTTTTTGCTAGTTTTAACTGTACAGAAGTGCTTCTACAACTGCACAAATCCATTTAGAACTGCACATTTTGTGTACAACTGCACGTCAAAAAGCCCTGCTCTTCGATTCCCTTCGGGGACGACAGAAGAAAAGATGGGAGAACATGATACAACAAAACCTTAAGTTGATCAAACTGAGGAAGGAAGAAGCTGGAAGCAGAGACAAGTGGAAAAGAAGGATCCGAGTGACTGACCCAGACGGCAAAACGGATTGATTGATCTGAATCTTAATGGAAAGACGAAGACTGCATTCCACTTTTATCTGAGTAAAATGATGGCCTTTGAATATAAGTGGGTTTCTGGTGCATCGCGTGTTTGGGCGCTGAAGAAATAATCGTACGATTATCATTGCGTTTATTGATCACTGTTTTACACAGACGTCTCGGGTGGGGTGATTGACAATTCCGAGGAACGACCTTCCCTCCGAGAAAATTGAATAGGTATTTTTAAATGTAAGAGAAAGATTTATCCACAGGGAGAATTAAGAAAAGAGGATAAAACTAGAAGATAATAAAATAGTCTATACTAAACAAAAGATCACCAGAAAGTTGAAACTGCGAGTTAAATCTTACTGCCACGATTTCTACCAAAAGACTAAAAAGTCATCATTATTTTTATAAAGATGACCGTCCTACACGAGGCCGATGAGGCTGCTATTATTATTATTATTATATTCGTTTTAATGGTAACAAAAACTGATAGACACACCGCTATCAGGTACAAGAAGCAGTAGATCAAATACAATATAATACCTATAGAATGTCTTTAGCCTTGACTGTTGCATTTGCCTATAGGATGAGCACAAAATGACAGAAATTACAAAAGAATGTTTCTATGTTTATATAGGGTAGGCTGCAATAATGAGATTAGACAATTTATTATAATTAATGAACATAGGGCGCCTTTCTATACAGAACCCGTGAAATATAATGTCTGTTGAGTGTCTCTGCGTGAACTGTAAAAGCTAAATAAATAAATAATTATTTGTATCGGAAATTTTTTTAATAAACAACTACAAAACCTTTCCATAAAAAGAGATGACAAGGGGCTAAAACAAACTTCGACCACGCGCGTTAGCGGTTGAACGTCCGCCAAGCGGTGGTTTGTTCCCGCCCCTTAATAATATCACGGGCGTTTACTCCATTACAAAAAAGTAACAAAAACACGATTTTTCTCATCTCAAATAATTGGTATCAAATAGCCTTGATATTGCCAGATGATCATTATAATTACTATCTAAAAAAGAAACAGGGTACCAGCGTAGCTGCGCGTCACTGAGAAGTCACTTAGCAAGATGACAATCAAATTGGTAAATAAGGAATCAGTCAGATTGATCAACAGCTCCCTTAAGAACTTTGGAAAAAGACTCAAAAGTAGTTTTGGCACTGGTGGCAGGCACATTGAACACAAGTTGTGAAGCACTACCAAGTTTATTTGACAACAGTTATTTGAGATGAGACTTAATAAAATCGTGCTTTTGTTACTTTTTGCTGTGTTTCGTTTTTGATTCGTCAAAAACGGTGAGTGACCTCACTAAAAGTGGTATATCTTTTGTCCTGCTTAAAATATTTTGATGAAATCTGACCACCATCTGCAGATATGAATTGTCTTTAAGCAGCCTGTAAAATTTCATTTCGATATCCTTACTTTTGGACGAAATATTGGCAAAAAACCTAGGTTTTGTTGCGCTTCGTTTTTGTACAGTCAAAATGCGGTGGGTGACCTCACTAAAAGTGATGCAACTTTTGTTCCCTTTGAAATATTTTGATGAAATCTGGCCATAATGTGTAAATATGAATTGTCTGATGATGATGGTGCTCTGCCCGAAGGCAGGTTCATTGGCTTTTACGCCCCTGGGGATGAGATGAGTGAGGTGGTTTCCCGTTGCCTTCCCCACAGACAATGATGGGTAAGCAACTTGCCCAAGGTCGCTCCGCAGGAGCTTGCGCCCCTGCGTCCCACACGTGCTAGCCCGAGATATCTAAATCTCTGAATGTCAACTCCCAGCCCGGGGCTTGAACCGCAGTCCGTTGCAACCAACAGACGAATGCCGCTCTCGCTTACCGGTGTAGCTAACTAGGCCAGTATGAATTGTCTATAAGCCTGTAATTCATTTGGAAATTCTTACTTTTGGTCAAAATATTGTCAAAAAACCTAGTTTTTTTACGTACCCTGTAATATTGTGCAATATTATTATTCAAGCCTATATAATGTGTTTCTGCAATCTAGCGAATGAAGTTGACACTGAGAACAATTAATGAATATTGTTACTCTTGTCTTTCTCATACCTAGTTGTTAGAACTTTGTGTGAAAAAATGCAAGTTGAGGCATTCAGTATTTCAATCATATTATTGAATTTCTAACCCCGGTAAATATTATGCGGATTTCCT
Organism: Lumbricus terrestris; assembly: GCA_949752735.1. Lineage (NCBI taxonomy): Eukaryota > Metazoa > Annelida > Clitellata > Crassiclitellata > Lumbricidae > Lumbricus > Lumbricus terrestris. The sequence continues at coordinate 62,501,426 of OX457037.1, read as the reverse complement.
ACTGCTGAAAAAAATCAGTTTTTACTGATGAAGATAATTCAATTCAATTTTACATCACTAGCTCTGTGAAGCTCACTAGGCTATATATTCTTGTCTTCGCCATCGCATGTTGAATCGGTGCGTCTACTCGCGATTAGATCTATATAAATATGTGCAGACATGTGTAACTGTAGGAGCCATTTGATGATCCATTACCCATACATTATACGTATATACACATAAAGATGCACACTACATAACACATGTCTGTGCATAGGCTACATGGACGCCCATACATCTGTGTGTATGCATGTTGCTATGACGAGTAGGCCTTAAATCAGCGAAAACACATCCGGTATTTACTTTTATTTGCAGTATGTAAATGTGGTAAGCAAATATAGTTTGATTCCTATATTATTCAGCCTAATTAATGCATGGAAGACTTAGGAGCACGGGAGAATGGATTGGGATTGTCGTATCATTCAGGTTCTCGAGGAGTTGACCAGTTGTTGCAGAGGTCAGGGCTGCAATATTGAGTACAGGTGGCGACCATCAGATTCTTCTCTTTGATGGCAGATGATTGGCATCCTTTAATTGGCTCAAACGTATAGTTGAACAAACAGCCTCGTTCGATGCTGCGTGCCTTCCATTCGCCTCCTGCAGAACAGACAAAATGGGGAATTTTGTGGACGAAGTGAGCAGCGGTCTGGAGAATAATGTTGATGTGACTGAAAAAGGTTAGTTAGATATAGTATGGAGAAAGATAGGGTGAACAAGCAGAAATAGACCTACATGTACATACTGAGGAGATGGCAAAGATCTACATTCTTAAAAATACTTTATAAACTGAGAAAGAGTTCAATCCTAACATAATCATGTAAAAATAAAAATCACAGATAATATAGAATGATCTAAGAAGCGGTTTAAACATCGCACAGCCTAATGCATGTATAGACTACGTTTACAAATTTCAGTTGTGCGGTTTGAGTTAGGCTACTTGTAGGCTACGGCGATTTAGACCACAATGTGCACTCGGAAAAGCGGGTCCTACTATAATAATTAGTATGGTAAAAATTTATTTCCTGCACCGTTTGGTTTTTTGTATTCTACGATTGTTCCGCAGACTGTCTTGCGAGAACTACACTTCTCACTAGACGATCCTTTGTCGAGACAATTTTCCCCAGGAGGCATATTTGAACAGCCCCAACACGATAGACCTTAAATGATTTAAAAGAAACAGGTAAATGCAGTTAATATAGCCTACGGCTGAACAAAGACATAGCAACAAATTTAAATGTATACGATAGAAGTAGACGAATAACTTAAATATGTAATGTAGGCTATATAGGAATAACTATAAGCCTGCACTGGACGGAATGTTTTTCGGTTGACTTATGCTACCCATAAAATGATATCTCGCTGAGGCAAAGAGGTTTGCAATGCACTGTAATAATTCTCAAGACATCGCTGATGATGGCATGGGCAAACTGTCTGCCAAAATCCAAAGTTAGATCTGGTACGAAGAAGGAGATGTGCAACGGGAAATAATGAATTTTGTCATCTAATATTTGAATAACTTCAGGGTTATGACACCAGTTAAGCAGCATGCCAGAAACATAATTTCTACACCACACACTATCCTATGCATAGGAGTACCAAACTGATTTATTCCAAATATAATTCATTCTAGTGGATAAGAGAAACAATTTTTAAAAAAGCCAGAGCAAATTGCGCATGCGAATATTATAGGCCCTACCTGCTATTTAGAGGCCTACAAACAAATCACATCATTGCCAGCGTCTTCTTTAAGGTAACTAAGGCTAAAGCAAAAAGGTTTGCGAAATGCTGCTTACCTTCAGACAACCCAATCACTAGACATGAACAAAGTGAAAGCCAGATAAAGCAATGCATCGTTCCTGCTGTGACGATTACAACAGAGATCTACGGATACTTGTGCAGCAACTGACGTTTTCTGCTAGAAGGAACAGCGCACGACCGACCAACACAAGAATACTTTACGGCAAATCAATCGGTTCAAGGGCTTTAAATGATCGGTCGGAGCGTTGCGGAATATTATTAACCAACCATATGCGCATGATTTATGAAGCCGAACCAGGTACATGTTTATACAGGATCTGAAATCTGCGTTCGATGTATAATGTAGGCAAATATCAGCTTTACCGTAGACTTTGCCATGCACTGCCTCGGAGCCATAACGATTTGTGGGAGAGAATTGCTTCACGTTTCCGCCCCAAATTTAAAGTGGTAGGGACTAGGGAATTCCTTCTTTTCTCTCCGCATGATTTAAGCCATGACTGTGGAAAATGAACACGCTGTGGAGTGTGGACAGTGGAGACCTCTATAGGCTATCAGGATTGGCGCCATTGCGATGTTAATCATGAATAACCTTTCCTATGTTACACAGCCAAATGCTTTCATGTTTCTAAAAAAATATTTTCTTGTCGGACCAAAAAGTGGTGGTGACTGTCACCACAACTTTTTAAAGTGATGGTGACTGTCACCACCACTTTTTAAAGTGATGGTGACTGGACACCACCGTCACAACAGTCAACAGAACGTTACGCCTAGGGCCTATGCATGGAAGAGGAACGTTCCAGCTATTCGCATTTTGCGGACTCGACCAACTTTCAGCAAATCCCTTATGGTATCCGTCGGGTATCTGCACTTGGTTGAACGAACATATCCATATCATCGAGCCAGGTTTTGAGGTCAATGGATGATATTACAGAGATGTTCTACAAATGATAAAAACACGGGTTTGTAGTGTGGTGTTACATAGTTCGAAACATGGACCATGAGAAAAGAAGACATAAAGAAAATCGAAGCGTTTGAAATGTGGACTTGGAGATGAATAAAGAAGATAAGCTGGAAGGAAAAAAAACAAACGAGGAAGCAGGGAAGGCTATTTTACAGTAAGATATGTTGGGTAAGGTCTTTTATGAATCACCATGTATGTCTAATATTAACACTAGACATACACGGTGATTAAAAAAACCTTACCCTACATACATGTATTTTACTTTAACTTCGCCAAATATCGGTGTTATCAGTAAATTGTATAGGGAATACGGTATAGGCCTACTTTTCAGCATATATAGTGGAATTTGGGATCATTCGTTGAGTAGATCTACATTTTTATTATCTCAAAAGTAGTACGGTACCCTGGTCATTGAAGTGGATTCGAACCCGCAAACTTCCAGCTCCAAGGCATCGAGCATACCCCTACAACACCGCGCCCCACAATTCATAAAAATAATAATGAATCAAACTCTCAAATAAAACAGATGTATAGAAGATCATAGTTTCCGACAGCTGATTAGGCTACAGCGAAATTGTGCTCAAGATTCTTTAACCATAATGCATACTTAATGCATGAAGTCAGTTCACTAAAAGCTGCATTATGTTGACCATTTGTTGCAGAGAGTTGGTCGTTCAACATTCGTGCTAGAGTATAGTACAGTAGGCCTATTGAGCCATAGAATTATTTTGTTTTATCTTTCAAACGGAATTGACGATTTGATTTTATTCGCACTGGAAAACAATAATACCGTACATGTAAAGTCTTTGTGTGCAAGTATATTATAAGCAGCAGAGAAGTCTGTTTTCACTCCTTCAACTCAGGTCCACGTGAGTTGGAATATTTGTTGAGACGGCGAAACAAACTGAAATTGATAACGTACCTTGATTATACATTCAAAATTTGAAACGCTTCTATAGGACTGAATGCTTCATGAGATAAAGAATGTAAACATTTAAATGAGATTAGTGCAAAGTGACATCAGATGCCCTCAGATCTGCGCCAGTGCGCTTTAAATTTACAGGAATACTCGCGTGGCCACCAGGTATTGCTCGGGAAATATCGATTTTTCTATCCACCTCGCCCCATGATCCACGACAACTGGTTTACAGACAAATGGTTCACCGAAATATAAGCTGGATTAATGAAAAGGCGCTTAAGAAATGGAAGCTGGATCAAGGTTCTTTTACAGGTGAAGAAGAAGCAGGATTTACGAAAATAACGCATGAGAAATAGAAGTCAGATGAAGGCATTTTAAAATCTTAAATAGATTTACGAAAAAAGTTTAATGGTTTTCTAGCTTAAGTGGAAACTGGATTGATGATTTTCATTCGTGTATTTCAACATACATATTCATACTGGTCCCTTATTTGCTGAGCATAAACTCCTAAATATTAAGCAGATTAGATTCGAACAGACATCTCAATTTATGTATCAATACATCAATAACCTCCTCCCTTCTTCCTTTGCATCTTACTTCTCTCCTGCATTGCATCCTGGACTCACTAGAGGTAATAGAGACTTCAGTATTATTTTTGCAAAAACAAATATTCGGAAATTTTCTATTAAATTCCAAGGCCCTGTCATATGGAATAAAATTCCGATTCACATTCGTAAGGCTACTAACTTAACTCATTTTAAACACCTGTTACGTGTGTATACATTATGTAATGTTTTCTGTTAATATAGCATGAGGGGTTACCCATGCTAATGCTGATTTATTTGATTGTTTGATTGCTTTTGCTTTTATTTTGTTCTTTCTCTGAGTTTTTCATGTAGTGTTAACTACATTAGTTTTGTTTTTTATAATAATTTTTTTTCATTCCCTAGTTAAGTATATCTCTGTATTCCAATACTCCCTTCAGCTTTCACTTTCTCACTTCACTTTGTTAATTAGGCCCCTGCTTAGCGGGACTTGTCCCTTTTGGTGTGCCTATTTGCTCCCTCACTCTTATAACACCTATTCACTTTGAGTATTTTCTTATTGCGAATTATGTCTATACTTTGTTAAACATACATGTACAATTGAATTGATGGGATCAATAAAAATATGTCTATGTCTATGTCTATGTCTATGTCTATGTCTATGTCTATGTCTAACATGCATCCAGCTTCTGTTTCAGATCTATATTTCTCGTGCATTATGTTCGTCAATCCAGTTTGATTTCACCTGTAAAAGAACTTTCATCCAGCTTTCATTTCTCCTGCGTTTTTTCTTCAACCCAGCCTCCATTTCACCTTTAAAAGAGCCGAAACTTTTTCATCCAGATTCCATTTCTCAAGCGATAGGCCTACAGCCCTACACGCGTAGTCATCAAAATAAACTTTACAACGTTGCAATGTCTATTTGTCAGGGCGTACAGAACTCGATGTCCGGCATAACCAGCAGAAATCGTAGATCGGATCAAAATTGTCTTTCTGCCTATTACTATAACAGCTATGACCTAATGTTCTTTTTTAGATCTGGTCCTCGGCCGAGGCGAGGCCCGACCAGGCTGGCGTCGCGTATATATGAGCCGTGAAATTGTGGATGAACGAGATCGAGCATAGCAGGTGCTTAATTATATCAGTGAATTTAGTGAAACAAGTAACCTTAAATATGTTATTTAGTTTAGCTTAGAAACCCTTAGAGTGGTAGTGCATAGCAAGGGAGTTAGATCAGTATCCGAAGAGAAACATTCACAAAGTAATTTAACAAAAACGTTGGAAATAATTAAGAAATAGATTTATTGCCAACGATAAAATTACGTTTTCTTCTCAGGTACGTTTAGTTTTAGAATGTAAACGTAGATCAATGATGGAGTAGTCGGAAGTGATAGAATTTGACGGGATATCTTCATCTTCCATTTATCCTTTGCCTTCTTCTTCTTCTTAGCAAAGTCCACAGAATTTCTTCCTTGCGATTTCTTGCGACTCTCGCTGCAGACGTGCAAATGCAATGAACAGTTGCTCGAGAGTCGTCTGTCCCACTGAATAGTCCTCGATTTCGTACGACACCTTCGCCTTCTCCATGATCCCGAAAATTTCAGACCACTTAAAACTCCGCGCGTTGACCTGGTAGCTAAGCAGGTTCTCGTGGTGGTCCTTGAGGAAGTTGTTTGGGAACGTACGGCTGACAAAAGCCTTCAGCTTCTCAACCTGTTCCTGGTGCTCCTGGGGTTTGTCGGTTGTGGTTGAGCGCTGGAGCTTGATGCTGAGTGAGTATCCATAGCTGAACTTATCCCTGAGATGTTGTAGACTCCCGAGGCAGAGGAAGCGACCGTTGACAAGGATTCCCATCCGAGTGCAAATGGCTTCGCATTCTTCCATGCTTGAAAATCAAGAGACAAGTTACCGGAGCGTGTTTGTGTCTTTACAATGTTGTATGTATGTGATAGTGCAGCCTATGTCATGACGTTAGCTATGCTACGAACTGCAAGACCTCTTTAAATGCGTCATGCAAGTAGCCAGGCAAGGGCGGATACAGAAATTTTCGAGGGGGGGTAAAATTTAGGGTCTTGGTCCAGGAAAAAGTTCGTCCGAGTCGCCGAAAAAACTGATGACCTTTTTTTTAGTCTTCTGTCTAGAATTTTTCAAAAAGACCCCTTTCCTCTTTAGTCCGCCCCAAAAAAGGATGACTTTTTTTTCTAGAATTTCCCAAAAAGACACATTTTTCGTCCGCCCAAAACCCTGATGAGTGATGACCTTTTTTTAGTCATCTGCTTCGGATTTTCACCAAAAAAACTTCGTCGAAGTTTGCGAACCTCATGGTGTGGAGCCTTGGAGGACGGACCGTCGGACATACGGAGCTACAAACGGGAGGGCACGCCAACTTTCCGGGCCAGAATAGCTGGTAAAAAAATAAATAAATTTCTAAATGGGCGTCATGGCCATTTTGGCCCCCTGGATCCGCCCCTGTAGCCAGGTATGAACTGTGTCTATGCAATGCTTCGTGTTTGTATGTAAGTGAGTATTTCACGATATTGGCTATAGGTCCATTTTAGGTGCTGTGCAAGACCAAATATTTGCAAATGTAAGCAATTAAGCATGCGTGCATGAGTGTTGTGCATAATGTAGGCCTATACGTTGTATGTTGTGTGTACCTGTGTGTTCCTAAGTGTGTATGCAAGCAATCACTTGCGTATCCATACATTCATTCTGAACGTTTGCTTAAGCACCTCTGCAAGAACCTACTCAAGAGCGCTAGTCCCAGCTACAACTACAAAAAAGAGTTTTTAGCGACTTGTAAAAACAGCAAGTAAAAAGCGAAGATCAAGCTGCGTATGTCATTCCAGATGGAACGATCCACAACCGATAAATCTAATTGCTAGACAAGTCAGTGGAGGGAGCAATTAAGTCATTATAATAATTATGCTTGTTGATAACCGAATAATATGCACGATAATCTTCTGAATATAATTATATCTTCATGAAACGCCTTACACGTAAACTGAGCGAAATTGGACTAATTAAAAACGTCCGAGATGCATGTAGGTCGATCACTTAATTATTGAATAGATCCGTATAGATGTCATGGAAGGAGGCTGAAGAATTGGCGATGGACAGGAGGAGCGGAAGAAGTGCGTTGCCAGATGTGTAGACCTGCGCTAGAAGAAGTAGCCTAAGTAACTAAATATAGTAATATACTATGGATTCATGAATTCATGTATACACTATCAGCCATGTTGAAACTTTAGGTTGGCCCTATCGTAATCGTAATCTCGAGACTTCTACACTCTACAGCGCCAACAAAAGCCAAGTCGCGGGAACCAGCTTATTCACAGGCGCCTGATCAAAACAAAATCGATAGGCAGCGGGTCAAGTCCGGAGAGTCAGGCAGGCAGATAGATGGACGGCTAAGGTGGGTGATGTTTAGAGTTGAAATGGCGATGGATGCGAGGAGAAGAGGAAGAATCAGGATAGGATTTTTGAAAGAGCAATGTTTTCAGTTTTCAGTTTTAAGTGAAAGACATGTGGGGAGATAGACAGGCAGGAGTAGGTGAAAACGTGATTGTAGGCTACCTGTGCGACGTGACCATGATGGTAGTATAGACTAATTGGCAGCACAATAAGGCGAGAATGCAGGCCTACCTGTGCGACGTGAGTATGATGGTGGCGCCGGTGTTTCGTGCTGCGGCCAGAGTATTCCAGACGTGTCTTCTGGCTTCTGGATCGACGCCCGTTGTCGGTTCATCGAGGAAGACGACCGTCGGATTTCCCATCAACGCAACGGACACACATAACTTACGCTTGTTGCCACCGCTAACAACAACCCAACACAATTAGCCTACACGACAAGTTAAAAGACGATGATAAATTATATCAGGAAACGATAATTATGGTAAGGTGGGCCTACATGTGTAACTATAAGACAGGGTGATGTAATTAAAGTAGCAATATTAAAATACGGGTAAGGTATACGAAAAGGTATCTTTCAGTTGCTGTTAAAAAACTGGTCTGGTCGAAAGTTAAACAGATTAGGAAAAAACACACAAAACAGCTGACGATTCACGTGATATAGTAGACTCCTTTTAAGAGCATACTCACAAGACGTTTTAGTGGCTAAGGAAGTCAGAGAAGAAGACAAGGGCGAGCATTCAAATTATAGAGAACGTAGACAGTGCGAAAAGATGGTTTACAACTTTGTGGAAATGTAGGACAAACCGAATATATGACTTCAGCTTTAACAAAGGATGAGTTGAAGAAAATCGAGAAAATCAAAGCACATCTCTAAATGTTGGTCTGTTCACTTTTCATCAACAGTTTAATCCGAAAACAGCTATTACGGATTCACCTGAGTTTTCCGGCTCGTTTGTCAGTGGATGGCTTGAGCGTCAGACGTTCAATGAGTCGGTCGATGACCTGTTGCGCAGCGTGAGCCGGAATCCCATGTGCGCATGCGTACATCCAGAGCGTCTCGTGAACAGTCAGTTCGTCAATGATTGAGTCAAACTGTGGACAGTAACCGATCTTCCGATGCACGTGTGTAATGTCACCTTGGACGCTAAAACCAGCAACATAGGCGCTTCCGAAGGATGGTCGGGTCTCCCCGGTAAGCATCTTAAAGGTCGTTGTCTTTCCGGCTCCGTTGACTCCCAGGAGACCGAAGCATTCCTTCTGAGAGACTCCGATACTCAACTTGTTGACGGCCACAAAGTTTCCATAGAACTTCGTCAGATCCTGGATGACCAGTGGGTCCGTCTTGGCATGTTCCTGGATCGACCTCGACTGGATGCGTTGTCGCTCCTGGACCACATCCGAGTCCTCGATTCTACCTTCATCCGCGTTCATTTCGGTGAGCATGGCTTGACCCACTTGGTTCGAGGTCTTCAGCTTGAATAGACGTACGACGATATCGGTTTCGATTAGGTAGAGAATGATGAAGAAAACGATGCCTTGAAGGACCATGAGGATAAGTGAGCGACCAACCCCAGGCAGCGTCCACGAAAGGTAGTTGTCAACCATTTTCATGCAGACTTCACCACAGTTATCTTAAAATATGCAGCGAAAGTTTCTCTATGACACTGCAGCGGTTTTTTGTAAATGAAATCGTACAAATCAACAATTACATAATTACTATAGCTATTACTTTGAAGTTAGACATCAGGGCTATTCAATGTGAGAATTGTTGGGGAAAAATAACTGGGGGACAGTTGGACTTTACTTAGGGGCTCTAAGATAGACTGGGGGTTGAAACCCCAACTCCCGGGAATTCTCACCCTGGAGCTATTTGAAGACCTGTTTCGTCCACAGCCCTTACCACAATAGTAGCCTATACTTCCTTTCGGGTGCTCGCGAATGGACTTTTGTAACTATTTTCATCTTATTGGCCTCCTTCTAGGGCCAGTGCATCTCTTTTGTCCCCACTTTACGCAGCTGCTTGGTTGTCTTCCTCGATTCTCTCCCTTTTTGCTTTCTGCCCTATAAAATTCACAGTTCTCATTTCAGTGCATAAGTCTCAGTTGGATCTTGCTGCTATAAATATCGTCGTGAAATAATAATATCATCATCATCATCATCATCATCATCATCATCATCATCATCATCATCATCATCATCATCATCATCATCATCATCATCATCATCAATATCATTGGGCTCAATGCCCGTAAGAGTCCGACGCCACTCTCTGTCTGAGTCTGTCTCGCGTCATGCTGTCCAGCTTCAACCGGTCCGGTCAGCAGGTCTGCTCCATACCATTAACATCTTGGAGCAGTTAGACCGCCTTGTCTAAATGAAGAGAATATTGGAAGAGAGGCATGAAGGACAGCTTGGGTCAATGCCCGTATGTGTCCCACGCTCTCCCCCGACTCTCTCCACCGGTGAAATAATAGCATTGCAGTTATGTTCAAATAGGCTACAATACGCCTACACCACAACACAATACACAAGAAATATCGCGCTGCATATTCTACACTTATTGATATCCAATTACACTGCCCATCGCAAATAACCAGATCACGCATGCACAGTGTAGACCAGATAATAAAGTCGTCCCTAGGCCGAGGGCCCGTTGGTGAGGCGCTCATATATTTTTCTAGGCCTTTTTGCCTGCAATGGACGAATCCCAAGGTCGTGGACACGAGGCCGGTGTATCACAGGACTTGCCGTTTACTTCCAAGCGTATGCCGGTTCCAAATCATATACTGCTTGGTGGCAGAGGCACGTGTGCGTAAACAACTTGCATTCCAAGTGTCGTCACCCTGGGCAAGTTGTTTACGCACACGCGCCACACACCAGATAATAGCGCATAATAGGCTACAGCTAATAAAATAATACTCCACGCAAACACTTCTTACCTAGACAACACGGATGAGGAACACCAAGCTGTTTGAAAAGAGCGCAGAAATCGCCGAGTTCCCTTCCTCGAGTCATCTGATTGCAGACGTTGTGTTGTTTGTAGTTATCGTAGATGTTAATAAACACCGAGTTATAACAGAACGATGGAAGGAATACGTAGAATATCCATTCCACGGCTTGCGTTGCATTTTCAGACAGTACGGATCGCAATATCTTCACAACGATGAGCGGAAACATTGCTGAACAGCGGCCAAAAACAGACTGTAGATACTGCACAGTTTGTGTTATACTAAACTAAGGTCTACACTGTTGCAGAGATAAAACAACGTGACCCTTCATGTCATTTGCTGAATTAATTATCAGGGTTGAAGTCACAATTTGTGGACGTGGTGACTCCATTCCTAGCTCAAACCAATGTGATCCTTAGTGAATTACTGAATTATCCAATTCAGAATTAATGTGATCCTTAGCGAACTATCTAATTCAGATTTAATGCGATGACTTTACTAAAAATACGTCAATTGCTTTACAAAAAAGTATTTGACCTAGGATGAGTGTTATCAAAGCATTTAGAGGTGATAGCCTATTTAAGATCAGAGATATCGCAACGATTCAGATCAGAATTCAGAAATTGAAGAAATATTGTCGTCAATCTGCAGCAACTTCTTACCTGTCACAACATAGATGACAAGAACGTCGTCTTACCTGTCACAATGTCGATGACAAGAACGATATCTTACCTGTCACAATGTAGATGACAAGAACGACATCTTACCTGTCACAATGTAGATGACAAGAACGTCATCTTACCTGTCACAATGTAGATGACAAGAACGACACCTTATCTGTCACAATATAGATGACAAGAACGATATCTTACCTGTCACAATGTAGATGACAAGAATGACATCTTACCTGTCACAATATAGATGACAAGAAACCAAATGCATCCTGATGACGGTTCTCCGAAAAGTAGCGACATCACGTAGACAAGAGGCAGCGAGCAAAAACCGAATATCACTAAGGCAATAGAGATTACCCTGAAATTAATTAATACATGAAACCATTGTCGTAAAAAGTGTTGTCGTTTTTATTATTCTCAGAATAATCCCTTTTTTATTTTTCGTGTGATTTTTTGTGACCGTATTTAATTTCTTGCATTTAGACTGTCTGTAGTCATTTTTATTAATTTTATTTTTGTCTGATATCATATTTCAGGTCACTATTTGCCCGTTTCACTTAGTGTTTGCTAATAACTTGTGTTACTCACTTGCTGCTCTCTAACTATGCTGAAGACTGTGATTTGTTGGTGCCTGTATCATGCATTTCAGCTACTGAATCTGAACTTGCTCATATTGAGCATGAGCTGAAACCTACGTTTAAACGCCAGTGAGTCTTGTGAAATTATCATAACACATTTCCGAACTAATGTCACAATTCCAAAAATTACTGAACGGGTCTCCTGTCTTAAGATTCCTGGTGTAACCATCTCTAAAAGAATCGGGTTCTCATAACATATTAATAACATCATCTTCTTCTTTAGGTTCTCTGTCAAGTGGCAGGTCCAAACGTCCAATGTCTCCATCTTTCCCGCTGTTGTGCCATACCCTTAAGTTCTCTGTTTCCCTCCTCCATCATCCCGTCCAGCAGTTTTTGTCTAGGTCTTCCTCTGCACCTTTCCCCCTCCAATCTTCCTTCAATTACTTCTTTCTGCAGTGAGTTTCCTCGCAGCAAAAGTCTACCCAATTCTTTTGTCTCATCTTTATTGTATCTAGCAGAGATCTTTTCTCTTCTACCATCATTAGTACTTCCAATGATGTCGTAGAGCAAAACCGTCCTTTTTCCCGTTGCGTATTTTGCTAGCTCATGGGATCTATTATGACGTATTTCACTCTACCATTGTCGCGCGAATGGTTCACTCCTCTCCTACTTGGTGAGGATTTGCTAACTTGAGCGAGCGTGAACGCAAAAAAATTTTAAACGAGAACTTATAAAGCTTGGCTTCCTGCCCTTGAACTTCCCTACTTTCGAAGAGCTGTGCGTGAAAGTCTACCGCGCACTGGCGCCGAGTTCACCCGAAGAGTGTGAGTGCCCGAAGATACGTGTGAAAAAAGCGCGCGTGAGCGCGGGATTTTTTTTACCCTTTTTTGATAGAAGAGTTAAGCTTATTGAAATTTCCTCTGTTCATAGGCGGAGACCTGGTCCTCGTTTTAGGGGACAAACTCGTGGCCAAAGGATGATCGCCGAGACCCACAGCGCTCTTCAAAGAAGGGGCTTGGGGAGGGGATGTGCTCCTCCCCATTTTTGAATTTTTTACTGACACATTGCGATGGTAGCAGTTGTGGCTGCCATTTTAACGTGATTGCTCATCATAGTCGTAGTATTAAAACTTGAAAAGCATCCTTGCCATTGTTAATAAAATCCATACTGAAATAGTGACATTTTAGTCTGTTATCTCATCAAAATTTCCTATAATTTCTTTGTTTAAAAACATGCTTTAAGACTTCAATAAATGTACTTCTCAATTGTTAAAGAATTTTTCACTCTTTGAGTCAACATGTACTTCTCTTGGAATGCACACAGAAGAAAAGTAAAATATTTGTTAGCATGAGCATTTTGGAGCACTCTCCCCTAATTAGGTCAACAGACTCAAATTTTGTGTGCGTCCACGTTCACAATCAACCTTGAAATCCCGCGTTCTGACCATCTCAGAAAAAATGTGTTATTAACAAGAATGCTGTATATTGTACACTTATTAACCTTTTGTTTTACATTATTTTTCACATTTATTACTAAATTGTATTATTACTGCTTTCTGTTATATTGCATTATTTGTCGATGTCCCATTGTTCGTTTGCAAAAAGAATAACAAAGGATATACCTACTTATTTACTTACTCACTTACTAAGAGCTTCAAACTACCATACTTCTCTTGATGATGCCAATCGCTCCTCCTTTTTCTTTTCTCTTCCAAAGACTTTTTTTTCAAGCTTTCATGTCTTTCTTTAAACTCCCACCGCGAACAGAGCAAAGAAAATTTTGAGCGTGATGTAAATAAACATTTCATACAAACCAATAGCTTTGCAAATAGCCATCAACTCGAAGGGCCAGGATGATGATCACGATAAGGATAGACGTAACGAGGTAGATGACGTAATCCCAAATAAATGTTGCCAGCCAGAAGTTATGAAGTCTGACTCCGCTGACGAGTTGGCTGTGCTTGGCTCCCGACTTTCGCTCCTTGATCAGAAAGAAGAGGCTAACGGTGAAGAGGAAGCCCAGTCCGAAGGAGAAATCAAATGCGGAGCTGTTGTCGTCCATTGTTTCCCAGGCCTCTTTCGATGAGTTCTTGGGAAATGGGTGGTTGATGGCTGTAATCTGATGCTCCTTATCGCCAAAGCATTGCATCAGAGTATTTCCCAAATAGGATAGTGAGATGGCGATTGTGTGGAAGGCTTGGTTGTTGAAATATCCTGTTAGGTTCAACTTTCCACTCGAATCTTCTTCTATGGTAGCACCAATCTCATAGTTCCGGTAGTACTCGTCTGCGTGATCCTTCCCGATCCCTACCAGGTAGTCGTCCATTGTGGAGTACCCCGTTTCAGAGCTGATTAAGACTGGTTTACTCTGCCTTGCAATGCTAGTACTATAGCAAGTTGACAGGTGCTGGGCTTCGACGGTTGCAGCTCGAACGTCGTAAGGTGTGATTGGATTTGTGAAATGGGTTAGGTCAAGGGTTAAAGCTATGATCCGGTCTTCTTTTGCCCGTCTGGAGGCCATAGCGCAAGTGAGTCCGACGAAAAAGACTGGAATCAGAATCTGACCCAACGTAAGTATATAGTTCCGTATGGACAGCATTATTCGCTTGTAGAACATGGCACGCAGCTGAAGCTTCTCTAGGTTCCAACCGATTTCCATCTGAGGTAGCACATCAGCATCTGAAATATTCACCTGCAAACCTTCTAGTACTCTGCGAGGTGTTGCAAGAAATATTGGACGTGTAAGGAAGTCGTAATGCTATTTTGTCTGATTCATGATTATGTGTCTCAACTCACATACGGTCTAAAATACACCTGCAGTTGTCTTTTAAATGAAGTGTGCAGCTGACAACGTCTTGGTTGCAACTTTGCATTTAACTCGTGTGGAATCTACAGTAGCCTACTTTCTCTGAATTGAGAGATCAGCTCAAATTAACTATACATTATTTCATTCTAATAATATCTGAAATACTTAGTAGGCTAGTTCAAATACAGTTTGAAGGCTATTGGAAGTTTGCATTGTTGCCAATTCTGAGTGCTTATAGAATATTGTAATGTACCATTATACCATAGGCCGAGAATGAGTGCAGCCTGCTAGAGTAAACGGTCCAAGTATAGAAATGTGGCTTTGTAAATATCATACAGAAACCTAATCGACCTGGAATTTTCTAAAGGCTATTGAAAGGCGCTAGACTGGTAACTGAAGCGCGTCAAGTGGTTAGAACTGCTCGAAATGATTAACCAGTAACTGACTAAAGTCCACGCAACAGATGGATGCTTTTCAAAACAACGCAGACTAGGCATATGTCTTCGTCTGTGTGACAATTGTAATCTAAGTGTCTGGGATCATTTAATCATCTATGTATACTATACAGGGTGGGCCAAAAAAAGACCCACTAAGGGTTTTTGCCAATATCATGGCCAGAAGTAAGAATTTTGAAATGAAATTTTACAGTCTTAAAGACAATTCATATTTATACATGATGGCCAGATTTCATCAAAATATTTCAATCAGAACAAAGTTATGTCACTTTTAGTGAGACTACCCACTTTTTTACATTTCAACAACGTATCGCAACAAAAAACGATTTTATTTTAAATCTTGTAGATGCAATTTTTCATCTATTGATTTTTTGTTGAAAAATTACATTTACGTTCATTCCATACTAGTAGGCTATGTATGCAGGCAAGCTGGCATGCACTGTACGTTTGTATTTATGCGTGTATACTGACTTTGGGATTGAGGCAGGTAGACATCAGTAGATCTATGCAATAGCAAGCAAATTGGGCCTATGTCTAAAGCACATTACCCTAAACCAAAAGTAGGCTGCACTGCACCAAAGGTTAGCCATATAACCAGAAAACATCGGCATTATTTGCATAAATAATACGGATGTTTTCTGGTTATATGGTTAACCTTTGGTGTACTTTCTGCTAATGATTTTGTTGCTGTATAATTATATAGATCCAATTTACTTGCCTCGGAAGTATGTTCTCTATCAAAGTATGTTCGTATGCGTACTTAGTTGTCTATCTAATTATGTTTGATTGAGTACTAATCTTCATTTAATCACACAATCTGACACACCGCAGAATGATTACAAGTACATGTTATACGAAATACGTCCCACTATAGCACGACACGCAGGTCGGCTTTACAGTAGTGGGTTCGGTAAACTTAACACTAATGGCCTAAGTACTGGATCACTCCTGGTAGGCCAAGCCAGAAGTGGGAGGGGCTATCTTTATTTTTAGCAGAACCCGAGTCAAGCAACACAACAGCAAAGCGCCAATGGCAGCTAACAAAATTTTAATAAATTAATGCCCTGAGCGAGGCTTGAACCCGGGTCGCGTGGATGACTCTCAGCTTAACGACCAGCGCTCTCACCACTGAGCTACATGTATGTTGTCTATCTAAGAATGCTTGTAGGCGTACTAGCCTGTCTATCCAATTATGTTTGGTTTGGTTAGCCTATCACATGTATATTGTCTATCCAATAATGTTTAAACCTGTTCAACATTGTCAATCTACGAATGTTTGCATGCGTGCGTGAACTCCGGAGCCTAGAGGACATTTAATTAGCAATGCACAAGCACGCTGAACCGTAGGAATTGTTTATATATACTTGGTGGTTAGTTAACAGATAGCTAATGCTTTTGGTGTCGGAGTGGCCAAGACTGACATGAATTATTGTCACCAATGATTATATAAATATTGCAAGAAAGAGCTTAACCTGAAGTAATTTCCAATATTTCTGCCGCCCTGCTAATCCTTTGTCCCATTTCAGGTGTAGACGAATCATTTACTCTGCATTCGAAATAAAATGATAACCAATACGATTCACTTCACTTAAGTCATAGCTGAGTCGGAACAACTTAATTACTGCCGGTGATAATTATCACTGGCAGTAGGTTAATAATTAATGATGAGTTTTGATGAGTGATGATGATTAGTGCTGATGAGCAGGCCCGCCGACCGAACTTCCGGGCCCCTGGGCAGAGCAGTCGCGGGCCCTAAACTATCTTTAGTCTTTCTGAGCAAACTTATGTAAAAACAAATAGAAACAACAACGCACACGTGTGAGTATTCGTAAAAACATAAAAATTTTGAAGCGCTGCAGGTATTACATGCAGTCTACAAATCGTGAAGCTTTTGAAATCTTTCCATGGTTTATGAAACCGTCTCGTTTCTAGGTGCGGCGTTGCTGTACCATCGCATAGTGGCCAGTTGGCATCTACGAACGAAAGAGTGCTTAAAAGGGCTTAAGGCCATCTTAAAACACTCCTTATCAATCACTGCAACAGTTCATAAGATAGTCCAGGGCTTTCTGAGTGTGCAACTCCGCATCAAAAGGACTGGCCTAAATGAATATGTGCAGCTGTAAAAGCACTTTGAACAGTTAAAGGATAGCCTAGTTCAAAATGTCCATTGTCACACGATTGGGAGCAATTTAATACAGAAGATGATAAGGGAGAGAAGAGATTTGGTAGTTCTAAAAGTTCCTTTAAAGCAACCCATGTGACAGAATAAACCAAAAAAGTTGGACGCTGTACAAGTGGTATAAAACGCAAGATAGCTTTGAGAATTGAGTCGGATTTGGACCAGTGCTTAAAGTGTAATAAAAGAAGTGCCAGGACGCTGTATTGTATACGGAGACTTAATTCGGTCTTGTTGGCGGGACAGGGGAAAAATTTCGTGTTATTCGTCCCGGAGAAAACTGCAGACTTTTTTGACCAAATCAGCCGCCAAAAAGTTGATGATTTTTTTCTTTTTTTTAGTCATCCGCCAAAATTTTCGGGGAAAAGATACCGATCCAGCCCACGACCGTCTGAATCACAAGGCCGTACACAACGGAAATAAGCTGCGTGTGACGTCACGAGATGCCGTCTGCTACATCGCTAATCTCATGTTGCGAGGTTTATTCGAATTTAATTTTGACCAAATCGTCGTTAAATCTTTACATTTCCGCTAACAATATTCTGGATTTCATCCGTCGGAATAACTCAAGGTATGTATTACACCAACGAAAACGCTAATAACTGTTTTAAGTTGTAAATCGGAAGAGTAGACCTACGAACTATGATCAACCATCGCAATGTTGACACTTGACACCCTACAAAACATAATTATCTTCGCCGTCTGCTAGATACATCGCTATTGCAATGGCTATAATTATTATTTGTCAGTGCTTGAATGAATATAGGCTACGAGTGTGTCGGTGAGCGGTATACAAAACGTGAATTGCGTCTCTGTGTGGTAATATTATGTGCGCAGTGCAATACTTATAATATAAAGGTAATCCCGAAGACTGTGTACCTAAGTTTTGCTTCAGTAGAAGTAGGATTGATGAAAAATAATATTGGTATAATGGGCAAACAATTTACAATGCTAAACGAAACGTGGCAATCCCGAAGACGACTTGCCTGTATACAAAATATGGTTGCCAACGACTTAGCTAAAACAGAGCGCTGAGACCTATCAACTGCATCCTACGATACAATGCGCTCAGTAAGTAAGTAATCAACACGAGATCTAAGTAAAGCGGCCAAGTTAATAAAATTATAAACTTTTGCCATAAGTTTTAACTGTGCAAATAAATACAGCCTGTTATTCGATTTTAAATGATTTCTTTACAGACCTCAAGAATGCCACAGAAATGCTGTGTCCCTAACTGCCGTGGAAACTATGACAAAACGAAAGAATACGCAGAAGAGAAAGTCAGTGTTTTTCGTTTCCCTAGTGACCCAGAACTTCGCACGAAATGGTTGCGAATGATTCCCAGAGAAGGATTGGATGTCAACGACAGGACTGTTGTGTGCGAGAAACATTTTGTGCCTGAATTCGTATTACGAGTGGATACTGCAACTCGTGCCGATGGATCTATTCTCACGGTTCCACGCAAGTATCCGAAACTGGCTGCAGATGCTTATCTGTGTATCTTCCCGAACAATTCATCCTACCTGTCTTCTGAGCCTCCAAAGAAGAGAAAGTCGCCCGCTGAGAGGTTTGCCGAACAGTCCGCACGTGACAATGAAGATTTTCATAAATGGATACAGGAGGATGAAATTTCTTCGTTCGACGAGCTGCTTTTGAAAATTGGTGACTTCGTGAAAAAATTGTCTGAGTCCCATTGGATTACACTTCATGATAACAATTGTTTATGTATTTATACTGTTGATGTCGTTGACAAGCCACGCATTACTACAGCGATTAAAATACTGAGAAGTCTGAATGTTGAAGTTTATAGAGGTGAGTCACATATTACTAGTAAAAGTTTGACTTGGATCTTTGGTAAAGAGTGTCTGCTTAAATGCTGGTCACAGTTGTCTTCATTACTTAGTCACTTTTCTACTCATGTTGGTCATTTGTCTGTGGTTGAACAGGTAGAAGTTGTTAAGCAGGATTTGCATGAACTGATTGAAATGATTACCAAGAGTGATCATTATGGTTCAGATGTGTTGGCTCGATTGACATTTCTAGGTGAGCAGATATCGCTGCTCTTTGCTACAAAAATTAAGTACTGTCCAGATACACTAGGTATAGCTTTCAGATTTTTTGCTGCATCTGCCACTGTTTATCGCCGTTTGCGTGACACTGTTTTGACCTTGCCAAGTGTTTCTTACTTGAAACGGTTGTCTACTGTTTTTTCACTGTCTGGTGGATTAAATGAGAATTCTCATGTCACATATTTGACACAAAAGGCAGAAATTTTGTAGCATGGGAAGGTCTAAAGCAAAAATCACGACAAGGTCGTTTGTCTAATGAAACTTTGTTTGCCCTGAAACACACAGTTGGAGCTTTTGTGGAACTAATCAGTTATCTGCTTGTTGATATGAAATTGCATTATGTTTTGATGGGTAAATTCCAAACAAACTGTTTGGAGTTCCGTTTTAGTCAATATCGGCAGTTATCAGGAGCAACTTATCACGTGTCTGTTCAGGAAATAAAAGAGTCTGAAAAGAAATTGAAAATAGTTAGTATTCTGCATGTTCTATCTGCCTCACGTGGAAATATTACACTGAAAGATTTTATTGTACAGGCAGCTGATAATGTTGACCACAGTAATGATGTAAATGATGACATTGTCCAAGAACTGTTATCTAGTTGTAATGCATGTGTTGATGTTGAAATTACAGAGTCTGAGTCAAAGTCCTTAGTGTTTATTGCAGGATATATTGGATTTAAACTTGGACAGAAAATTGCATGTGAAATATGTAAGCATGAGCTCATTTATGAAAACACTCTGAAGTTAGATCTGAGCTCAAGTGATTTTAGTTATGTATCAGAAATTGATCGTGGCGGGTTGAAGTGGCCCAAAGATTTTTTATTTGAGATTGTGACCCAGGCATTTATGGTTTTCAAAACTGTTGTATCCAAAGAATGTGAGGCAAAGTTTTTAACTGTCGGCAGTCAAAAGAATGTCTTAAATTTGTTGATTTGTGAACAATTGAAAAAGTCAGGTGCTGTTGATGGAGAATGCACTTGTGGTACAACTATGCTATGTCTAGCACAGACGTCACTGAGTTATGTCACAAACATATTTTTAAACAATTACTGTAAGAAAGAAGCAGACAATTTATCTGTGGGGAAGCAAAAGACAAAAAGAAAATTAAAAACACTTGTGCATTGATGTATTGAGATTTATAATTGTCTGTGATTTTGTCATACATGTGTCATGTAAAATAAATGTTAATTAATTACTGTATTTCTTTTGTCACATTATACCTAGGATGCTTAAGATGCCCATGTTTAGAACTGTCGGGTAACTATGTTAAATTCCTTTGTGAGGTTATTGTAAGGAGCTATATAAATGTCCATGTCCATGTTCATACCTCTGTATGCTTATTCACAATTCTGCACTGCATGTATTTCATGAAACTGTCTCAGAGTCACCTAAGATGCCCATGTTTAGAACTGTCGGGTAACTATGTTAAATTCCTTTGTGAGGTTATTGTAAGGAGCTATATAAATGTCCATGTCCATGTACATACCTCTGTATGCTTATTCACAATTCTGCCCTGCATGTATTTCATGAAACTGTCTCAGAGTCACCTAAGATGCCCATGTTTAGAACTGTCGGGTAACTATGTTAAATTCCTTTGTGAGGTTATTGTAAGGAGCTATATAAATGTCCATGTCCATGTACATACCTCTGTATGCTTATTCACAATTCTGCCCTGCATGTATTTCATGAAACTGTCTCAGAGTCACCTAAGATGCCCATGTTTAGAACTGTCGGGTAACTATGTTAAATTCCTTTGTGAGGTTATTGTAAGGAGAGCTATATAAATGTCCATGTCCATGTACATACCTCTGTATGCTTATTCACAATTCTGCCCTGCATGTATTTCATGAAACTGTCTCAGAGTCACCTAAGATGCCCATGTTTAGAACTGTCGGGTAGCTATGTTAAAGGTCTTTGTGAGGTTATTGTAAGGAGCTATATAAATGTCCATATACAAAATTATACATTAATACACACTTAAGTATGCGTACATGCTTCACATAGCATTTTTAGTAGGCTAATTAATTATTTAAACTAAAACATAGCGTATCTGAATGCATACCAAGCAGCAACAGCTGCATGCATTAAGCCGTCTTCTGTGACGTCACAATCCCTTGTGTACGGCCTGTGATTCAGACGGTCGTGTCCAGCCGCCAAAAATGTTTAGGACCTTTCTTTTCAGGGAAAAGATACCAATTCAGCCGTCATGGACGGCCGTCCTTAACTGCATGGACGCCGTCCATGCAGCCATGGACGACCGTCCCGGAAGTGCTGATAAAATAAGTCATAGGACGGCGTCCTGCCTCGAAAATAAGTGCCGGGACGCCGTCTATGACCGTCCCGTCACACTTTAAGCCCTGATTTGGACGATGAACAAGCACATCAATAAACTCTGCGTGAGACTTTTCTTCCTGGATTGCTATCTCTCTACTTTTTTTAAAGACCTATTTCTTTTATCGGGGTTCTCGCACCGGGAGCTCTATGGCTACTGAACGGCGCTATGCAAATTACTAATCACATTACATTATATATATTTACAAAAACTGACCTGAGAAAGACTTCTTCCATTGTCGTTGCCGCAACTCCGAAACTTTGGATGCCGAGGATTTTGCCATATGTCTCAAACGTCTTGAATAGTCCCTCGAATTTCGAAGATTGATTACTCGGCAGAGCGAACATAACCTCCTCAGCCTCATTGCTCAGCATGTGAGCCATGGGAATTTGAAACTTTATAGCAGCACGCAGTTTATCCACATCACAAGTAGACGTCTTTACAATCGTCAGATGATATCCAACGCCTGCAAAATTAAGTTTCGATCCACAAAATCATCGAGCCAGAGCAAATGCTTAAGTCTATTCTGAACAAGCAAATAGTCGACGGGCGACCATTTAGCTTGAAGAGCCGACACACTGTGTAGCTCAGCTAGACTTTAAGCACCCAAATCTCGGACCACCATTTAGAGCTGATATAGGGGAAAAAATTGAAGCTGCATATCGCGTAGCAACGGCCGACAGATAGGCCTTAGCAACCATAAACTTGCAGTAGGCTACACGGAGCCCAAGAGTCTTTGGCAGGTTATGGCATACAGTATATAGATGTCCGGCCATGTCGCCGCCTGAGAATTATAATGCTCTATCATCATTTTTTGAATAAATCGAGTTTGGTATCAATTTCATCAGAGTAGCATTTGCTCTATCATTAGACAAAAAAGCTAGCTGATTGAAGCGGTCGTTTCTTAGTTATAAGTCAGTATTTAAGTGCTCTATCATGCGAAACTGTTTCCATTCTAGACATAGTAAAGAGTAAAGTCCTATCCCGTTCCATGAGGAACATAGGGAGGCGCTCATCTCCTTTTCCATGGCCCTGAGCCAGCAATGGAAGTAGATGTATTTTCGATAAGCTGGCGCAAAACACCTACAATAGCCTTGCCTAGCGTTCACGAAGCTATAGGCATGGTCAAGAGTGGCGCATAACCACCGATCACACCAATAACCAGGTTCACGCGCCACACGCCAGCCGCATAACCACCAACCCCCGACCGCATAACCATCGGCCGCGTCTATAATCATGCTGACGCGTCTGATTCGTGGGATGATTACGCGCCCATTCGTTTACGCGGCCTGGGAATAACCGGCAGTTTTGATCGCTATGAAATCTGATTTCACGAAAGGGCTTAAAGGAATGAATTACTATAATAAATACGAATATCTGAATATGAATACGAAATCTGATTTCAAGAAATCGGTTAAAGGAATAAATGACCATAATAAAATGGACTACTCGTCGAATACTGTTGTGGAATTGCGAAATATCGCTAAAGAGGTTATGGTCGGTTATTCGAGATTGCGAAAAGCGGCACTCGTAACATTCTTATCGCCGAGACCTGCGCAATGTGTTACGGTTGTAAGCGAAAGCCATCTGCTAGACGCTCCAGTTCCAGACATTAAAGTTCCAACGCTTACTCCGGGTAAGTAGGCCTATAGACCCCCGTCTAATACTTGGAAATCTGCTTTTAGTGACGTTTTCAACGAGGCGAAGAATAAGGTTAGATCAAAATTTAATTCTTACGCCGATTGGATAATCAGTCATTTACCTGCTCCAGTCCAGAAAACCATTAAAGAAAAACTGGATTCTCTGAAGTCGGAGGTTTTGAATATCTTTAGTAAAATTAATAAAAATAAGTTCGAACTTCGAGAGACCGCAAAGGCTATTAACCTTTATTGACCCAACGTTCCCAAAGCGGAACATATTATTAAAAAATTTGGAGAGAAGCTAAAACCTACTGTAAGTCATCTAATAAATATTCATTTACTTGTCCAAAGATGGTAGCATGTTTATTTACTTTTATTTCAAGTCTGTTGCAGCTAAATAAAATAATTATTTTGATGCAATTTTGTCAAAAAACGACATTTATGCTAATAAATATTTAAAATTAATTTAAATTACAAATGCATGATAATTAATTGCTTTTATCGCCTATTTGGGTTGAATTGTGTCTATTGTGCCTACTTATGGTCAAATACTTTAATGGTAGTGCCTTACAAGTGAGCGACGCAGCTGATTTTACACATGTTCCACTTTGGGAACGTTGGGTCACTCTCGCTAGTTGTATCAATATTTTTGCGTTATACTGAAATTTGCCCTGCTCGTTCCAAATTTTACATTGATAGTAATTGTAATTCTAATATGAATGTGAATTCTATTATTAATAGTAGTAGTAGTAGTATTGTGCCTAATATTATTATTATTATTATTAGGACTATTTTTTTTATTATTTTTATTATTGTGATTAGTTTGTTCGGGGTTATGGCAGTTTGAACAGTGCGTTTGGCTCTCTGTAGCATGATGTTTTCAACGTAAATTTGAGTTCTGATTAGCCCATATTATTGTTCCGTTTTCCGCAGGGCGGGTTGTGCTGGGGTCAGTGGGATGAGATGGTTATTGGTGGGATGGGGGCGGGGTAGGATGCGGTGGGACCAAGGTGAAACCAATGTGAAACATTATCTTTGTCATGACTTTCATATGTTGAACCTTTTTCGGAGTGGAGCGGCATGGAGAGGTGGGATATGGGGGTGAGGTATGCCTGACTTTGGTTGGAGGTGGGGTCGAACGGTTGGGTATGGGCTAAATTGAGCCAGGTGGGGCGAAGTGGGAAGGAGTGTTGGGCGAAAAACGGAAATTTACTCAGACGAATGGGCTGTTTAGAAGCGGTGCGGAGTGGGGCGAGGTTGGGGCGGGGTTTGGGCGGGGATGGGTCGGGGTGGGGCGGGGTGGGGTATGGTAGGGCGGTTGGAATATGGGGTTGTAGTGCGCCGAGTGGGGTCAAAGTGGGAAGAAAGGGAAGGGTCAAAGTGAAAACAAGTGAATCATTATTTTTTTTAAATTTCATATGTTGAGCATTTTACAGAATGGGGTGGAGCGTAGGGGAGGGAATGGGGTGGCGTTGGCCGAAATTGTGTGGAGGTGGGTTAGGGTTGGACGGTAGAGGTGTGGGGTTGAAGTGAAGCGGGTGCGTTCAAAGTGAGGAGGAGGGTTGACCGAGAAACCAAAAATGACTTCAGACAGGTGGTCTATGTGAGGGGCGAATTTGGGGAAGGTTGGGTGGGGTGGCAGAGTTGGGATTGGGGACTGAAGTGGGGTTTTTGTGGGATGCGGTCGGTCGGGGTAATTGCGCGGTAGGACCGGTGTGAAAACAAATTGAAACAATATTTTTCATAAATTTCATATCTTGAGCATTTTATGGGGTGGATTGGGGTGGAAGGGTGGGGCTGGTGGATGGGCGGGCATGGGGTGGGGTGGGTAAAAGTTAGGGTAGAGGTTAGGGTGGTCCAAAAAAATAAAATTCAAGCTAGATACCAAGGCGCCATCTCAGTTTGTTAGACCTGTCAATAGTATTATTGAGACAAAATTTCAGCTTCCCATTCCAACTGGAAGGCGGTGCTCAACGACATCGAAATATTACTGCACTTTTACAGAGCCGATTTGCAACTCCATATTGCACTTAGATGCAGAATATGTGGTCTTTTGACAACATGACACATTACTAATCTGAGATAAACATTGCACATATGAATACATGTGTGGGACAATTGATATAGATCCAGTATACTATGAAAGTATGCTAAAACTGCACATTTCCAGAGCCGATTTGCAACTCCATATTGCACTTAGATGCAGAATATGTGGTATTTTGACAACATGACACAGTACTAATCTGAGACAAACATTGCACATATGCATAGTATTGCATACATATGTGGGACAATTGATATAGCTCCAGTATACTATGAGAGTATGCTAAAACTGCACTTTTACAGAGCCGATATGCAACTCCATATTGCACTTAGATGCAGAATATGTGGTCTTTTGACAACATGAACATTACAATTTTCGGTTGCAATATGGTCATGTGGGAAGCACAATGTTTCGCACACCAATACAAAGGACTTGGAGTACTTTCATCAGATACCAAATACCAATATCAGTTTGCTTCCGTCATGGAAGACATAACATCAAAATAATGTCATAAATAGACACAATGCCAAATTCCAGTTGTAAACCAGGTCTTTTACATTTGGGAATTTTCCTAAAAAATGCATGCTGGCACCACAATTTTTTAGAAAATATTTGATTTACATTTTGTATCACTAGTAATACAAAAAGTAGTAATCAAATGTCAGTTTAAATATGCTGTCGTATATTTCTATCACTATTTTAACAATGTCAAAGTGCTTTCTCTGCAAAGAGTGTCCGGTTATTCACGATCTGCCGTCGGTTGTCTCATTAAGGTTACCCTGACAACCAGTACTAGTGACAATAATTCCTGGCCATTATTTTGGTATAAAGAACTGGAAAGTTTGAAGCGTCTAAAGTAAAAAACTGACTGAGATATGTGGGCTGCTGAAGTTGGTTGGGTAGAACAAAAAGTATGTGTTTTCAGTTTTGAATTGTGAGGCTGAGCATTGCGTAGATTTGCGTGATCAAGTAAATTTGTTGTATTTAGTATGAGGAATAAACCAAAGCGGCTGAAAAGTGTCAAACAATTTCTTCTCAAACCTATTTTTTCATGCTTGCTGATTAGTGTGGTTCACAGATACATGGTAAAAAAATAAAGTTCAAGCCAGGAACCAAGACACCCTCTCAGTTTGTTAGACCTATCAATAGTATTATTGAGACAAAATTTCAGCTTCCTATTCCATCTGGAAGGCGGTGCTCAACGACTGTGTTACTTTGCATGGACCAATGTATAGAGGTTGACTGTACAAAATAATGTGTTGAGCATACATTCCTATACAATCGTATTTTATATCAATATAAATCAAATATTGCTGTAATATGACAATATGTGTGATACTTAAGCAATTGGTCAGCATTAAATGTAAAATTTCAGTTGTTTTGAAAAATTGGAAATGTTCAAAATTGTCAAAAAACATCGTTTAGTCCATGAATGTCTATAGTTCTCGTTTTCTTACTCCAACATCCGATAAGGTCTTTATAATCCAGAAGGCTAAGCAGGAGGCACTGTGTCAAGAGCAGATCTCGTTATTGATTGAGTGGGGACAGCTTTCCTACTTCCCTCGACCACTTGGCTTTCTTCATCATCAGTGATGAGTCGATTGAATTCCTCGAAGAACTTCTCACATCTCAAAGGTATGTTTTTCACCACTCTCTGACCAGTGTTGAATTAAGACTCTCCTTTTTTTATAATCCTCTTTCTCGATCTATTTTTCTGGTGGAAGTGTAAAAAAGAATTACCAATCTTCAGGCATTATGGTGGTGTCCTCATTTGCTGAGATGCAAAGTCACCCATGCAATCTCTTTTTCAGTGCAATAGCACTAGGCCTCACCATCCTTTCACCAGGCTTCAGAGTCATTCTGTGGAATATTTCACCTTGTCTCTAAATTATAGGCAAATGGCCACATAACCAGACCTACAACCTCACCTGAAATGTACTACTGGTGGTTTTCTATGACCTTCATGGAAGCAAGGCTGATCTTCTGGGCAACTGACTCGCATTTTCTATATCTGACCATATTGAAAGATCTTGTTCTGGAGCAACAACAGCAAGAGGAGTCTTTTATCCATGCCCTTGTGTGACGAAGGCCACCAAATTACATAAGTTGATGAATCTGAGTTTCTTCCTTCGTGCTTAGATTGATTACATCATGTTGAACACTAAAAGGTATACTTTGATGACGCGCAGTACCATCCAATGTGCATTGTTTATTGGACTCTCCAGTTTCTTATTGAAGGTGACTTACTATGTCAACCATTGATATCTCAATGAGTTCTTGGTAATTTTTATAAAACTGACTTTATTTCAGCAGAGTACTTGAGAAAACTGAATACTCTTGCATCGAGGGCTTCAGTACCGGATGTGACTTCCAGTCTTCAGATGTTGTCAAGTGTCACACCTTGCCAAGCAGCATTAAATCTCTTAAACATTGGAATATATGGTGAATTCGATCAATCACAAGAACATGCAGAAGGCTTATGGCTAAAATCAATTCCTTTATATGAAGGTCAGCTTCAGGAGCTCTTGACCTACCTTGTCTTCCTGCAAAATCGTACTCTATTGAAAATTCCGGTGCTGGCAAAATGTTGTATCAAAGCTCAAGACCTGAATATTATCAGTGAGTTTCCATCACTCCAGAAAATAATGAATGGCCTTGGATTTGATTTGTATCCTGACACTGAAGCTAATTTGGGCAAATTGGGTTTATACACACCATCACCTGAAACCAGCACTGGCAGGCGGTTGACATTTCCTGCTCTGAAGATCCCAGGATAATCTGGTGGTACAAATTCAGATCTTTCACCTTCGGCATGTTCAATCCTGGTCTTCTTAAGCATTCCTTGTAAATGGTACTCCATGAAAAAGGCATAACAGAAGGATAGTACACAAGTGCTGCAGAAATTGGCGCCAAAAATCTCAATCCTTCATGATCAAATCACCAGAAGTCTCATTTCCATAAAATGCACTTGTCACTTACTGGCTTAACAACTGTGTAGTCTTAATTCTGGCACGTATTATAACACAACAGAAACTATTTAAAGCTCATCTACATGGCAAATGTTGAGTTTTTGACCAAACAAGAAAGGTATCAAGATTTTTAGCTAATGCTACTACATGGTAAGTTTTGTGTGTCATTGAGCACCGTCTTCTAGTCCGAATCTGGGGCTGAAATTTGGCTTCAATAATACTAATAACAGGTCTAACAAACTGGGAGGGTGTCTTGGATTCTAGCTTGAATTTTATTTTTTTGGACCACACTATCCTGGACACGAGGCCAGTGTACCGCAGGACTTGCTGTTTACTTTCCAGCTTACGCCGGTACCAAATTATACTGCTTGGTGACAGAGGCACGTGTGCGTGAACAACTTGCCCAAGGTAGTTACCCGGAGTCGAACCCGCAACCTCCCGCTCCGTAAGCGGACGCGTTACGGGAACGCCACCAGGTATAGTCAGTATTATAATGCTTTATCATTACTCATCGGCAGCCAATCGGCTCCTTTTGGCTATGATACAGCAAAGTTGCACTTAATAAAAATTTCAGCTTATAAATGCTCCATCATCATCATAGGCAAAACCATTACGCTGAGTTAGAGCAAAGGCGCACTCGCAGTGTATGATAGAGCAATATAATACTCAGCACGCGATTAGAGTTAATACTTCGTGCATTACTTTACGCGGTTAAATTTACATTGTCAGATAGAAATGTTTTCCTGTATCACATAGGCCTATTTTTGCACTTCTTTAAATTTTCTGTATTTTTTTATTTCGTTTATCAAAATAATATTATCTTTTTCAAAACAAGTCACTGGCAGGAATCTAAAAATGATATAATTATACTGCAAAACAATGAAATTAAGAATTTTGGGGTTAAAACAGTGACCAAACTTTGAAGTCGTTTTTCTCGGTTTCGCCAAAATCTATGACAGAGCATCTCTGACAGAGGCTACCTTCCATCTTCAGGTGGATATCAGAAGCAGACGCTTTCGCAACCGGCAAAAGGTATGCCCTAGTTTAATGTAGAACGGTCATCACCAATCGTGTGATTCTATAATTATGTCTTTCGAAATGCAGATCCAGATTTCTTTCCAATTATTGGCATTGAACTTCTCAGTTCTTGGGGTATCCAATTAAGTTGGTTCTCTAGTTATTTTACAGCCCGATCTCAATTGGTCTCATGCAATGGCACTTTATCTAATCTACGGGAAATTAACTTTGGAGGTCCCCAAGGATCTATTCTCGGTCCCTTATTGTTTCTAATCTACGTTAATGATCTTCCTAATGCATCTCTTCTGTACAGTGGTACTTTATACCTTTAGCTGATGACACCAACTCATCAATCTATGCCGTAATTCTCGACGTTAGGCCTAACTCTGAATTGAAAAACATATCCGAATGGTCCCATGCAAATAAACTGTCTTTAAATCTTGACAAAACCAATTACATAATATTTAAATCCCATAGAAAGAATTGTCCAGCAGAGAACAACGGTGTTGTGGTCTGAACTTGCGGATTGAGGACCACCCGATTAACAACAACAACAACAACAACAACAACAGCAACAACAACCAAGACGAAGATGCATTGCAACAAATCGACAGCTAACTAATTAACGGCATAATATGAATCTCTCACCGTATTTGTTTTTGAGAAACATTGGTGTCCCGTAGCACTGTATCTCTCCGTTGGACATGATGGCTACCTGGTCTCCTAGCTGATCGGCTTCATCCATGTAGTGTGTTGATAGAAGCATAGTTCGGTCCTTTCTCTGGCTCTGTAGAATGTCCCATGTCTGTCTGCGTGCTTCTGGGTCCATGCCAGACGTCGGTTCGTCCAGAATCACGAACTGGAAGATTATTATTGTAATGCAGGAAATTATGCTCATAGCTTAATGACAGCATAGGCCATTCAAACTGCGAAGAAGCCAACCTAGTATGCTATTCCAAGTGGTACTAAAACGTGAATACGGAAATACGTATACGCCACGATTTACAACGGGCATTAGGCTGTAATTCATTTTCATTTGAAAACTTTCTTGGGCAAAACGACTTTGAAGAAAAATTTTCAAAAAATTCATTGAAAATAATTATTAAATTGAGGAGTCTATTAAACCCGATGCCGCAAATTTCCTCCATAGGAGGTTTTCATATGTTGCTCTTGAACGTATAGAAAGAAACGTGAAGAAACATTAAAAAACTTCTTTGGCGAGTTTCTTGAATAGGTCCTATACCTGTTTTTAGTCTCTTGAAGTTATTGCAATGGATCAATTCTTCCACTTAACGTATACAGGCAGATGGCATTGGTCTTGATTAATGACTTTTGGGGCAGTAATGCCACAAAGATTGTTAAGATGGCTGATGGCGCTTATTTATTCATTCATTGCAGAATTTATATCGCCCGTAGGAGGCTACTCAGAAGGCTCCCGACTATAGCACGGCAAAAACCACAGTTTTGAGTTTAGTAAAAAAAAAGCTTCAGTAAGCGCACCAGAAAGCAGACCGAGCTCCTGTGGGAGCCCATCCCAGACAACTGGACCTACCACGGAATCTGTTCGATTGTTCGATTCTGCATAGTTGCAGTTTATGCGAATCGAACGAAGAGCAGTCCCTTCTACGCACATCAGAGGGGCGGAGGCCTTGGATACCCGGGGAGCAACAGAGCTCTCGCAGATAGTTTGGGACAATACCAAGCTGACATTGCCGAGCCAGAGCAGCAATCATATACGCAATGCTCTGCCGGGTTAGAAGCCAGTGTAATATCTCCAGCATATAGATGGAGACATATCAAAATTGGGGATTTTCCGGTTAGACGTCTGCAGAACATAAGACCCATTATTCGACATGACTGGAGGCCCGAGAAGAGTGACTAGCAATAGTCAAGGCGGGCTGTATTGAAAGAATAAACTATAGGGTGGTGAGAGCACTAGAAGTCGGTGAAGGGACAATTGTGCGCGCTGACACAGGTGATAGTCACATGTGTCTCTGGCAAGTCGGGAGCAGTGGTGTCGCAAAGATCTTAGTAATATGATAGTGCGTTTCTGATTGTTTACCTTAGATCCGGCAATGAGCGCAATTCCGACACTGAGCTTTCTTCTCTGTCCGCCGGAGAGCGCTTTGGCTTCGACGTTGAGTTTATCTCTCATTTGCAACACATCCACCATTTCATTCACCTCCTGTGAAGCTCTGTTAGATGAACTTCCTTTAAGCTAAAATGAACAATCAGATATTATGCAGGCCTATCACTGCCATAGTCAATAAAATTGTTACTTCTATCATTTTCTTTCTGCGAATGCTATAGCAAGAATAGTTGCATATCAGTCATCACCGGGAAGAGATCGGAGTGGCAGCTACACAGATACTCCTTGTGACTTTGATTACAGGATTTTGTCGTGGTGTCATTTGTGGTTCAAAGGGTAAAAACCTGACCAATTAACGAAGGTCACTAACCCGGCCATTTACCTCCAGGGAAATTTCTTCCGGTTTGTTACCCCTTTGTTAGAAATACCTTCAGAGGAAAATGACTCATATTCTAAACACATTCTGGTCACTCACCCCCGAAACTTTCGCTATAAGCTTACTGTCGATTCAGTACTGCACACTGTGCAGCATTAGCCTATATATATAATTCATGTATAATATTGTATGTGGCCTATATATATACGGCCCATATATATATATATATATATATATATATATATATATATATATATATATATATATATATAATTATAGCCTATATAAGTATATATGCAATGGCATTAAAAACTGTTGGCCAAGCAGAATATTATTCGTCTCACCATGGATTAGCAAAAGTAATAGTAATAGTAATAGTAATAATAATAATAATAATAATAATAATAATAATAATAATAATAATAGTGACCAGTAGTAGTAGTAGTAGTAGTAGTAGTAGTAGTAGCAGTAGCAGTAGCAGCAGCAGTAGTAGTAGTAATTATGGCAACAGTAGTAGTAGTAACAGGGGCAACAGTAGTAGTATGAATTATAGTAATAATATTGATAACTCCTGTGGGATCTGAGGTAACCTACATCGGGAAAATATTCCAACTTAGCTTTTCCATCTTGATTGTGAATTTGTATCGTTTTAACATTATTTAAACGTTGTTTACAAACCACGGCATAGAAGAGAAGGTGTTCACTGACGGTCAGTGTGTCAAAGAGAATGTCGTGCTGTGGACAGAGGCCGAGGCTTTCTCGGATCTTATCCATATCTTGTGTTATATCGAAACCGTTTATGTAGGCCGTGCCTTTCGACGGTGGCAGAAACCCTGCAAAGCAACAGACTCTGGCTGGTCCATGACACTCGAAGTTTACCAGGCCATAAGTTATTTACTTTTAAAGTCATTTATTATTGTGAAATTGTGACTCTAAGTCGAGTCTGATTTCAAACGAATCGCATTACATCAGAGATGCGATAGGCCTATGGATATTGGATAAGTAATTAAGGTGTTTTAAAATTACCATGATTACTAAAGCTAATTTTTTATTACTGTGGTCTACTAAACGTTTGGTAACTAAAACAGTGTTATATCGAAACCGGAAGACGCGTCAGGTCCTCCTGATGATTGCGGAACGATGCTGTTAAGTGTCTGAGTAGATGAAAAATTGAGTAGAAGAAATGAATGAAAAAGAAAGCAACGGATGATGAATTAGCAGATGCACCGTACAACAAAGACAGGAAAAGGAAGAAAAGCTCGACAAGGACATGTAGAAGAACAATATTAAGAACATGAAGAACACGTAAATACTGGAATAACAAGGCGAAGAAAACGAAGAGCAAGTTGAAAACCGAGGAGCATTGGGGTTTGCAGAGGAAGAAAGCGAAGCATTTGTGTAGTCCTTGATTTTGGATACTAAATACACCATTGCAATACGATTATATTTAATCATTGACCATGACCATAATAATTTTTTCACTTTCAACGTAAACACGGTTATGGTGACGCGATCGCATGCTTTTGGCACAATCATTAGTCCCCGATACAAATATTTGCTAACGTCCGTGAAGCGGAGAAAAAAAGAAGTTTAAGACGGGAAGCAAAATTAAACTTCAAGATGAACAGAAAATGTCTAGACAGCAGAGTTAAACAACTGGATAATGTTAACCTACTTGCCTGCTAACATGAACATGGCCGTTGTTTTTCCCGCTCCGTTGTGCCCCACTAAAGCGGTTATGTTTCCTTCATAGATGTCGATGTTGAGGTTGTTGACTACTGAATTCGCCTTGTACCCGAAGCTCTACAGAAAGAATCTTCTACCAATTAGTCATATGTGTCAATTCTGTCCAGTCTCGTGCATGTATAATTGTCTAAAAACATCGCAATAACTAGGCGGACAGCATTGAAATGCCATTAATCTAGTCTAATTTCCATGGGCGGAGTTTATCAGGGGCTAGGGGGAGCTAAGAACTCCCCACAAGAAGACCCAGATTCATTTTTTTTACCGTGTAAATGGTTTCTTTTTCCGAGCTTGCCCCCCAAGAAGGTTTTAGCACCTCCAAGAACGGAAACCAAACTCCGCCCATGCTAATTTAATTACTGTTGGAGAGCTGATCTTAAAATGTTCAATGCACTAATCGATGGGTCATAGCTAAATATTGCTGAAAAGCATTTCATGCAATTTATATCAAGTTACTTAAAATTTGAAATATTGCCATTTTTGTCGTGGCGTAGAGTGTAGACGTTGCTCGATTCGTTTGTGACGTGTCCGAGATCAATGTTGATATGCTTGCTTTTCGGAATAGGCAAATTCTACGGTTCTGTGACTTCTGTCGTAGATTGTGTGTAGGCTAGAGAATTTTTCAACGGTAGGCTATTTCTTTCCATGTAAGCTCAGCGTATCCAACGTGTTTGCCTCACAGAGTCAGGACCAACATGGGCTTCGGATTTTCAGTCTTTTGTCAACTATTAACAGTCCTATGCAAGACACGTGCTGTCGACTAAATGTCTTGTCGGAGGATGGAGGTTGGTGGACCTGTCCAGTGACCTTAATCGTTAATTACTGATAATCTCTTCGATTCGGGATGGATGTCATATTAGAGACACAGAAGTCACTTCTTGTGAGTGGCAAGAAAATGTGAACATAAAGAGACACCTAATGATTTAATGATTATGTTGAATATTGATTAATTGATTGATTGATTGATTGGCGACCAAACCTTAGTCAGTCCTCTGATCCGAATCCCTGCTTTGGCCTCCTGCAATGGAATTTCAAAGTACGGTTTTCTGTCTTCGGGAACGAGAGCCATGAAGTCTTCGTTCGACAACTTTAGCTCATGATCTCCTTTTACGCCCGTCCAGTACACCTTCTGCAGACGAATAAAATTTAATGTGAAATCCAAAAAATAGACTTCGATCTTCCCGGCTCTTTACATTACTTATTCTGACAACTAAACTGGGTAACCCCTTAGCTAAAGTCACCCGTGAAGGCTCGCATCCCAGTATAATGGTGCGGATAAGATATTGCCATTCGCATGAGTTAAATTGAGCGAATACTAAAACAGTGAAAGCTCTTGGCAAATCAATTGTAGGGTGAAGAGTTGCTACTTTATATTGACCAGGTTAAACATTTTAGTAAACTCGAATGCGTCTCTTCGTTTTCTCTCCACTCCTCTGCCTCTTGAAAGAAGTGGGAAGAATAGAAGCTAGGTAAATAAATCATACCGCATTCAGCGTAGTAATTGTACACCGTTTCCTGATGACTGGGTGTACACTGTACATGAAAAATCGACCTTATGATGTCTCTTAAGTTAGAACCAATGCGCTAACCGTGAATGGAAAGTACAAAGGCTGCGGAGTTCCGAATTCGCTTGGTACAACAGCATCCAAATACCAGGCAAGCAACGAATAGATGATTATATCGACCAACAGCATAATCAGAGCATCAGCCATCGTAAAACTATCTCCAGCGTATGACTGAGACGCAATGTTGCTCCATTGCACGCCAATGCCTGTGGTCAAATTAAAATTATTAAGAAGAGATCGCTTCCACAGTCAAATGAATGGTGGTTGATAATATATTTTATAGTCCAATCTTTGTCTCTCTCTACCTCTGCCCTATGAGTAGTTTGTGTGTTTCTAAGTTCTACAAGTCTAAAATATAAGGATATATCTTCACATAGAGAAGGGAAGGATGAGTATTGAGTAGTTTGTGTGTTTCTAAGTTCTGCAAGACTAAAAATAAGGATATATCACCACCTAGAGAAGGGAAGGATGAGTAGTTTGTGTGTTTCTAAGTTATACAAATCTAAATTATAAGGACATTGTTCCGCCTAGAGAAGGGAACGGCGAGCAGTTTGTATGTTTCTAAGGTATACAAGTCTAAAATATAAGGATATTGTTCCGCCTAGAGAAGGGAAGGACGAGCAGTTTGTATGTTTCTAAGGCATACAAGTCTAAAATATAAGGATATAGCTCCACCTAGAAAAGGGAAGGATGAGCGGTTTGTGTTTCTATGTTATACAAGTCTAAAATATAAAGAAATTGGAAGGTATGATTGAGCAAAATGCGAGTTTCTAAGTACTGCAAGTCTAGAATATAATGAAAATGGACCTCCTAGTGAAGGTAAGGCTGAGCACACTGTATGTTTCTAAATATTACAAGTCTAAAATATAAAGAATTTGGAAGGCAGGGTTGATAAGTTTGTGAGTTTCTAGCTACTGCAAGGCAAAATTCTCAAATTGATATGACCTAATGAATGAAAGGGTGAGCAATTTCTATATTTCCAAGTAATACCTGCAATTAAGTCAGTCTCTCCTTCGCGCCGTTCAGTGTGTCTTCTTCACATAGTAAAGATTTCTAATATAAGTCTTTTGAATTTCATAAATCATATACATCTATTTGGTTTGCATCAAATAACGGATTTAGCGCCATCCTTCGGCCAATAAGTGAACAATTCAAAGATTGAACACTGTTTCCATGTGGGTTGTATGATTATAGCTTATCATTGGCACTATCTGGTGAAAGCAAAGGTGATTATGTCAAAAATACTTTTGGCGCCACCTATCGACTACTTAAGAAATTCATTTCCTTTGCAATTCACATTTTGTTTAATGAAATATTCAAATAGTGATTAATTAATATAAATAATACGAAATAATATGTATTAAATTACTGTCTTCAATGTATTATAATTGAAAGGTTTCAAAAATTGGAATAAATGTTATAAATTCAAAAAATGTATTGCTAATTAGACACCTTAATTTCTGGGACGCTAAAATTATAAGTCTGAAATTAATTTATGAAAAAATATTAATTTTCATACACGGTGCTGCCTCTGAGAGGGAGTGGCACAGAATGTATTGCTAATTAGACACCTTAAATTCTTGGACGCAAAAATTATAAGTCTGAAATCAATTTATGAAAAATATTAATTTTCATACACGGTGCTGCCTCTGAGAGGGAGTGGCCCAGAGAAAAAAATTGGAATAAATGTTATAAATTCAATAAATGTATTGCTACTTAGACACCTTAATTTTTGGGACGCAAAAATTATAAGTCTGAAATTAATTTATGAAAAAATATTAATTTTCATACATGGTTCTGCCTCTGAGAGGGAGTGGCACAGAATGTATTGCTAATTAGACATCTTAAATTCTTGGACGCAAAAATTATAAGTCTGAAATCAATTTATGAAAAATATTAATTTTCATACACGGTGCTGCCTCTGAGAGGGAGTGGCCCAGAGAAAAAAATTGGAATAAATGTTATAAATTCAATAAATGTATTGCTACTTAGACACCTTAATTTCTGGGACGCAAAAATTATAAGTCTGAAATTAATTTATGAAAAAATATTAATTTTCATACATGGTTCTGCCTCTGAGAGGGAGTGGCACATGTATGCCTTTGTTACTTCCGGTACATAGGGAAGCCTGTGTATGCACTTCCGGAGGTTCAAGGGCATGTCTTCTTCCGTTGTAATTTGAGTTAGGGTTAGTGTTAGGGTTCGCCAGTTGGAACCACCCTCCCCAGCGGGGTCCGAATTTCCGGTTCCGCATTTCCGGTGTACTTTGAGCTAAGGCTAGGGTTAGCGTTAAGGTTGGGGTTAGGGTTCGTCTTCTTGAGCTCGAACTCGGCCTTCTTACCATGACCTATTTATGTAATAACCATGACCTGATAATGTAAGAACTATGACCTGATTATGTAAGAACTATGATCTCATTATGTAATAGCCATGACCTCGTTACGTCATCACCTTGACTTTTGACCTTGTACTTTGACCAATTACGTCATTGATCACGTGACTGATAGTATAACCGGCACTTTAACTACTACTCTCGTTCATATCTCGTTTGCCTTTCTTTTTTACGCTGAACATGAAATTCTGATGAAACCCAGATTGACGAAATTACTGGCATCAGTACTGACAGTCACGGTTTAAGACTTCAAAAGTGTGTCCTTCCATTTTGTTGAAATTTTTTTTAATTTCTGCACGACAATGGTAACGTATCAAGCTGCCATCTCAACAAAATTCCTCATAACTTCATCGATGAAAAACATGGTTTAAGACTCAATAACTGTCCCATCCCATTGTTGAAACTTTTTTAATTTCCATACTGTAATGGAGAGATTTAAGCTGCCATCTTAATAAAATTGCTCGTTTTTCAATGCTGGTAGTCATAGTAGACTTCAGAGTGTCGCCTTCCAAATGCCTACGCTTTCTCGAATTTGCATACTGGAACAGTTTTCTAAGCTTTCATCTCATTTAAAATGACTCATGCTCAGAGCCGTGGTCTAAGACTTCGATAAATATCCCTTTATATTGTTAAAACATTTTGCAATTTTCACAATTGTTTGTTGGTTATGTGCACTTGTTATAGCGCTCCTTCAAGCTCTCGCTACTCAAAGGCGCTCCCGACTACAGAGCGGACACTGCATCGGAGTTTCACGCCGAAGCGCTGAGCAATTGCGAGTGAAGGACTTGCCCAAGGTCCTTACGCGGCGACTTGAGGTGGATTCAAACCTCGAACCTTCCGGCTTCAAGGCGACGACGCCACCACTAGACCTACATCACCGCGCCCCACAATTATAATGGTAGCATTTCAAGTTGTCAACTCAATAAAAAATTCTCATAGTTTCTTTTCTGAAATACATGGCTAAAAGCTTCAATGAATATACCTCCCATTTATTATAATTTGTCAAATTTCCACTCTATAGTAGCATTTTAAGCGGCCAGCTTAAAAAATATATAATTTTCAATGCTGATAGTCATGACTTAAATCTTTAAGACTTCAGAGTGTCTCCCTCCAAATTGCTTACACTTTTTGTGATTTGCACACTGTAACCGTACCTGATTACGGTAAGCTGTCATCTTAGCAAAATTACTCTTACTTTCAGTGCTCAAAGACGTAGTTTCGGATTTCTATAAATGCCCACTCATTGTTTAATAGAATTAATTCGCACATTGCAATGGGAGCATTTTTAGCTGTCATCTAAACAAAATTGCTCATTATGGATTAAACAGTGGATAGATAACACTGTGTAGATTTATGATGATATATCTTAATTGTTTCTGAAATATTGGTGCGATATGAGCATCTCTGTCACCCTCCACAAACTTCGGGGGAACGTCTGCCCGGTCCCTAAGTCTCCTCCAATGTCTATATAAGCAACTAAAACAGAGCGACAATAGCCTGTCTAACTACTACTATTATAGGCCTATTTAGCCAGTGGCGTAGCCAGGAATTTATGATGGGGGAGTTTTTTTGCCTGGCCCGATGCCCTTTATGACACCAACCGAACTGTATTACAGTAAATAAAAAGGGAATAAAGTATAAAAGGAAATAAAGTAAGAAAAACAATTATTGTTACTACAAGCAATTGTTTTGATTATCTTATTTAAGTGGATAAATAACCTTTAAACACTTTTTTACAAGGCCAATTTGGGGGTTTAGCCCCCGAAACTCCCCTTGTCTACGCCACTGTATTTAGCCGAGGTTGGGTCTAGAGCGCTTCTGAGTATAGTTTGTCGTGAAGGGGCCTTATATAAGTACCACAGTGCTTAAAGTGTAAAACAAGAAGTGCTTGGACGCCTCTTACCCCTTTCCAGAATGCAGCAGCTGGCCTATAATTATTAAGT
Organism: Lumbricus terrestris; assembly: GCA_949752735.1. NCBI lineage: Eukaryota > Metazoa > Annelida > Clitellata > Crassiclitellata > Lumbricidae > Lumbricus > Lumbricus terrestris. Next base: position 62,461,976 of record OX457037.1, on the reverse strand, counting down.
GGCAGGACGATGTTCAGATTTTACAATAGTTGCCTGGACGCTGTCCATGACCGTCCAGTCACACTTTAAGCCCTGAGTGACTCTAAAAAGACTCACTTCTACGCTGACGATAATCTACGATCAATGGTCACCAGTTACGTACCGAGTCGTTCATATTGAGCCATCTTTATGAATCCAAATGACATCGCTGCATAGAAGTCGAGCGATGTTGCAAGCTTCTTCGATAGAGTCAACGTGTTGTAGTATCCAACGAAAAAGGGTATAAAATAGAAGAGGACGTAGAATATGTAGCCGAGAACCGTGCCGTAGATGGCTGCAAATGTTTATTGAATACAAGCGGCATATAAACACAGAAACAGAAACTCAACAAGCGTTAAGAGAGTTCAAAGCGTCACTTTATAGGCTAATGTAACGCAATGTAATGTATTTTTATAATGTATATATATACATATATATATATATATATAACAAATCACAGACATGGCCATTCAGTTGCTCTAATAATGTGACAACCGCGAAGCAAGAAATAGGTTTATGGAAGGAGGGAGAGAGGCAGGGAGATACATGTATATTTTTACATGAGACGCAAAACACAGTGATGTGGATTAAATATTTGGCAAGAGCTTGAAAATGAAAAACAGGGAACAAAAAACATTGGTATTTGTTCTAGAGGCATCTATATGCATATCTTTTAGTTTCATTTTGTCTGTTATTAGTACCACAAGGTGCCATAGTGTGAAGAAATTTGCAAAAACTCAAAAATGTTGTGCTTAAAAATATACATCAATTCTCCAGGAGGCGTCTCTATGTGCGGGCGCCCATGCGGCGACATGATTTTTGTGGACGCTGAAGAAATCTCGAGACTGACTGCAGGCACAATTACATAATACTTACCTTTGGATACAAGAGTAGAAATAAGGAAGCAGAAGGTGATGATGGCTAGACTGTAGAGCAGGAGGAAGACGAATGTGACGGAGGCTGAGTTGTGACCCAGCACTGATCCGTTGCGTGTAATCGGAGCGTGGAAGATGATTGTCACAATCATCACGATAGTGAGCATGAACAGCAGATACTTGACGAACCACGAAGACCAGTACAGCCAGTTGCGCATTCCCATCATCTTCATCGACTCCTGCGCATCGTATTCACAAACGATCACACCTTATCTGAACATTCGGGAGTGACTCCTTATTGCAAGACCCAAGACTTCGTGTCTCGAGACCAAGACCCAAGACTTCGTGTCTCGAGACCAAGACCCAAGACTTCGTGTCTCGAGACCAGGACCCAAGACTTCGTGTCTCGAGACAAGGACCAAGTCTGCCTGCTATCGTCGTATATGGTCTTTGAAAAATCTCAATAGCAAAATAATAGGAGTTCGTTCAACATTTCTGAGTACAAAGTCGGAATGATGACAGACAGGATAGCTCAAGTCCTTAAGAGATTTATGCACTCAGATTCAGGTTTACCGAATAATATGTGCCCGAAAATGCCGTGATTGAATAAATGTAATATTATTGCATTTTCTACGGATTAATGGACATATAATGAATGATAGAAAGAAAGAAAGTCCGATAGATATATATCGATAGATAGATAGATAGATAGATAGATAGATAGATAGATAGATAGATAGATAGATAGATAGATGGATAGATAAATAGATAGATGGATGGATAGATGGATGGATAGATAGATAGATAGATAGATAGATAGATAGATAGATAGACAGACAGACAGACAGACAGACAGACGGACGGACGGACGGACGGACGGACGGACGGACGGACGGACGGACGGACGGACGGATGGATGGATGGAGAGATGGAGGGATGGATGGATGGATGGATTCATGGATGGATGGATGGATAGATGGATAGATGGATGGATAGATGTATGGATGGATGGATGGATGGATCGATCGATAGATAGATAGATAGATAGATAGATAGATAGATAGATAGATAGATAGATAGATAGATAGATAGATAGACAGACAGACAGACAGATAGATTGCTAGATAGTTAGATAGATAGATAGATCGATAGATAGATAGATAAATAGGTAGGTAGATAGGTAGGTAGGTAGGTTGGTAGGCAGGCAAACAGGCAGGCAGGCATGCAGACAGACAGACAGACAGAGAGAGAGAGATAGATAGATAGATAGATAGATAGATAGATAGATAGATAGATAGATAGATAGATAGATAGATAGATAGATAGATAGATAGATAGATAGATAGATAGTTAGATAGATAGATAGATAGATAGATAGATAGATAGATAGTTAGATAGATAGATTGATTGATAGATAGATAGATAGATAGATAGATAGATAGATAGATACAATGTAGAAAGACAGATAAAGAGATAGATAGATGGACATATGGACAGATAGGCAGACAGACAGAAGGACAGATAAAGTCTGCCCTGGCGCCAGAAAAGGTAAGTGAGCTATCAAGGACAACACCCAGATCCCGTACACGAGGAGGAAAAGAGCTTAAATTTTGAGAGAGCAGAACAAGTCAATCCCTGGAACTGATTAAAGGGTACCTAACCAGATGAACTGAGTCTTTGAATTATTAAGAAAAAACCGTTGATAGGACATCAAGATTTTGGAGACGAATAGTAAGCGAATCAATACACCCAACTAAAAATAACCAACCAAATAAATCAGACACTTGCCGGCACTAAAATCTAAGTCGTGCCCAAAATTTTATTATTTCAATATGTTTATAATTTTTTCCTCATTGGCCTGGCCTTAAGATAGTTGATGGACCAGTGAAAGCACGGCCCGTGTGTCCAAAAATAACTTCTCTCATCAACCATGCTTGAACCTGGGAAGTCTCCATAACGGACGTCAGTTACAATGTATTATCTGAAGTTGCAGAACAAGGTTACTCTATGTAGGCCTGTACTTGTAGCTGCAGGTTCAATGTTGATGATCGCATGATTATTGTGTCTATCTTGCTCCATTCATGATAGTAGACATTTTTGATGTCATTGAAACGGCGAATTCCGTGATCTTTGGCGCTTGGCACGAATGCTGTGAACTTTCCCAAATGCCTCGAAGTGTCGCGATTTTTGAGCAAATGACTCTTTCGGCTCGTGAGATTTCTGCGATTTTCGCCTTATTATTTGCAAAATGCTATATACCGTGCATTTAGAACTTTTGTTTCGCGAATTTGTTTCCATTGTGGTTGTGAGTTAGTACCTACTATGTTGATTCAAGGCAAATTTAAACTGGGAGATGCTGAGGTGTGCAAATGAGTTTTGAACTTCAAGCAGTTTGTTTAATATATACCCAGGACCTACTTGCCCGAAAAACAAACTCGCCCGTAATGGGGGGGACTTGCCCCTTTTGGACCTATAGGCCTACGTCTCCTATATTTTGCCACCGTACATTTAGACAAAAAGTCCATAGGCCTAGGCTTAAATAGGCCTAGGTTTCACGTGGATCTGATTGAAACTTAACTCAAGTTGACATTGCATAAGAGTGATGGTACCTTAAATTTGTTTTCCTTCTCCAGCACAATTTCCTGACAGATTGTGGGTACCATAACGAAGAAGCTGAGCCAAATCAACATAGGAGAAAACATTGGAATGAGTGAAATAAAGGTATCGTCGATGTATGGAGGATATGGATATCTCCTCAGCTGAGTGGCTAAGTTCATCGTTGCTGGTTCGAAACTCTTGTTCACTGCGGCAATTAGACTCAGATCAACGGCATGCTGAATGGCCAGAAAGCCACTGTGGTAGTACCCTGCAATATAATAATAAAGTGTCACGTCTTCAATAATTACTATCTTCTATTTGATAATTAGCCTACATCTTCCATTATTGTTATCTTCTCTGCAGGTTTGCAAATTTAAATACAATTCTTATTATTTTATGACAATTACTGTTCTACTGCTGCCAAAACTGCTGCTTCTACTGTTAATAGGCCTACTGCTACTGCTGCTATAATAGCAATGGAAAGAATAAAAAAATTGCTTTAAAAAATTAGAACTAATTGATTTATCAAGAATCCTATTTTGCAGTTCATCTGAAAATACCCGGTTCGTTTCCACCATATTTTTCTTCTGCGTTTCTCGGTATCTTTTTATGTAGAACGTCGAACGTGGCGCTTGTTTTCCAGTCCATCCGGTCAGAACGCAGACGGATCTTGTAGACGATGTCCTTAGGAAGAATTGACAATTGATCGGAATCGGGGAAAACGATTGCGCCGTAAATATTTGGATGTCTCGACACATGTTCCTCCACGTCTTCCTCAGATGCAAAGCCCATGATATCTGGACAAAAGAAAGATGCAGTAAACTTACCCTAAAATTAAGAATTATTTTAAAGGCAATCTTCACAATTAGCCTATCGCCCGCTTGGTACTGGCTGCTAACGGCTGACAAATTGACATTATTGCTGCAATGGCGACCCGTCCAAATAGCGCCGACAAAACAACCTCGACAAAAATGTCTCGACAGAATATTCATCCTTTAACCCTCAAACATTTGAACATGCAACAAAGTGCTAACGATAGCCACCAAAACCTTCTTCTGGATGATCTCAAAGTTCCTGTGTACGAACTTCTCCAAAAACTGAATTCGTAGACGCATTGGTCTTTGTGAGCAAATCAAGAAACTTTCAGATTCCGCTACTTCCTTCCAAATTGACTCCGCACATAAACCTACATGTACATTGATACAAAAGTTTCCTGTCCGCAACTTAGCCTACGTGTATATTTCAACCAAACATTAGCTTCGATCACATCACCCATTTCCTTAGCGCTTTCTTTCTACACACATGTAGGTCTATGTTTGATTTTCTCGAGTTCAAAACTGCATTTACAATCGTCGCATAGCAGTTCACGTTAAATTAGACTAAAATAATAATAATTATTATTGCCATGTTCTTTTCGGACTTTTCCTGAACACAGGCCTAAACATCGCCTAAATGGATCGTTGCTCAGAATGCTCTCACCCGTGCTCTCATCAATGTTACTCCTGTCCTCAAACTTAATCACTTCACTGGCTCAATATACATGAATAAATAGGATATAAAGTCACCTCTCGAGTCTCGTCAACGTAGACAACATACTTCAAAACACCCTCAGAACTACAATAACTTCCGTCAGTTGTGCAAGGCATATTACCCATCCACATCAGTTTATGCCATACCACATCGTGCTACTTCATTCGATACCATACTGAACGACTGGCCTATTTGCATGTAACAATCCACTCGTTTGAACTTTGCACAATTTCTGACTAAATATAATTCTATTTTTCTAACACAGCTGCTGCACTATTATATCGATGCAGCTGCGAGGAACCGTGCGGTTGTAAATTCAGGTCAAATCGTGTTTAGATATTGATCTCCAATGTCTATTTTGCATCGCTGCACAGAAAGTGAGGCGCTCTCACTGGTTTCACATAGTCATATCAACCCAAACACTCGATGTGCAACACAGACATTCGGTGTGTGAATAATAATAATAATAATAATAATAATAATAATAATAATAATAATAATAATAATAATAATAATAATAACAATAATAATAATAACAACAACAACAACAACAACAGCAACAACAACAGCAATAATAATAATAACAATAATAATTAATAACATGTATGTAAACTATGTAAATATGTAATAATAATAATAATAATAATAATAATAATAATAATAATAATAATAATAAGGCTGGATACCGAATCTGTCAGGGTGGCGACGGGTCTACGCTTTGTGAACCGCACGGGTGCCCCTGTGGAGCCCCGGTGTTGGCGGATGACCACCACAGACTTTCCTGCGGGCTGGGTCCGGGTCGTTTGCCTAGACATGCCTCGATGAATGACCTGATCTTCCGGGGCTTGATCCGCGCCGGTTATCCATCCACCAAGGAGCCGGTAGGCCTCGTGAGGACAGATGGTAGGAGACCAGATGGTCTCACCCTAATCCCCTGGCGCGTCGGGCGATGTCTCATCTGGGACGCGACCATTACGGACACCTTGGCCGTTTCCTACCTTCCGGACACCTGTCAAACGGCAGGTGCCGCGGCTGAGAGGGCGTCGACCCGCAATCTTGACAAATACCACGAACTATCCACGTCATACATCTTTGTCCCTTTGGCTTTCGAGACACTGGGTCCGATTAATAACGAAGGATTATCATTCCTCTCGGACCTGGGACAGAAGTTAAGCATTGTAACGGTGGACCCACGGGAGACAACATTTGTGACACTGGCGGTCATTACCCGTCACAAGTCGATTTTGACTTTTTTATTCAGTAATATTCTACAGATATTCGGCTTCAAAATACTTTTTACAGAATGGAAATATCTTTTTTCTAACTGAAGATAATTGAAGTTATATTCGTTCGATTGTGTAACTTGTAGAATCATAATAAGGGAGAAAATCGATCTCAAAGTTTCAGAACATTCGTGTCGTAAAAGTCCTTAGTAACCATTGATTGATTATTCTGCAATTTTGCTGGTAAATAAATCGGGATATTATGTATCAAATACATCAAACCGCATCAAAATCTAGCTATTATTATCCAAACTGTGACTGAATTACAGGCAAGAGTGCTGAATTCGTTCGATTCTGTAAGACAATGAATGAATGAATCAATGAATAGGCCTAGCATAGAAGCAAACGCTTCCAAGAGTAAACGGCCAGAAATGGCGTATCGAACCCTAGGCCTATGAGTGTTATATTTCAAACACACAATCAACCAGGCACTACACGATGTGGACCTTTACCCAGAGCCGTTTTAACGCCGAGGCACGCGAGGCACGTGCCTAGGGCCCCGCGCAACAGGGGGGCCCCGCGGCGACCCAAATAGACTAGGCCTACCCCATCACATAACAAAATGAGCAACATGTTATACGAACTTTGATGTATAAAGTAACATTTATTTTACACTTTTAGTACAAATATTGCTATGCCAGCTGTGCCAGCAGTATTCTATAGGCCTATTATTAACAAATCTTACAAAGTGGCATTCATGCACATAGAAGGCACGAATGCAGTACTCTATATCTGAGACTGAAAGATTGAGGCAGAAATCGGATAACGTTCAGAGGCAGAAATCGGATAACGTTCAGTGTTTAATCTAAGCATCTTCCTGGGGAGCTGCATCTACATGTAGATGTGACTACCCAGATATTTTATAAAAAATACTAGTTTTTAGTTGCCGTTTACATTGTTGCAACACCCGAGCTCTAATACCGTGATATATTTAACTATCATGTGATTGCAATGATAAAATCTTCTGATATAATAATTATTATATTATACTATCATATTACAATGAGTACTGGGTAGCCTATAGTCTACTGTTAATATTTGTACAAAGACTATTTGTGTACAACTAATACTTAGTAATATACATGTATCATCTACTGCATGGCTTTCCTATTTTGGTAGTTCCTCCTTGGTTTGTGTAACATTTGTAATTATTCTGATAACTGTGTCTTGGTCAGCAATGTAGGACCTTTTTGAGCAACGGGAATAAGCTAATTCCAGTACAAGAAAGTCGGACATAGAGTGATAGACTATAACCTGCCTGCAGTTATTCATTATACTGCAATGGTAATGTAATGGCCCAGAAGAAGCAGAACTGAGTTGCAGAACTTGATACGCAAGGAAATTATTTTTATAATAATAGGCCTAATTATACCAAATGAAATTTTCAGCTGCTCTTTTTATCAGCACTGAAATAATATAGTAATTTTTGTTAGGATCGCAGATTGCAATGCTATCATTAGCCTGCATTGTGGAAACTGAAAAAGAAATTATTATAATTGTAAGAATATTCATTGATGTCTTAGACTATCAGGTCAGCACTGCAATGGTTAAGAAATTTGGTTAAAATGGCAGCTTAAAATGCTGCTTGCAATGTAAAAATTCTAAAATTTCTGGTGGGAATGAGCACATTCCCTCCCCTTGCCCTCCCCCACTCGGCGCTACACGTCTCAGCGATCGTCCGGCACAGGGCTTTTTTTAATGTGCAGTTGTACACAAAATGTGCAGTTCTAAATGTATTTGTGCAGTTGTAGAAGCACATCTGTACAGTTAAAACTAGCAAAAAGGTCATTGCCCTCCGATTGGAAGTAATTTACCATGGAGGATCGGAAAGGAAAGAAGGGGGTTGTGCAGTTCTAAAAATTCCTTAAAAACAGCCCTGGTCCGGCAAATACTCGTTCTTCGTCCCCCCCCAGAAACCTTGATCCCCCAGAGGAGGGGAACTAGATGAGACTCATAATTACGTTTAGAATTACTGTTTGTGCCTAGGGCCCCAAAATTCCTTAAAACGGCCCTGACCATCAGGCATGAATTTTTTAGAAAATTGCATTAATAATTTAATAAATTTAAATTTAAAAAGCGATGGCGATTTTTAATTAGAATTTAGACCGAAACGCCGCTAACCGAAAGTCGAAAATCGGAAACCGGAAATATTAGGCCTACATTTAGCGGATATCGAAAATAAATATTACAAAAAGTAGACTTAGATTTTAAATCGAAACTGAATGCGTTGACAAACACAAAACATGGTTCGGCATAATTTTAAGAAATAATGTAAATGTGTTGCAATTTGAATTAGGCCTAATACAGAGTTGAGTTGGATAGGCCCTAAAAGGGGCCTACGAATAGATTAATATGCAAAAGTGCCTAGGGCCTACAATGACCATAAGACGGCCCTGCCTTTACCCATCTATAATCTAATTTTAAATGTAAACATTTTGCGTCCGATAAAGCAGCTTCGTACGTGCAGGCTTGTTACCCTAGCTCTCGGCTACCTTAAAGAAATATTTACCTAACAGCTTTGTCTACAGAGAAACATGAATAATAATAATAATAATACGATACAATTGCGCTCGATAACAATCTGAGCATAGTCTGAGAACTTATGCAAGTCTTTTCAATTCTTATAAAGAATTTTAATTAGACCTATTTACACACATAGAGAATAATATTGTTCCTATTTATTATCTCGTACACACATCTCTCGAACGCGCAAACACTCTAGGTAGGATAGATCAAAGACGATTCAATTTGCATCAAGTTACCAATTATAGCCAGTTCTAATCAAACTTCCTATAGATCTATAATTATGATGGGTGGCCGATGGTGGGTGGATTGCCAGTTTAGTCATGTTTACCAAAGTAATTGACCGCATCGTTGATCTCCGATCTCGGTACCTCTCATTCTCCAAGTCAGCGTGTTATCCAATGAACTACCCCTCCCCCCTAACGAACAATCAACCAGGTTGCCCTTATCACAATTTGAGCAGTTTACAAGACTTTCGCTCTTTCCTATTTAACGATGTAAAATAATATTTATACAAATTCTTTCCAATGCTAACGCTAGCTATAGACCCGAGTAAGAAAAGGAGCAACAGAACATTTACGGTCAGGTGCGCATGTGCAATATCGAAAGTCAGTCTCGTAAACCAATAAGACTCTCAGAAAACTGGGTCGGAGGCGTGGTTGTCCGGTGGCCATTACAGATGCTAAACTTTATAGCCAAACTTTGTCACGTTCAAGTAGGTGGCAAAATTTATCAGAACCGTCTAATATAATATTTTAGGGTATAACCTATCACGCGGTACACATGGCTACAAGAAATAGTCAGGTCAGCTTATGAAAACTCGGTCGTTCATGGCGAATTTTAACTTTGAAAATAGGCTATTTGGGACCAAGATTCAAAGCGAATTCTTACACCACATGCGCCAAAAGTCATTTTTCCTCCACTAATAAATTGAATTCAACATTTTTAGTTGTTGATTTTGAAAGTAGACATATTTTAAAATAATAATACATTATAAAACAATTTTCCATATTTTTGACCTCTGTCGCCTGTTTTGCCTTCTATCTCGAAATCTAGATCGCGACAAACGACGGGGAAAGAACGCCAGCATCACATTTTTGCTTCAACGAATCTCGCTCATGATGCAACGCTATAATGTTGTGGCCTTTAAGGGCACTTTCGCCGACCAAGAAACAGAAGATGAGTAGGGCCTTTCCAGACTTTTGATTTTATATTAGGCGTTAGTGAAGTCCCTGATGGAACCTGTATACCTCGGGGCAAAAAATAAATAAAATAAATATAATAATAATAATAATAATAATAATAATAATAATAATAATAATAATAATAATAATAATAATAATAATAATAATAATAATAATGATAATGATAATAATAATAATAATAATAATAATGATAATTAATAAAAAACAGCAATAATGATAATAATTATGAATGCGACATACTGTTTGTATTCGTGATGCCCAATATGGTCGCTGCTCTGCTTACAATCCCCGCGACGAGGGTGGTATTGGGGACGTAGGCAAGGATTAAATTTGGGGGTAGATACGTGAGGAAGTCGTTGTTCAGTCGTGGGTCAACGAAGAAACTGTCGTAGGTGGTTATGCTTGATATGACGTGTGGGTTGATTCCGTATCGCCCAAGTGCCATAAAAAGAGAGCAGATGATCGGCGTTATGATGATTAGGGCAGTACGGACGACCTTCTGCTTCTGGAGCAACCAGTTCTTCCAGAACAGCAACCGGAACTGTCTCCAATTTCTGTCACACCATTCAACATCATCCATAATAAATTAGCATAGTAAGATAAAAACCTTTTAATCCAATCAATCAAAGTTCTACTAATGCTATGTGCTATTGCTACTACAGCTACTACCACTAGGCTACTATTATTACTAATGCTACTACTACCACTATTACTACTACTACTACTACTACTACTACTACTACTACTACTACTACTACTACTATACTACTACTACTACTACTACTACTACTACTACTACTACTACTACTACTACTACTACTACTACTACTACTACTACTACTACTACTACTACTACTGCTACTGGTACTGCTGCTGCTGCTGCTGCTGCTGCTGTTGCTGCTACTGCTGCTGCTGCTACTACTACTACTCCTTTATTGAAGACTCGTTGACAGAAACGCAACCAAGCACAAAAAAATGCAGCTTAGAGTTAAGACAATAAAAAATATTAATCATCGATAAAGAAGAGACTGAATTTATTAATGTTGACGTGATAAAAGCACGTACGCATTTCCTCCATGTCGATGTGCAGTTTCACTTGGATCGGCCATTGTGGTATAATAACCTTCTTAGAACATCCGGGATCTAAAATCCATCTGGAGCCTAGAAGCAACCATTCGAAACATTGAGTAACTTCCTAAGAACACTCAGAAATTACGGCACGACTTCGTCAGAGTATAATAATTGCTGTAAACAAATCTTAGCGAATTATGTGAAAGATAACGTTGATCAGCTTTGTAAACACCGTTAGGTTATTATATCAGAAGCAGAGTTGAACGAATTCTTTCAATTTAGCGTTTTGACATCTGTATGCGATCTGACAATAATGCGTCATGCGTCGTTTGTGACGTCATTGTTTAGCAAGATATTATTGCAAAAGTAGGCCTAGCGCTGATTGTGAAGTTGATGAGACTAAAAAATGCACCTACATGTACATCGTATTACATAGTCTATTATATCGTAAGCAAGAAATTATAATCTGAATGAACGCAAGCTGCCATTCCATCTATATTATATCAACCATCATTCGTAGAAGAAAAGACATTGACCGACCTGAAAACTTATCGGTATGATGCTGTATTTTCTGGAAGACTTTCTTTATCGGTTAAGCGCATAATATCGTCGTAGGCCTATAGGCAACTATAGTATCGGGAACCCAATGACGACACCAACCCTAAGCCTAACCCTAGCCGACCCTCACGACGCTTAACCTGACCCTAACCGACACGTCGGTCCCCGATAGTGTAGTTATGCCGGTGACATGAAACGGAGTATCCCCCTGAAAGCTATCCGGGGGATGAATTAATCTATCCCCCCGGATGGAATTAGTCGGTCTATACTATCCGGGGGGTTAAACCATTCTACTCCCTTTTGAAAAATGCGTAGGTCTATAATAAAAACATTTCTGCTGTAATCAAAATTTGATGTGACTCTAATTGTTTTAAGTGTCCTAAGCAAGGCTCAGATAAAGGCAACTCCAATTTATGTAGTGACTCTGAGTGTTCTTAAGTGTTTTAAATGTTTTAAGTGCTCTAAAAACACGGCAAAACAAAATTATCTAGTAGGAATAAACATAAGCCTACTTGTTAGTGTCATTGTTCAAAACAAAGCAGATGAAAATTAATTTGCCAAAAAATACACGCGGAAGCGGTTTTTTCGACTTTTTTTTAATTTGGGGGGGATACAATTAATACGGAGGATACTCAATTTTGTGACACCGGCTTATATGGGATTGTATTGTATTTAATCGTTTATAAAACGCCTCTAATGGGGTGAACCGTTCAGAGAAGCAAGGCCCCGCGAGAAGAAGCAGGTTTTGAGAAGGGAGAAAGAAGAAGAGAGACTGCCAGACAGAAGTGTAGAGCAAACAGGAGAGATCGCAATCCAAAGAGAAGGACCAATTGACTCACTTAGCCCTTGGCCGTTCTGGAACGAGGACTCAACAGGACAAGTCTGCTGGATGAATGAAGTCGATGGTTGGAGGAAGCCGAGTGAGGACGTAGTAGGGTATTACGTCAGCGAGATATTTTGAGACAAGACCCTTACGAGTCTAGCCCTATGGAATTGACTTTTGAGAACAATTCAGTTTGGCGATAGGTCTCCACGCCGACGACTTTTTTTATTCTATGGTTCACGTCTTCATCTGTTTCTGCGCTTTCTGTAGTAATTCACTGTTCATCGGTCTATCAAAACGTATGATAGGGGAGAACAGGCACCCTTGATCCCGATGCACCCTTGATCCTTTCACGTTTTCTCTGGAATTACTTACTTACTTGACTGTGGCAGGGCACCAGACTATGTATAATAATGATCATTTGCATGTGGCTGCGTTTTGGGCTATCATTATTTCTTTGTTTACCTTCTATAGCTGCCACATGATTTCATAGCCGAAAATTGTAGTTTTTTGTTCATCTAACGAACCTCATAAAATGGAACTTACTTCAAATCTCGTCATCTGCGTTGCATATATTGGGACTGAAAATAGTATTCTTACCATACAGATATATTTTTGGCGATATATTTGAAGCGATGATAAAGTTTTAATATTTTTTGTGGAAAGACTATGGTGATGCACCCTTGATCCTAGCATGCATGTGCACCCATGATCCCCAGGTTAATGGTGCGCACGTGACGAATTATGAATACAAAGATAACCTAATTAATCTTTGCGCGCACCATAAGTTTCATTTCTCGAAAATAAATCATTATATCGCATATGAATTTGTTATAAACAATTTGCAATTTATTGTAGGCAGTGTCCAGCTATATTTACGGGTCAATCTTTCCTAAGCTCTGTGGAGGACCATGATCTACAGCATAGCCATAGGATCACAGTTGACTGCAAACAGTAATTTTAATCTGTCTGCCCATGAGCTTGTTGACTTAATGAAGCAATATTTTTCAATTATAGGAAATTTTAAAAAATAAAACATTACGAAGAGTCCGGATCATGAAAGATTCTAAACAACCCCATTTTTTGCACCCTACGGGTGATTTTTTCTTGATGGAGCTAAAGAATAGAGACTCGTGTCATATTTTACATTATAAGGCCCCTACATGTATTTACGCCTTTCTGTTCAATGCAAAACTGCATAAAGTTTGACTAAATTGCTGTTTTAGCAAATTATCCTAAATCAGGTTTTTATTCACATTGTCATGTATAGGCCAATTTTAAGTTTGCCTAATTCATTAAAAATTGTATAAAGTTTAACCCAAAAGCTAGAGTTAATGCAAGATTTGTGTTCTGATTGTCAATTCTACCCTCACTTTTGTTATTTTCATTAAAATAGCCTGTTTTATATTATGTTTCAACATAGCAGATCAAGGGTTCCTACATAGGATCAAGGGTGCCAATATAGGGGATCAAGGGTGCCAACCTGTGGGCACCCTTGATCTCTTTTGGGTACCTCGACTAAATCTGTAATATCTTTTGTCAATGAAATTTATTTAGAGGATTAAATATCTTGGATGATGCGCAACATAATTCTCTATCAAATGATACCTTAAAATATTTGCAAAAGCTTATATATTCACTTAAATTCAGAAAAATCTAAAAAGAGGATCAAGGGTGCCTGTTCTCCCCTACTAATGATACACCGAGTGAAACTGAGAAGCTTACATTTTGATAACTACATGAAAAATGCCTCTGGCTCCGTTCCAATCGGTACTTAATGCAGCTGATCGTTTGTTTGCCCGCATCCGCCGTTTCTCTCGCATTTCGACTTTTTTGAATGAACTCATTGCTTCCGTTGATTCAACCGCTCCAATTCAGATTCACCAGCAGAACGTAGGGTGAGAGAAGACGGTGCCTAGAACAGATTTTTACATAGACCTATAGTCAGGGTTTAAAGTGGGTGGGAACGCGTGGGAACGGCGTTCGAATTTCGTGGCTTGCGTTCCCACTGCTCACTTTTGAAACATGGGCGTTCCCAATAAAACTTCATCAGCATTTAAAGTTCAACTGCTCACTGTTGGCGTTCCCACTGCTCACCCAAACTACTTTAGCCACTGCCTATAGGTTGAAAAGTAAGAACTAAGAACCTTGGTCTTTAGGGCCTTTCCCAGATGTGCCTTGGAGACCATACAGAAAATCTTGCAGTGAATGTGTTAGGAAGCCAGCGAAAGACCTCAGAATTTAAGTGAGGATGATGATAATTAATTAAAAAGGGCCTACTGCAACAGATGAAACAATATTTTTCGACAAATTCGTCCAGTAGGCTACGCTAATTCGATTTTATCTTGTAGCCTGAAGAAGTAGAAAATATTATATAAAGATAAACGGAAAAATTATAATGAGTTATTATTTTAAATTTCAGGTGCGAAATATAGGCCTACGTAGGGGCCTATGTAGTTCATCGCAAAGGAATTGGGCCTTTCTGCCTTTTCGTTTGAAATCGATGAATTTCAAGCATTGAAGAGGCCCACTAGCCATGGGTGGAGTTTATCAGGGGTTAAGGGGGGCTAAGCCCCCAAGAAGACCCAGAGTCATTTTTTACCGTTTAAATGGTATCTTTTCTCGGGCTTAGCCCCCCAAGAAGGCGCAGACTCAGAAATTTGTTCGAAAATGGTTCTTTTCACGAACGCGAAACTTACGAATGACTAAAAAAGACCAACTTTTTGGCCCGGAAAATGAGTAGGCTAATTTTCGCCGAGATTTCAGACCGAGGACTAAAAACAGGTCATGAACTTTTTTGGCCCCGAGAAATATATTTCGGCGCCGCTCGTCAAAATTTTTAGCCCATCCAAGAATGGAAACCAAACTCCGCCCATGCCGAATCTTTACACAGGGCCCCAAAACCTTGTTACGCCACTGTTGCCGGTGACACGAAACCGAGTTTCCCCCTTGAAAGCTATCCAGGGGGGCTGAATTGATCTATCCTTCCGGATGGAATTAACTGGTCTAGACTATCCAGGGATTCGCGGACGTTTCGTCCAAGGACGATTCGTCACGGACTGTTCGTCATGGACTGTTCGTCAAGCGGACGATTCGTCAGAGGACGTTTCGTCCACGGACGATTCGTCATGCGGACGGTTCGTCACCGGACTGTTCGTCAACCAGTCAAAGTTGTACATGAAAGACTATCTGTGAAGCGCTGATCCCACATGGAGTGATTTTGTAAGCCAAAAAGTCACACACACTCGGCACATACATGTACGGGTCATCAATGATCACCTCCGGCCGACATGCATCATCGCACATTTGTCTCTCCCTATTAGGAACCTCGTCGTAGTACACAAGCGCCTGCACTCTCGTAGTCACAAAGGTCACGAATTTCGTTTAAAATGGCAACAACGTTCGGATTATCTAAGCGTGGCAAAAGAACATTGATTCGTAACAGCTACGAATATTGGAGAATACGTGAAAACGCAGAAGGACACACACTGTGGCGTTGCTGTAAGTACGAAAGCTGTAACTGCAAAGCAAAACTTCGAACATTCAATGATTCTATTATTGGCGAACCGTGTCCCGAACATACACACAGCGGCAACGTTTCTACTGCATTAACTCGCAAGGCTGTTGGACTTCAAGAACCAGGTACCAAAAAGTACCGTCACTTGGTTGAGAGAGTACAACGTACCGTTCAGGCATATAACAGAACTGATGTTGTCACCTATGTCCGTGGAATTGCACACCTATCTCACAGCTAGAGCAGAAACTGTTTACTTGAGACAAATATGTTTTTAACATTTCTTGGTAATTCATCTGACTTCATTCATACTGTAATCATTTCGAGCTCTGTTATATAACTGACGAACAGTCCGGTGACGAACCGTCCGCATGACGAATCGTCCGTGGACGAAACGTCCTCTGACGAATCGTCCGCTTGACGAACAGGCCATGACGAACTGTCCGTGACGAATCGTCCTTGGACGAAACGTCCGCATACCGGGTTCAGCTACAAACTGTTATAGGACATCCATACCTTTAGGGTTGCTATGGCCCTGCTAATTTCTCGAACCACAGTAGCAGCAGCAGATGTTGGGCAGTGAACGTACGCCTGGTGTGTGATAGTCAAGTAAACGCTGATCATTGTGATCAATCATTAAGTTTTTTCTTACTGGATGTAGGTCTTTTAATTTTATAACATGATATATATAAAATTATAAATATAAACAAATGTGTTTTTGTGATTTTAAAAATTTGCCAAATGTCTGGGCAATTTTTGTTTTTTTTTAAATGAAAGAACATTGCTAGATCATGGCCGCTCAGACACTCTGACCGCATAAAATGATAATTCTGAACTGGTTTCCTATGCGAACATCCAAGCTAAAAAAAGGAATCGACCATTCACACGAAAATATGATTGACTATATTTAAAATGTAGTGATATTCTGATTTCTGTGTTTTATTTCGAGCAGGTGCTTCCATCATTAGCGCAAAATCTTATTAATCTGTCATCTATTTTTGCAGATCCTCTTATAGGCTAACATTAACAAAATTCTAATCTTGCTTGAAACTTTATTTGAGTTCAAATTTTGTAAGATCTAATAAAATGACAATTAAATTGCGAAATAACTGAAATGCTAAATTAGGAATATGTTCTTATTAATGAAACAAATTTCTAATTACGAATAACCCTGTAATAGTTGCTTATTACAATACAGTTCGTTTTTGTTTGCGCATGCCATTAAAGTAGGGTAGAACTGGATATATGAAATCAGCGACGTCATCAAAGTCAAAGGTCAAATGTCAGCCACGCTCCAGGTCAAAGGTTAGCCACGACCCTTGGCTAATGGACTGCTAAGCACGACCCCTTAACTAATAAGCTATTAATTTGTGACTAATTACAGACTATAATTCTTTTGATGTGACTAATTACAGACTTTGAACACCTGCTCACTCCCCCACCCATCTGCCAACCACCGCACTGCACCAGCAGATGTACATAATTACAGACTATGCAATTCTTTTGATGGGCGTAATTACAGACTATTATCTCTTTGGTGCGGGGATCCTAGCCACCTGCTCACTCCCCACCCCTCCGCCAACCGTCACACTGCACCAGCAGATGTACATAATTACAGACTATGCAATTCTTTGATGCAGCGAATCTTGAAGGGCAGCTCAATAATTACAGACTACGATCTCTTTGGTGCGTCGAATCCGGCAGGTGTTCGCAACAACTGCTCACTCCGCCAACCGCTGCACAGAACCAGCAGATGTGCATAATTACAGACTACAATCTCTTTGGTGCTGCGGATCTTAACCACCGGCACTCTAATACATCCTCTCTTACTCCCCACTGCATTCCACCTCACCCTCCATCCCTCCACGCCACTCCTCAACATACACAAATTTGACTTACACGCATAAAATTTAAGCACCCACTAACTAATAAATCCAAGCCACGAACCAATCAGAAGATGAGAATTCCTGTATTTGTATCAAAAATATTTCCATTATTCACTATTTTAATCGAAAATATGTATAAATTCAATTAAATTATTCAAAATTATAACAACTATTCTGCATTTCCTACAATGTTAAGAAAACTATAGCAGACAAGCTCAATTTTCTTCTGTATTTCTTACATTTCAAGCAAGCTCAAAGTTCAAAAACCGAAGAATTACTCAGCCTTCCTTTTCCAAGATGGTATCCTTTCTACATTTCAAGCATAATCAATCTGTAAAATCGAAGAATCTCTCAATCGCCTATCACCAATATGGACGCCTTTATACATCTCTCTCTCTCTGTCTCTCTCTCTCTCTCTCTCACTCTCTCTCTCTCTCTCTCTCTCTCTCACACACACACACACACACACAAACTGCAGAATCCATCAACCTTCCATTCCCAAGATGGTACCATCTCTAACTTTCGTACACATACAAACTCAAAAACCGAAGAAACCTTCAACATTTCTTTCCCAAGATGGTGACATTTCTAACTTTCTTGCACGCACAAACTCAAAAACCGAAGAATCCTTCAACCTTTCTTTCCCAAGACGGTGCCATTTCTAATGCCATCTTGGGAAAGGAAGGCTGAGTGTTTCTTCGGCTTTGAACTTTGAGCGTGCTTGAAATGTAAGAGATACAGAAGAAAATTGAGCTTGTCTGCTATAGCTTGCTTAATATTGTAGGAAATGCAGAATAGTTGTTATAATTTTGAATAATTTAATTGAATTTATACATATTTTCGATTAAAATAGTGAATAATGGAAATATTTTTGATACAAATACAGGAATTCTCATCTTCTGATTGGTTCGTGGCTTGGGTTTATTAGTTAGTGGGTGCTTAAATTTTATGCGTGTAAGTCAAATTTGTGTATGTTGAGGAGTGGCGTGGAGGGATGGAGGGTGAGGTGGAATGCAGTGGGGAATAAGAGAGGATGTATTAGAGTGCCGGTGGTTAAGATCCGCAGCACCAAAGAGATTGTAGTATGTAATTATGCACATCTGCTGGTTCTGTGCAGCGGTTGGCGGAGTGTGCATTTGTTGCGAACACCTGCCGGATTCGACGCACCAAAGAGATCGTAGTCTGTAATTATTGAGCTGCCCTTCAAGATTCGCTGCATCAAAGAATTGCATAGTGTGTGACAGACTGAAGGTGTAGCACTGTAGCCTATCATCTTGCCGCCGGAGAGTTTCTGTACATCTGCTGGTGCAGTGTGGCGGTTGTCGGAGGGGTGGGGAGTGAGCAGGTGGTTAGGATCCGCCGCACCAGAGAGATAATAGTCTGTAATTATGCCCATCAAAAGAATTGCATAGTCTGTAATTATGTACATCTGCTGGTGCAGTGCGGTGGTTGGCAGAGGGGTGAGGGAGTGAGCAGGTGTTCAAAGTCTGTAATTAGTCACATCAAAAGAATTATAGTATGTAATTAGTCACAAATTAATAGCTCATTGGTTAAGGGGTCGTGGCTCAGCAGTCCATTAGCCAAGGGTCGTGGCTAACCGTTGACCTGGGGGCGTGACTGACATTTCATTTGACCATTGACCTTGATGACGTCACTGATTTCATATATCCAGTTCTACCCTACTCATTAAGGTCAGTGGTCCGCGAGCTTCCAACAAACCTATTGCCGGTCCGTGGCCTGCGGAAGTTTGAGAACCACTGCAGTAGGGGACCTAGGACAGAGCCTGGGACAATCCAAACGGGACAGGTAAACAGGATGATCTAGTGGCCCCACATGCCACAGTGTAAGAACGGTCCTGAAGGTAGGAAGTAAGCCAGTTGACAAAATTTCCTTAGAGGCCAAAAGAGATAGAAAGTCTAGTTATAAGGATATCATGGTCGACTGTGTCGAAAGCAGCACTCACATCGAACAGTGCCAAAAGGGTGACCTGGGAGTTGTCAATGGCCGCATAAATTATCCGAAAGAAGGCGAAGAAGTAAGGTCTCTGTGGAGTGGTCTTTCCGGAAACCTGATTGAAAAACTGGAAGGAGATCAGTTTTTATTAAGGTAGTGGGTGAGTTGGGCCACTACAACTTCCTCTGTTAGTTTAGACAAAAGCGAAATGTTTGCTATGGGCCTAGAGTTAGTTGGATCCGATAGATCCAAACTTTCATTCTTAGGCACTGGAACAAGGATTGACCTTTTCTGTGACGCAGAAAGGTCGCCACCACGGGAGAGGAGTGTTATGAAAGGGAATGGAGTGTGATTATATGTGCAGGCATAGGCCTATATTGGACGAGCCATTTGGTGATCTATAGCTCATACATTATACATACATAAGGATACACACTACATAGCCTAGCACATGCATATGCATACATGGACGCCCATACAACTGTGTGCATGCATGTTTCTATGAAGAATAGGCCCTAAATAAGTCAAAACACATCCGATATTCACTTTTATTTGCAGTGTGCAAATGTGGCAAGCAAATAATAGAGTTTGATTCCTATATCATTGAGCTTAATGCATGGCAGACTATAGGCGCACGAGAGAATGGATTGGGATTGTCGCATCATTGAGGTTCTTGAGGAGTTGACCAGTTGTTGCAGAGTTCAGTGCTGCAATTTCGAGAACAGGAAGCGACCCACAGTTTCTTCTCTCTGTTGAAAAATGATTGGCATTCTTTATTTGTCTCAAAATTGCTGGAGAGAAAGCATCCTCTCTCGATGCCGACTGGCTTCCACTCGGCTCCTGCAGAAAAGACAAAAAGTGAAATAGTGCACGTAATGAGCAACAGTCTGAAGAATTGTGTTAAGGAATGGAAGATGTAAGATTGAAGAAAGCTAGTTAGATAAGCTTACAGTATGGAGAAAAATAGGGTCAACAAGCAGAAATATACTACATGTACATACTGAGGAGATGACAAAAATCTACATTCTTAGAAAGACTTTAAAAAACTCAATTCAGATCATAACATAGGCCTAATCATATAAAAATAAAATCACAGATAATATAGAATGATCGAAGAAGAAACGGCTTAAAATCGCATAGCCTAATGCACGTGTAGCTATACTTTACAAATTTCAGTTGTGCGGTTTGAGTTAGGCTACTTGTACGGCGATTTAGAGCGCAATGTGCACTCGCAAAAGCGTGTCCAACTCCAAAACACCTTTCATTACGCGAATCTGAACACATGACATTTAATGTCCCTTTAATTAATTTAATTAAAGGAACTCCTAGCCCTCAATCTGCCTTGCTAATGTTTAATATTCCATAATGTAGCTGAAGTAGGAATTCACCTCCGTCATTATAAACAAACAAGGAGCCAGTTAATATTACTAATACTATCATAATTCCTCATTGAGTAATTTACATGTACATACTTACACGTAGACATCACGGGCGTTTACTCTAGGCCTTATTCGCGAATTAAGAATCATTAAGTGCATCGAAGCAGCTAACAAAACACGTGGCAAGTGCACTGCATAGCCTACAGTAGGCCCTAATAATAATTATTAGTATGGTCAAAATTAATTTCCTGCACCGTTTGGTTTTTCGTAATCTACGATTGTTCCGCAGACTTTGTTATGAGTACACGTCTCATTAGTCGATCCTTTGTCGAAGCAATTTTCTCCAGCAGGCATTTTTGAGCAGCTCCAACACTGGAGACCTTAAATGATTTAAGAGAAACAGGTAAATGCAGCTAATATTCGGCTGAACAAAGACATAGCAACAAATTTATACGAGAGAAGTAGACGAATAACTTAAATAGGTATTGTAGGAATAACTATAAGCCTGCACTGGACGAAATGTTTTTTGGTTGACTTATGCTGCTCATAAAATTATATCTCGCTGAGGCAAAGAGGATTGCTATGCACTGTTGTAATTCTCAAGACGTCGCTGATGATGGCACGCATGGGCGCCCGCACATAGGGGCAAGAGGGGGCACTTGCCCCCCCCTGGAAAGTTGAAACCCATTTTTCTAACTACTACTTTTGGGGTTTATAATAAATTTCTTCGCATTAGAGAATCAAAAAACCTACTTTTGACTAATACTTTTCGATTTTTTAAACAAATTTCTTTGCAAAAGAAACAATTCATATTATAAATGTTGAAAAGTGAAACTGAGAAATTTATATCAAGAAACATCTATGAAAAACACCTATGCATGTTCTTAATTCCCTGCTTTGCTCTTTTTACCTCTTGCTACAAATTATTTTAACCTTGACCATCGCGTTTGCCCCCTCCTGCAAAAATTTATGCGGGCGCCCATGATGGCACGGGCAAACTGTCTGCCAAAATCCAAAGTTAGATCTGGTACGAAGAAGGAGATGTGCGGCGAGAAATAATGAATTTTGTCATCTGATGATCATTAGGCTATGTGTTCATGAATCAGTGTTCGCCTAGCTAAACCAGATTTTGAAGTTAAAAATCATTCGCAAATAGCTTATTGAGATCCAGTATGCCATTGAGAAAAACGAAGCCCATTATGGAGATCAGATCTTTCCGCACTAGGTGGAATTATTAGCATAGAATCGAGATCATTTACATAGCCATCTGCGACAACGGAAACATGTTGAAAATTTGGGAAGTTGTGCCCAAAAATATTTTAGTTTAAAATGAACTTTGGCATAACTTCAAAGGTTTCTCCAGACCAAAAATATAAGTAGGCCTATTGAATAATTTAATCAAATTCTTTTCAATCTAACTTTGCCGCCAAGCAGGGAAAGTTGCGTAGCCAGTGTGTAGTGTGCAAGCACATTATTGAAAATGGCGCAAAGATATTGCTTCCTCATTCGCGGGTTGTTTCTAGTTTTGTTTGCGATCAGTCAAAAATAAGACAGTGTCATATTATAGAAGAGCGTGGGGCATATATGTCTTTTACAAGAACTAGGATCAGTTTACTTAGGACAAATCTCACCCAATAGTGGATCGTCTGGAAGCCTTTTCGAAGCAATGTGTGACTTCTTGTCCCTCATAAATGGGTCACCAGGTTCGTACGAATTAGAACATGCTGGAAGTTAAGAAAGCTGGAGTTACATGTGAAGCGTCCTCTCCAGTGGTTCGTCTGCATGTTCCATTTCAATGAATTGCCATTAAGATAATTCTCTGCTCATTTCGATGGTACAACTGCACGGCCTTATGCCTTCACGGGCGTTTTAGGGAAAATCCTTTCTGCCAGTCGCTTGATATCGTACATTTCAAAAGAATTCATAGAGATTTGCCAGAAGCTGAAGACTTTCGGAGTCTCAGAAAAGGTCAAAGATAGCCTGCCCATATGAAATTATTTGGCTGCCGAAAGTGTATCAATTTCAGAGAGAGAGAGAGAGAGAGAGAGAGAGAGAGAGAGAGAGAGAGAGAGAGAGAGAGAGAGAGAGAGAGAGAGAGAGAGAGAGAGAGAGAGAGACAGACAGACAGACAGAGAATGAGAGAGAGAGAGAGAGAGAGAGAGAGAGAGAGAGAGAGAGAGAGAGAGAGAGAGAGAGAGAGAGAGAGAGAGAGAGAGAGAGAGAGAGTTTAGGTAGCAGAGAACCTGGAAATCTGGACCACAGTCGTTGACTTAGGCCTACTACTGCTGATAGGTCATTACGCCTTTACGTATCGACATCGCAGCCATCCCAAAGTGTTGGTTACATTAGCATGATAGGCTAATTAGTAATAATTATTATTATGTTATCAAAGTCTAGGCTCCTATTTGGTTTGAAATAAAACTGAAGCCACAGTATTATTATGGTGCTGCTCATCAGGGGCGGATACAGAACTTTAGGAAGGAAGGAAAAATTTCTTGCTGGTCGAAATTTCGGGAAAAAGATAATCTACAATTTTATCCGCCAAAAATGCTGATGACCTTTTTCCCCATTCGATAGACGTCGATGGAGTCCAGCCATTTCGAGTTTGAACTTTCACTCATTCGTTCGCCCATTCTTCGGGCGCGTTTCAAACCCATTCTTCGGGCGCGTTTCAAAAAGTATATCTGGCCGTTTTTTATAGCGCAAATTTATATGAAACTGTCGGTTTTTAGTTTTTACAAAATCGTCCATTTGCGGCCGTTTTCCGCGCGTTTTTCTACAGTTTTCACGCATCCGTTCGTCCATTCTTTGGGCGCGTTTCAAACCCATTCTTCGGGCGCGTTTCAAAACGTATATCCGGCCGTCTTTTATAGCGCACATTTATATGTAACTGTCGGTTTTTACAAAATCGTCCATTTGCGGCCGTTTTCCGCGCGTCTTTCTACAGTTTTCACGC
This sequence comes from Lumbricus terrestris, assembly GCA_949752735.1. Classification (NCBI taxonomy): domain Eukaryota; kingdom Metazoa; phylum Annelida; class Clitellata; order Crassiclitellata; family Lumbricidae; genus Lumbricus; species Lumbricus terrestris. The sequence goes on along the minus strand of OX457037.1, from coordinate 62,437,804 downwards.
ATCCGTCCGTCCATTTTTCGAGAGGGGAGGGGAGGGGAATGGGAAAGAGGAGGGGATGTAGGAAGGGAGGGTTGGACAGTCTTTTCAGCCACAGCAACGCGTGGCCGGGTACCGCTAGTATATATATATATGTAAACAATATATATATATATATATATAAATATATCGTTGATAAATGGATAACCCGTCAAAAGAGCGCCGTCAATTATAGGGCGCCGCTCTTTAAAAAAAATATCGCGAACGATATCGCGATCGAGTCAGCCTAATCTGCCTAGAGGTGACAAAATACATTTTTTTAAATAGGCTACAAGAGATCCACCACCACATGAGTTTACTATTTAACGAGATGTATTGAATATTGACATTATCCCAGTATAAACTACAATTTAATGAGATGTTCAAGCTAGTCTACATTTAAGATGTCTAATCTAAAACTACTGTACCAGTTGAGATGTATAAATTATCGAATGAATCCAGCAAAGCTAACAATGCCAAAAAACTATCTTTAAGAAATATGAACTAGCAATTTAACGAGAATTTAAAACAACATTTAAGATATCAAAACTCAAACTACAAAATTAGTCTACAGGGTGCGCCAAAAAAAGACCCCCCTAGGTTTTTTGCCAATATCTTGACCAAAAGTAAGAATTTCCAAATGAAATTTTACAGTCTTAAAGACAATTCATATTTACACATAATGGCCAGATTTCATCAAAATATTCCAAGCACAACAAAAGTTACATTACTTTTAGTGAGGTCACACCCCGTTTTTTGACGATTCAAAAACGTAGCGCAACAAAAATTAGGTTTTTTGCCAATATCTTGGCCAAAAGAAAGAATATCGAAATGCAAATTTACAGGCTTAAAGACAATTCATATCTGCATATTTTGGCCAGATTGCATCAAAATATTTCAAACAGGGCAAAAGTTATACCACTTTTAGTGAGACCACCCACCGTTTTTTGACGATTCAAAAACGAAACACAACAAAAAGTAACAAAACACGATTTTATCAAGTCCAATCTCAAATAACTGTTGTCAAATGAACTTGGTAGTGCTTCACAACCTGTGTTCAATTGTGCCCACCACCAGTGCCAGCACTTCTTTTGAGTATCTTTGCAAAGTTCTTGATAGACCTCTGATTAATCAGGCAGATTCCTTATTTACCAATTTGATCGTCATCTTGCTAAGTGACTTCTCAGTGAAGCGCAGCTACGCTGGTGCCCTGTTTCTTATTAAATAGTAATAATAATGATCATCTGGCAATATCAAGGCTATTTGATAACAATTATTTAAGATGAGACTTAATAAAATCGTGTTTTTGCTACTTTTGCTGCGTTACGTCTTTGAATCGTCAAGAAACGGGATGTGGCCTCACTAAAAGTGGTATAACTTATGTTCTGTTTGAAATATTTTGATGGAATCCGACCACCATGTGCAGATATGAATTGTCGTTACGGGTGTAAAATTTCATTTCGATATTCTTACTTTTGGCCAAGATATTGGCCAGAATATTTAGATTGGTTTTTTGTTACTTTTTGTTGCGTCGCGTTTTTGAATCGTCAAAAAACGGTGGGTGGCCTCACTAAAAGTGATATAACTTTTGTTGTGCTTGGAATATTTTGATGAAATCTGGCCATTATGTGTAAATATGAATTGTCTTTAAGACTCTAAAATTTCATTTGGAAATTCTTACTTTTGGTCAAGATATTGGCAAAAAACCTGGGGGGTCTTTTTTTGGCGCACCCTGTTTATCGCGTGATAACGACATTTCCAATCTCTCATGTTACCTCTTTCTACACTCTGGCGATTTGTTTATTTTAACACTTTTTCAGGCGATCATACCATGTTTGGTGCTCGTATCAACACAACACCATGAGTGAAATATTTAAAATATTAATAATAGCCTATTGCTCTTTATCGTCGTCGTTCAGTTGTTTACAATGTATTTGCTCATAATAGGCTACCATAGGCGACCTCTTCCGCGATGTTATTTCTTTTAGCCCTTTGAACCCGACGGGCCGGTTTTCCGGCCCGTTATCCATAGAGTTACAGGAGCTCAGTGCTCAAAGGGTTAAGAGCGACGCTCTTTTTGTCGGCGCTCTGTTGACTGGGTGCCCACGAATGTATTCGACAGAATGGCTACAATGGTCACCCAGAAAACGTCTTATTGAATAAGTTTTATGATAATTGATGAGAGAAGTCATATCCGAGAACTCGCAGCAAGAAGAATTAAAATAGCAAGGGGAACTGATCGCTCGAATCCTAGCTGCTCTGGCGAAATTAGAATATTCACTAAAGCAACACACATTTTCGAAGCCAATGACTACTATGAGTTAATATACTGGCTAGGTTTTCATAAACTTCAACCTTCTGTAACTTGCAAGTAGGCTATATGGTTGATGACCCTGAGGAAGCCATTAAAAGGGGTAGGATGTCAGATCTTGAAAAATACCCTTAACAGTTGCCACACGCATGCAGTAGAGAGACTTGTCAAAATTGTTACAGATACAACAAGGTCAGTCTGTGGCAAAGAACGCACAGAAGCAAAACTCGAATCTCGCGAGAAACATGGCCGAATAATGGCAAATATACCACAAAAGCGATTGGAAGTCATAATTTAAGTTAAAAACATTGTGAGCAAACTGAAATAGCCTAGGCCTATTCCAAATATAATCCATTCTAGTGGATAGGAAAAACAATTTAAAAAAGCAAGAGCAAATTGCGCATGCGAATAAGCCCTAATTGCTGTTCGTACAAAAATACATCATTGCCAGCGTCTTCTTTAAGGTAACCAAGGCTAAAGCAAAAAGATTTGCGAAATGCTGTTTACCTTCAGACAACCCAATCACTAGACATGAAGAAAGTGAGAGCCAGATAAAGCAATGCATCGTTCCTGATGAGGCGATTTCAACAGAGATTTTCGAGAACTTGTGCAGCAACTGACGTTTTCTGCTAGAAGGAACAGCGCACGACCGACCAACACAAGAATGCTTTACGGCAAATCAATCGGTTCAAGGGTTTTAAATGATCGGTCAGAGCGTTGCGGAATATTATTAACCAACCATCTCTGCGTGATTTATGAAGCCGAACCAGGTACATGTTTGCATAGGATCTGAAATCTGCGTGCGATGTATAATGTAAGCAAATGAAGCTGCGCTGAATGCAGTTATTATAATGCAAACTATAAACAGGAGGATGTTCTGTCACTGTACAAAACAATATGTTGTCACAAATGTACTAGTTACCCTGTCAAAAATGCTGGAAAACGAATATGCTGTTGCTTGCCGTATTGTAATGCAGATTTTGATCCTGTATATTTTCGAATTTTAAATGGAGAAGAGATCTACAGCCAATGCAAACGACAAAGAAGAGGACGAGGAGGAGGAAGAGGAGGAGAAGGAGGAGGCTAAGGAGAGGACGAGGAGAAAGAGTAGGATGCAGTGGCGCAACCAAGGGATGCAGAGGGGTGCTTGAGCAATAAGCATCCCCATGGCTAAAAAGGTAATCCACGCAATTTTTCCAAATCCGGTGAGCTTTTTGTGTGGGTGGGGTGGGGAGGGGGGTAGGAGTTAGTTCGGTCTTTTAGATTACACAATCAAGAAAGTTCCTTCATTCTTCTGCATTATAATCTCAGTCAAATTCATCATTCATAAAGCACCAGATTACAGCGCTTAGTTGGTCTACCTGAGTTTATCTGGGTCTCGAGAATTTGCCCAGTGATTAATTAAAAGCGTTAGCGATATGCCTGTGCCTTTACATTACAGTGTCTCATCAATTTATTGATAATATGTTACAACTTAATTGATAGTAGGCCTACCATGTGTGCTATTTTATTGAGGCCTAGTTAAGAATTGTTTCCTTCAATTGTTATAGGCCTGATAATAACCTATATGGTTATTTGACTTTGTTTGATCTAGACATTTCCAGCGGAGAAAGCGCCCAGACATGAAAATTTCCCCCCAGAAAATTTGACAAAATGATAGTAGTTTTTAGCTGCTGTTTATTATATTGTATTACATAAATTGCCATTTTATTCCATGATCTTATTGCCTACGTACATGTATGTGTCCCACGCTCTCTCCCCGACTCTCTCCACCGGTCTGTCCTGACCGGCTGTGCATGTTTCCTCCACATCATGACACCTTGAAGCACCTAGGTCACTATGTCACTTGTGCCGTGGTTTTTGCGGATTTCAATCGTCTTCGTCTTTTACTGCCAGCGTATCGCCACCCATCTGGTAAACCTTCCTCCTTTTATTCGGGTTTAGGACCGGCACAGGGACTTTGCTGGTACCCTGTGGCGGATTATGGATGCAGTTTATCGCCGTGCCCAGTAATTATACTAATGATGGACAAGGTGAAACTAAGAAATCTATGTTTAGAAACCTCTATAAAATAGGCATGCTTTACAATTTCTGCCTTGCATTTTTCAAGCTCTTGCTAAAAACTGCTACCATGCTAATCAAAAACTGACGTCTCGCCTTTTCAAAAGAACTCATACCATTAGCCTAGGCCTACTCATCTGATCCTCGGACCTTCGACCTTTCAATCCTCAATGACACCTACCTTAACAGCCACCCTGCCCCCTCCATCTCTCACAACCGAACTCAGACCTCCTTTTGATTACCACTTGAACAGCCCTTTGACTCGATGAATGAGCTGGTGCCTGTGATTGGCTTTCGAGTGCTGCTTTAGAAGCAGGGTTGTTTTAAAGAAATTTTTAGAACTGCACAACCCCTTCTTTCCTTTCCCATCCTCCGTGGTAAATTACATCCAATCAGAGGACAATTACCTTTTCCAATTTTAACTGTGCAAAAGTGCTTCCACAACTGCAAAAATCCATTTAGAACTGCACATATTGTGTACAACTGCTCGTTAAAAAAGCCCTGTTTAGAAATTTGCTTAGAAATTGCAATTAAAGTATAGAAGTAGGATAAGCCTATCTAGAGGGAGCAATTTCGGAGCATGAATGAATAACTGAATGAAAAAATTAATAGGTGTCAGTTATCCAGAAGCATGTGAACTTATTGTACCCTTTCAGGGACCTACTTTTTTGACTACTATGTATTTTTTATTTTCGCATTAAAGAAACTGTTCGTATTAAATATAAAAAGTGAAGCTGAGAAATGCACACTAAAAAAGTTCCATGAAAAATGCCCATACATGCTTCTATAATTTCCTGCCTTGTGTTTTTCCGCCTTTTGCTGGAAACATTTTAACCTCGACCATCGAGTTTTGCTCCTCCTGCAAAAATTCATGCGGGCAAACAAGCAAGATTTCATCGTTCCTGTCAGCTACTGAGGCCATTGAGGTGGATTCGAACCCGCAACCTTCCAGCTCCAGGGCATCGAGCATACCTCTACAACACCGTGCCCCACAATTCATAGAAATAATAATGAATCAAACTCTCAAATAAAACCGATGTATAGAAGATCATAGCGAAATTTTGTTCAAGATTCTTTAACAATAATGCATAGCCTACTTATAAAGTCAGTTCACTAAAAGCTGCATTATGTTGATCATTTGTTGCAGAGAGTTGGTCGTTCAATATTCGTGCTAGAGTAGTACTGTCAGTAGGCCTATTGAGCCATATAATTATTTTTGGTTTTATCTTTCAAACGGAATTGACGATTTGATTTTATTCGCACTGGCAAACAATAATACATGTAAAGTCTTTGTGTGCAAGTATATTAAGCAGCAGAGAAGTCTGTTTTCACTCCTTCAACCCAGGGCTGCGTGAGTTGGAATAATTGTTGTGACGGCGAAACAAACTTAAATTGATAACGCACCTTGATTATACATTCAAAATTTGAAGCGCTTCTATAGGACTGAATGCTTCATGAGATAAAGAATGTGAACATTTAAATGAGATTAGTGCAAAGCGACATCAGATGCCCTCAGATCTGCGCCAGTGCGCTTTAAATTTACAGGAATACTCGCGTGGCCACCAGGTATTGCTCGGGAAATATCGATTTTTCTACCCACGTCGCCCCATGATCCACGACAACTGGTTTACAGACAACTGGTTCACCGAAATATAAGCTGGATTAATGAAAAGGCGCTTAAGAAATGGAAGCTGGATCAAGGTTCTTTTACAGGCGATTGGTGAAGTAGAAGCAGGATTTACGAAAATAACGCATGAGAAATAGAAGTCAGATGAAGGCATTTTTAAATCTTAAATAGAAGCTGGATTTACGAAAAAACGTTCAATGGTTTTCTAGCTTAAGTGGAAACTGGATTGATGATTTTTCATTCGTGTATTTCAACATGCATCCAGCTTCTGTTTCAGATCTATGGCCTATTTCTCTTGCATTATGTTCGTCAATCCAGTTTCGATTTCACCAGTAAAAGAACTTTCATCCAGCTTTCATTTCTCCTGCGTTTTTTCTTCAACCCAGCCTCCATTTCACCTTTAAAAGAGCCGAAACTTTTTCATCCAGATTCCATTTCTCAAGCGATAGGCCTACACGCGTAGTCATCAAAATAAACTTTACAACGTTGCAATGTCTATTTGTCAGGGCGTACAGAACTCGATGTCCGGCATAATCAGCAGAAATCGTAGATCGGATCGAAATTGTCTTTCTGCCTATTACTGTAACAGCTATGACCTAATGTTCTTTTTTAGATCCGGTCCTCGGCCGAGGCGAGGCCCGACCAGGCTGGCGTCGCGTATATATGAGCCGTGAAATTGTGGATGATCGAGATCGAGCATAGCAGGTGGTTAATTATAGCAGTGAATTTAGTGAAACAAGTAACCTTAAATATGCTATTTAGTTTAGCTTAGAAACCCTCAGAGTGGTAGTGCATAGCAAGGGAGTTAGATCAGTATCCGAAGAGAAACATTCACAAAGTAATTTAGCAAAAACGTTGGAAATAATTAAGAAATAGATTTATTGCCAACGATAAAATTACGTTTTCTTCTCATGTTTGTTTAGTTTTAGAATGTAAAGCGCAGATCAATTGATGGCGTAGTCGGAAGTGATAGAATTTGACGAGATATCTTCATCTTCCATTTATCCTTTGCCTTCTTCTTCTTCTCCTTAGCAAAGTCCACAGAATTTCTTCCTTGCGATTTCTTGCGACTCTCGCTGCAGACGTGCAAATGCGATGAACAGTTGCTCGAGAGTCGTCTGTCCCACCGAATAGTCCTCGATCTCGTACGTCACCTTCGCCTTCTCCATGATCCCGAAAATTTCAGACCACTTAAAGCTCCGCGCGTTGACCTGGTAGCTAAGCAGGTTCTCGTGGTGGTCCTTGAGGAAGCTGTTTGGGAACGTACGGCTGACAAAAGCCTTCAGCTTCTCAACCTGTTCCTGGTGCTCCTCGGGTTTGCCGGTGGTGACTGAGCGCTGGAGCTTGATGCTGAGTGAGTATCCATAGCTGAACTTATCCCTGAGGTGTTGGAGGCTCCCGAGGCAGAGGAAGCGACCGTTGACTAGGATTCCCATCCGAGTACAAATGGCTTCGCATTCTTCCATGCTTGGAAAGCAAGAGACATGACGTTATTGTAATATGTCTGTGTCGAATTACATCCATGCAATGTTGTATACGTAGCTATGTGATAGCAGTGGCGGCGCCAGACACTTTTTGTAGCCAGGGCATAGCCAGGGCAGTCACATAAGCAACCAGGGCAGAGGGCGAGTCGCGTGCTCGGTGGTAAGGCTTACATAATACATATGCCTATGATTTTGCGCTACTAATTTTGCATGCCATAAATCACCCACCCTACACTATAATTAGTGTTGGCTGGTCAGAGGATCAAATAGGCGAAACCATAAAGCGAACACTTTGACATTTGAAAAGCAAATCTTAGAAATCTTCTACAGGGTGGGCCACAGTGCTTAAAGTGTGGAAAAAGAAGTGCCTGGACGCTCCTTACCTTTCCAGTCAGTGCTGGCCAATAAGTGGCAGGACGGCGTTCAGATTTTAAAAGAAGTGCATGGACGCCGTCCATGACCGTCCAGGCACACTTTAAGCCCTGGTGGGCCATAAAACGACCCCCCCTAAAGGGCTTTGCCAATATCTTGGCAAGAAGTAAAAAAATTAATAAAATTTTAGAGGCATAAAGATGATTCATATTTACGCAGAGTAGCCAAATTTCACCGCAATAATATTTCAAACAGAACAAGAGTTATATCACTTTTAATGAGACAACCGACTTTTTGACGATTCAAAAACATAATGCAACAGAAAGTAACAACAGAGCGATTTTTTTATAAGTCTCATCTCAAATAATAATATTATTGTTATCAAATTAATGTGATAGTAGCCTACATCACATCCTGTGTTCAATGTATCCACCACCAATGCCCACACTTGTTTTGAATATTTTGCACAATTTTTGATGGACTTGGTGTCGTGTTCCAGAGATAAATCTTCCCAATCAACTCCAATGTGACCATCAATTTTCAGTCTCTTATCGTTCTTGGTTTTGGCTGCAGATTGTGGTATTTCTCCCCTGAAAAACTCCGCCCATGGACGTGCAGCTATGCTGGTACATGCTTTTTTCTAAATAATAATTATTAACGATTTTCTGTCAATAACAAGTTTATTTGACACCAATTATTTTAGATGTTACTTAATAAATTCGTTTTTTGTTACTTTTTGCAACGTCATCTTTTTGAATCGTCATATAACAGTGAGTGGTCTCACTCAAAGTGATAAAAAATGTTAATGAAATCTGGCCAGATTTTGTTCTCTTCATGAACTTTTGCCCTGCCAGAACTTTTGCCCTGCTAGAGAGCGGACGGACGTGAACAGTAAGAAGCAATATACCCGAATAAATTCTCCCAGGGTAAAATTTCTGGCAGGGCAAACACCAGGGCAACAGCCAGGGCAAAGGTTTTTTTACCAGGGCATTTGCCCTGCCATGCCCTGGCGTAGCGCCGCCACTGTGTGATAGTGCAGCCTATTCTAAACCAGAATTTATCGAATTGACGTTAGCTATGCTACGAACTGCAAGATTCAACACAAACATGTTACTGTAACATGTTTGTGTTGAATCACACCTTTACATTGTTGTACGTATAAATATGGAATAGTGTAGCCTATGTCATGGCGTTAGGTATGCCACGAACTATAAAAAGCTCTTTAAAGGCGCTATACAAATAGCCAGGTACAAACTATGTATAATTGTATATGGCTAGATCGCTATACAAATAGCCAGGTATGAACTATGTCTATGCAATACTCCGTGTTTGTATGTAAGTGAGTATTTCACGGTGTTGTCATTGCTAGGTCCCTTTTAGGCGCTGTGCAAGACCAAATAAAGAATGTAAGTAACTAAGCATGCATGCACGAGTGGTGTGCATAATGTAGACGCTGTATGTTGTATGCACTTGTGTATGCATGCAAAACATGGATGAACCTTTGCATAAGCGCCACTGCAAGAACCTACCTAGTCCCAGCCCAGCTTCCGCAAACAAGTTTTGAGCGACTTGTAAAAACACAGCAAGTTAAAAGAGGGGATCAAGCTGAGTGTCATTCCAGATGGAAGTGTTCACAACCGATAAATCTAATTGCTAGACAAGTCAGTGGAGGGAGCAATTAAGTCATAATAATATGGTTGTTGGTATCCGAATAATACGCACGATAATCTTCTGAATATAATTATATCTTCATGAAGCGTTTTACACGTAAACCGAACTAAATTTGACTAATTGATAACGTCTGAGATACATGTAGGTCGATCAGTGAATTATTGAATAGATCCCTAATCACTGATGAAATCAACCACGAAAGAATTCGCAGGACACCATCAAAAGTGACTTGAGGTGTTTGGGGATGTCATGGAAGGAGCCTGAAGAACTGGCGAAGAACAGGAGGAGTGGAAGAAGTGCGTTGCCAGAATGATGTGTAGGCCTAGACCTCGCGGGAAGGACTGAGTAGCCAAATAAAGTCATAAACTAGGAATCCATGAATTCATGTATACACTATCAGCCATGTTGAAACTTTAGGTAGGCCCTACAGGCAGGAGTAGGCGAAAGCGTGATTGTAGGCCCCCTGTGCGACGTGAGCATGATGGTAGTATAGACTAATTGGCAGCACAATAAGGCGAGAATGCAGGCCTACCTGTGCGACGTGAGTATGATTGTGGCGCCGGTGCTTCTTGCTGAGGCCAGAGTATTCCAGACGTGTCTTCTGGCTTCTGGATCGACGCCCGTTGTCGGTTCATCGAGGAAGACGACCGTCGGATTTCCCATCAACGCAACGGCCACACATAACTTACGCTTGTTGCCACCGCTAACAACAACCCAACACAATTAGCCTACACGACAAGTTAAAAGACGATGGTAAATTATATCAGGAAACGATAATTATGGTAAGGTGGGCCTACATGTGTAACTATAAGACAGGGTGATGTAGGCTAATTAAAGTATCAATATTAAAATACGGGTAAGGTATACGGAAAGATATGTTTCAGTTGCTGTTAAAAAACTGGTCTGGTCGAAAGTCAAACAGATTAGAAAAGAAACACGAAACAACTGATGATTCACGTGATATAGTAGACCCCTTAATAGCATACTCCCATAACCTTTTAGTGACTGAGGAAGTCAGAGAAGAAAACAGAATCGAGACTTCAAATCTTAGAGAAATAAAACACTGCAATTAGATGGTCTACAACTCTATGGTAATGTTGGTCAAACTGAAGATATGACTTCAGCTTTAACAAAGGATGAGTTGAAGAAAATCGATAAAATCAAAGCACGTCTCTAAATGTTGGTCTGTTCACTTTTCATCAGCATTTTTATCCGAAAACAGCTATTACGGATTCACCTGAGTTTTCCGGCTCGTTTGTCAGTGTATGGCTTGAGCGTCAGACGTTCAATGAGTCGGTCAATAACCTGCTGCGTAGCGTGAGCCGGAATTCCGTGTGCGCATGCGTACATCCAGAGCGTCTCGTGAACAGTTAGTTCGTCGATGATTGAGTCAAACTGTGGACAGTAACCGATCTTTTGATGAACATGTGTAATGTCACCTTGGACGCTAAAACCGGCAACATAGGCGCTTCCGAAGGATGGATGGGTATCTCCGGTCAGCATCTTGAAGGTCGTTGTCTTTCCGGCTCCGTTGACACCCAGGAGACCGAAGCATTCCTTCTGAGAGACTCCGATACTCAACTTGTTAACGGCCACAAAGCTTCCATAGAGCTTCGTCAGATCCTGGATGACCAATGGGTCCGTCTTGGAGTGTTCCTGGATCGATTTCGACCGGATACGTTGTCGCTCCTGAACCACATCCGAGTCCTCGATTCTACCTTCATCCGCATTCATTTCGGTGAGCATGGCTTGACCCACTTGGTTCGAGGAATTCAGCTTGAACAGACGTACGACGTTATCGGTTTCGATTAGGTAGAGAATGAGGAAGAAAACGATGCCTTGAAGGACCATGAGGATAAGTGAGCGACCAACCCCAGGCAACGTCCACGAAAGGTAGTCAACCATTGGCATGCAGACTTCACCACAGTTATCTTAAAATATGCAGAGAAAGTTTCTCTATGACATTGTAGCGGTTTTTTGTAAATGAAATCGTACAAATCAACAATTACATAATTACTATAGCTGATTCGTTCTTCCTACTTTCAAGCTAGACATCAGGGCTATTCAATGTGAGAACTGTGGAAAAATAACTGGGAGAGAGTTGGACTTTACTAAGGGGCTCAAAGATAGACTGGGGGTTGAAACCCCAACCTCCCGGAAATTCTCACCCTGGAGCTATTTGAAGACCTGTTTCGTCTGCAGCCCTTACCACAATAGTAGCCTATACTTCCTTCCGGGTGCTCGCGAATGGACTTTTGGAACTATTTTCATCTTATTGGCCTCCTTCTAGGGCCAGTGCATCTCTTTTGTCCCCACTTTACGCTGCTGCTTGCAAGGTTGTCTTCCTCGATTCTCTCCCTTTTTGCTTCCTGCCCAATTCACAGTTCTCATTTTAGTGCATAAGTCTCAGTCGGATGTTGCTGCTATAAATATCGTCGTGAAATAATAGCATTGCAGTAATGTGTTCAAATGCAATACGCCTACACCACAACACAATACATAAGAAATATCGCGCTGCATATTCTACACTTATTCATATCCCATTATACTGCCCATCGCAAATAACCAGATCACGCATGCACAGTGTAGGCCTACACCAGATAATAAAGTCGTCCCTAGGCCGAAGGCCCGTTGGTGAGGCGCTCATATATTTTTCTAGGCCTTTTTGCCTGCAATGGACGAATCCCAAGGTCGTGGACACGGGGCCGGTGTATCACAGGCATGGGCGGAGACCTAGGGGGGACAGGGGGGACGGTCCCCCCCAATAAAAGTGTTGGGGGGACGGCCCATGCATTTGTCCCCCCCAATGTTTGAGCGTGAAGAGACTTTTTTGGCGGCGAAAATATAAAATTTCGGCGAGATTTGGCCCAAGATTTGGCCGGATGACTAAAAAAAAAAAAAAAAAGGTCATCAACTTTTTTGGCGGCGAAAATAACATTTTTTTTCGAGATTTCGCCGGTCGTCAGAAATTTTTCGGAAATCTCGCGTCTTTCCGTCCCCCCCAATTCTCGGCCCAGGTCTCCGCCTATGATCACAGGACTTGCCGTTTACTTCCCAGCGTATGCCGGTGTCACGAAATAGAGTATCCCCCGTATTAATTGTATCCCCCAAATTAAAAAAAGTCGAAAAAACCGCCTACGCGTTAATTTTTTTGGGCAAATTAATTTTCATCTGCTTTGTTTTGAACAATGACACTAACAGGTATGTTTATTCCTACTAGATAATTTGTTTTGCCCTGTTTTTAGAGCACTTAAAACATTTAAAACACTTAAAAACACTCAGAGTCACTAAATAAATTCGAGTTGCCTTTATCTGAGCATTGCTTAGGACAATTAAAACAATTAGAGTCACTTAAAATTTGGATTACAGCAAAAAAAATTATTGTGCGCATTTTTCAAAAAAGGGGATAGAATTGTTTATCCCACCGGATAGTATAGACCGGTCCATTCCATCCGGGGGGATAGATTAATTCATCCCCCCGGATAGCTTTCAGGGGGGATACTCCGTTTCATGACACCGGCTCCAAATCATATACTGCTTGGTGGCAGAGGCACGTGTGTGTAAACAACTTGCATTCCAAGTGTCGTCACCCTGGTCAAGTTGTTTACGCACACGTGCCGCACACCAGATAACACAGCTCATAAAATAATACTTCACACAAACACTTCTTACCTAGACAACATGGATGAGGAATACCACGCTGTTTAAAAAGAGCGCAGAAATCGGCGAGTCCCATTCCTCGGGTCATCTGTTTGCAGACGTTGTGTTGTTTGTAGTTATCGTAGATGTTAATAAACACCGAGTTATAACAGAACGATGGAAGGAATACGTAGAATAGCCATTCCACGGCTTTCGTTGCATTTTCAGACAGTACGGTTCGCAATATCCTCACAACGATGAGCGGAAACATTGCTGAACAGCGGCCAAAAGCAGACTGTAGATACTGCACAGTTTGGGTTATACTAAAATACGGTCTACACCGTTGCAGGGATAAAACAACGTGACCCTTAATGTCATTTGCTGAATTAAATATCCGGGTTGAAGTCACAATTTATGGACGTGGTGACTCCATTCCTAGCTCAAGCCAATGTGATCCTTAGGGAATTAGGCCTACTGAATTATCCAATTCAGAATTAATGTGATCCTTAGCGAACTATCTTATTCAGATTTAATGCGATGACTTTACTAAAAAATACGTCAATTATTGCTTTACAAAAAGTATTTGACCTAGGATGAGTGTTATCAAAGCATTTAGAGGTGATAGCCTATTTAAGATCAGAGATATCGCAACGATTCATATCAGAATTCAGAAATTGAAGAAATATTGTCGTCAATCTGCAGCGACTTCTTACCTGTCACAATGTGGATGACAAGAACGACATCTTACCTGTCACAATGTGGATGACAAGAACGACATCTTACCTGTCACAATATAGATGACAAGAAACCAAATGCATCCTGATGACGGTTCTCCGAAAAGTAGCGACATCACGTAGACAAGAGGCAGCATGCAAAAACCGAATATCACTAAGGCAATAGAGATTACCCTGAAATTAATTAATACATGAAACCATTGTCGTAAAAAGTTTTGTCGTTTTTATTATTCTCAGAATAATCCCGTTTTTTAATTTTCGTGTGATTTTTGACCGTATTTAATATTTTGCATTTAGACTGTCTGTAGTCATTTTTATTAATTTTATTTTTGTTTGATATCATAGTTCAGGTCACTACTTGCCCATTTCACTTAGTGTTTACTAATAACTTGTGTTACTCGCTGGCTGATTAAAAGTAGACTGCTTCTCCATGTGGGAACCGACTTTCTAGCCTAAGTATGCTGTAGATTGTGATTTGGTGGTGCCTGCATCATGCTACTGAATCTGAACTTGCTCAGAATATTGAGCATGAGCTGAAACTTACGTTTAAACGCTAGTGAGTCTTGTGAAATTATCATAACACATTTCCGAACTAATGTCACAATTCCAAAAATTACTGAAAGGGTCTCCTGTCTTAAGATCCCTAGTGTAACCATCTCTAAAAGAATCGGGTTCTCATAACGTATTAATGACATCATCAAGATTCTTCTTTAGGGTCTCTGCAAAGTGGCAGGTCCAAACGTCCAATGTCTCCATCTTTCCCGCTGTTGGGCCATGCCCTTAAGTTCTCTGTATCCCTCCTCCATCATCCCGTCCAGCAGTTTTTGTCTAGGTCTTCCTCTGCACCTTTCCCCTCTAATCTTCCTTCAATTATTATTTCTTTCTGCAGTGAGTTTCCTCGCAGCAAATGTCTACCCAATTCTTTTGTCTCATCTTTATTGTATCTAGCAGAGATCTTTTCTCTTCTACCATCGTTAGTATTTCCAATGATGTCGTAGAGAAAAACCGTCCTTTTCCCCGTTGCGTATTTTGCTAGCCCATGGGATCAGTGGTATTCGTCTATTATGACGTATTTCACTCTACCATATTGTCGCGCGAATGGTTCACTCATCTCCTACTTGATGAGGATTTGCTAATTTGAGCGAGCGTGAACGCAAACATTTTTAAACGAGAACTTATAAAGCTCGGTTTCCTGCCCTTGAACTCCCCTACTTTCGAAGAGCTGTGCGTGAAAGTCTACCGCGCACAGGCGCCGGGTTGACCCGAAGAGTGTGAGTGGCCGAAGACACGTGTGAAAAAAGCGCGTGTGAGCGCTGGACAAAATTCTTGACCCTTTTTTGACAGAAGAGTTAAGCTTATTGAAATTTCCTCTGTTCATAGGCGGAGACTTGGTCCTCGTTTTAGGGGACAAACTCGTGGCCAAAGGAAGATCGCCGAGGCCCATAGCGCTCTTCAAATAAGTGGCTTGGGGAGGGGATGTGCATGTGCTCCTCCCCATTTTTGAATTGTTTATTGACACATTGCAATGGTATCAAATCAAATCAAAAATCATTTATTGATCCCACAATAAAACATAACAAACAGAAAATAATGCAAGACATTGATATTTAACATAGTAATGTATTCGGTAGAGAACTTTATTAGATAGAGAAGGGAGCAACAGGCCCTCCAGAAGGGACAAGTCCCGCTTAGTAGGGGGCCTATATACCATGATTAATTTAAGCAAGATGGTGGGGTATGAATAGATGGGGAAAGAACAGACGCTATAGTATAGTAAATAATAATTATTATACAGTATGGATAATATATGGATACGTGTCTTAACTAAAGCTTAACTAAAGCTTAACTAATAAACAACAAAGCTGAGATTAGGAGATGTAAATTAATGTGTGTGCACGTGCAAGGGTTTTAAAGTGGCTGAGGGATGTAACCAAGCGGATTTCTTTTGGTAGACTGTTCCAATTTGTTGGGCCCTGGACCCCAAGCGAAAACTTACGGACATTAGTCCTAGCAAACACAGGTCTGAAATCATTGCTGCTTCTAGTACATATCAGATGCGGTGCAGGATCAAAATAGGAAGAGAATGATGGTGGAAGGAGGTTATTAATATATTTGTACATGAAAATGCAAGTTTGTAGAAATTTAATTTGGGTAATGTTTAGGAGTTTGTGTTCGAAGAATAACGGACTGGTGTGTGAATTTGGTGGAGATTTAGTTATGACTCTTATAGCCTTTTTTTGAAGGATCCTTATACCGTTAAGATGAGAGTCGTATGTAGAAGTCCAGATCATATTGCAGTAAGTAAGATATGGGTATATGAGGGTATAATAGAGATCCCGTAGGATATGAAGTGGAAGAAGATAAGACACTCGTTTTATGATGCCTAAGTTCTTCTTAATTTTATTGCTAATTTCAAAAATGTGTGTTTTCCACTTCAGTTGTTGGTCAATGTAGACACCTAAAAATTTAGTTGAGGATACTTGAGGAATAACAATATTGTTTAAGACAATTTGACTATTGTCATAGGGGATGGATTTTCCTATGGAACGAAAGACGATGCAATTTGATTTTTTTGCGTTAAGTGTTAATTTATTGCTTATAAACCATTCGCTTGCAGACATAAGTTCACTATTTACCAATTGTATTAAGTGGTCATATGAGGAATGGGAAAAAAAGACATTAGAATCGTCTGCAAACATAATGAAATGTAGCACAGTTGACGAATTTGGCAGATCGTTAATAAATATTAAAAATAAGAGTGGGCCAAGAATTGATCCTTGTGTTACACCAAATAAAATGGGTAAAGGGTTTGAAAGGAAACCATTACATATAACTCGTTGGTAGCGATTTGTAAGATAACTAGTGAACCAATCCAAGGAAGTACCTCTAATGCCATAGTGTTCAAGTTTAGTTAGGAGGATATTATGGTCAACAGAGTCAAAGGCCTTGGCGAGATCAAGGAAAATTCCAATAGAATATTCATTTTTGTCCATCGCAGCAGCTATCCTGTCTTGGATATCTAATAGGGACATTGAAGTTGAGTGTCCAGATTGGAAACCATGCTGCGAAGGGTATAGGATAGATTTATGAGTAATGTAAGAAAATAGGCGATCATACATAATTCTTTCAAAAAATTTAGAAAAAAATGGCAACACCGAAATAGGGGTGCTAGGACAAAATGTCCCCGGACAAAATGTCCCGGACAAAATGTCCCGGACAAAATGTCCCTGGACAAAAAGTCCCCGGACAAAAAGTCCCCGGACAAAAAGTCCCCGGATAAAATGTCCCCAGACAAAAAGTCCCCGGACAAAAAGTCCCCGGACAAAAAGTCCCCGGATAAAATGTCCCCGGACAAAAAGTCCCCGGACAAAAAGTCCCCGGACAAAAAGTCCCCGGATAAAATGTCCCTGGACAAAAAGTCCCCGGATAAAAAGTCCCCGGACAAAATGTCCCCAGACATAATGTCCGTGACAGAAAGTCGCAGGGTAAAAGTGATATCTCTACACCAGAGGTTCTCAATCTTTTTCGTCCCGCGACACACCTAAATTTGCGACTAACTTTAGCGACACGCCATTCAATCGGCATAATGTGAATGTCGTTCGAATTGAAAAGTGTTAAAGTTAAACATGTTTATTTTTTATCAAATTTGCTATCAAACTCATTTTTTATTTAAAATACTAAATTGCAGACATATTTAATAAATAAAAGTAATTAGATTGAATTTCTATCAAATTCCTTAGTATGACTCAAAACTTCTAGTTAGCTTTGTCCAGAACTGAGTTCTTGAAAATTGTTTATACATGTCCTTCATTCTGTGATAACATTTCAGCTCAAAGAGTTGTTTGCTGTTTATTGTTCAAGTTTTTTCACAGGTGCGATCGCAAACGTGTTTAGATAGGCCTATGTCATAATTATATGTTTAAAGGTAGGCGCAAACGTCATAGCTGCCCATATCGCGGTAAAATGGAAAAGATAAATAAAGCGCAATGAGTTCTCACTGCAGTCATCCGCTATACTTTTAAAGTACCTGTAAGTAAGTCAGTGTGCAATGCGAGAACGACGGACGTATGCTGGGAGAATTTAGTAGTTAAGATTGATGTTAATTAAGATTATTTCATGTAATCATACAGCGTTATGTCAGTTTGAAAAATAAACGAAGATTAGGCCTATTGTAATCATTATATTTATTCCTGGGCACGACGTTAAACTGCATACATCCACCGCCACAGGGAACCAATAACGTCCCTGTGCCGGTCCTAAGCCCGGATTAAAGGAGGAAGGTTTGCCAGATGGGTGGCGAACATTCAGATGGAACACAATGTCCGTATATAGTGGTAGTCTGTCATTTGCCATGACTTTTCTCAGTAACTTTGCCGATGCCTCCTCCCTTCGAAGATGAGGTGGAGAGATGTTACTTAGAACGGGTAACCATGGCAAAGGAGTCGGCCGCAGTGTCCCTGAGATGATACGCATCGATGCATTCAGCTTTACGCCGAGTAGCATAATCATTATTAAATCGCGACGCACCAATTCTTCGCGACACACCAGCGACACGCCATTTTTCTGCGACACACCGCCGGTGGAGTCGCGACACACGAGTGTGTCGCGACACACCGGCTGAGAACCTCTGCCCTACACTACGTCGCATAAGGCCTTTGTTTATTGTATACATGTATCGTTTCATATGAATTTCAGTTACCGGTATTTAACGAATACTGAGTGATCGTTTAATTCAAGGCATCCGTTTTTAAACTTAACGTGCCATATGTACTACAGTCGTCCGGGGAAAATCTCCTAGTCAAAATGGGGGGACGTCCTGGGATAATTGTCGGGGAATAAGTCCGGAGGAATATGTCCAGGGGAAATGTCCGTTCCCCACCTAAACTACGTATCGCCGGCCTGTTGGGATTTTGTGCGGCTGCAGTATCACGCTAGACTGCGTCCGTGTGGGAGACTAAGCCTACGTCCAAGATGGTCTGTCTTGTCCGACAAGGCCCTCACCTGAAGACAGCCCACCATTTGAAACAGCTGTGTAGAATGGCAGATGAGAACCTCTTAACTTCTATCTTAGGCTATAATTAAATTAGGGTAATTTATTAACTATGAAAATAATGAGCGATCCGGACACACACCTTCAAGGCTGCCTACAGATAGAACAAACGCAAATACTATGAAAAATGGCTGACAGTTGTACATTTCTGACACAAGAATCGGAATTCTTCTAAAATAGTGAACCAAATGCAGCTTGCAATTGGTTGATTTGCTAAGAATGTTCTGTTATATTCAAAATGACTCGTTTTCATGCATTTAGAGAAGGTGGACTCTTTCTCAATGTAGGTACACCTATTGCTAGGCGCCCATGCGCTGCGTTTAGGTAATGTAGGCTAGAGACATTACTTTTATCCTGGGACTTTTTGTCCGGGACATTTTGTCCAGGACATTTTGTCCGGGACATTTTGTCCGGGGACTTTTTGTCCGGGGACATTTTGTCCGGGGACTTTTTGTCCGGGGACATTTTGTCCGGGGACATTTTGTCCGGGGACTTTTTGTCCGGGGACATTTTATCCGGGGACATTTTGTCCGGGGACATTTTGTCCGGGGACATTTTGTCCGGGGACTTTTTGTCCGGGGACTTTTTGTCCGGGGACATTTTGTCCGGGGACATTTTGTCCGGGACATTTTGTCCGGGACATTTTGTCCGGGGACATTTTGTCCGTCCACGGAAATAGGTCTATAGTTAGATATATCATTTTTAGAACCTTGTTTATGAATTGGGACGACTTTTGCAATTTTGATTTCAGTGGGGACAAGCCCATTTGTAAGTGAGCAATTAATTATATCGGATAACGGTGAAACTAGAAATTCCATAATAGGAGATATGAGGTGAGGGAATAAATCATCCATACCTGAACTGTGAGTTGATTTGAGAGTTTTATTGATCGACATTAGCTCTTGCGGACAGGTGGGTAAGATAGCAAAAGAATTAATTGAACGTGGAGACAGATAGTCTTTAAAGTTCTTCTTACAAGGTGGTAAGTCAGAGGACAGAGATTTTGCTATACCAGTAAAATAAGAGTTAAAATGTTCCGCCATCAAAGTGGAATCATAGATCGTGGCGTCATTTACCTTGATTTCTAAAATGGAAGTATCTTTGTTATCAGCTTTAATAATAGTTTTGATTGTCTGCCAGGTGTTTTAATATCCCCGCTATATTTCATAAATTCGTTAGTATAGTAAGATTGCTCAATTTTGGTGCGTATTACTTTATAGCGGTTACGATATTTCGTAAAGATATTTTTGTTTTCGATCGTGGGATTTTTTATGTAGTTAATATAAAGTTTTTCTTTCTTTTTTGTAGAATTTAGCAGTCCTCGAGTCATCCATGGTTGAATAAAAGAATTTTTCTTAGAAATCTTCTGTGATTTAAGGGGAAAGGATTTATCATAACAAATTTTGACTTTTTCAGTAAAAAATTGAAGGCCCGATTTGTTTCATGTACATTACATAACTCTGTAACTGGGGTCCAGTCGATTTGGGATACAAGTGCTTTAAAAGAGGCAGTTGACTGGCTATTTATAGTCCGTTTCAACTCGATTTTACCCAAATTACGTGAGGTAAATGGCTCAGTTTTAATCCAGGTTACTATTGGCAGATGGTCCGAAATTTCAGATGTAATTATAGCTGAGGTAATAATGCAGTCAGGGGCATTGGTGAAAGTGTTATCAATTAAGGTAGCCAAGGTGGGAGTTATTCTAGTAGGTTGGTGGATGAGTGGGAAGAAGTGGTGGGTCATCATACTTTCAATGAATTCATTGGTAGGGTTGTGATTACCATATGCTAGCAAATCCACATTGAAATCACCAGTTAAGAATATTTTCCTGTTCTTACAAAAAGTAAGATTGTCCAATAACGAGTCTATTTGGGTGTTAAAGTCATCCATATTGAGACCGGGAGGCCTATACAAAACACCAAGTAGAATGTCGACAGACTTAACAACTTTAATATTAATGAAGAGGTTTTCGAACGAGGTCGTTGGTGTAAAGATTTGCATCTCACTATAATAGATGTCTTGTCTAATAAAAAATCCAACCCCTCCTCCCATTCCCTCCTCCCTATGCTTATGTACGAAGTTGTATCCAGGTATGAATATTGAGCCAGCCATTGAGTTATTTAACCATGTTTCGGTAACCGCTAGGACAGAGACTGGAAGCTGAGCTAATAAAAGCTTAATATCGTTAATTTTATAAGTAATGCTACGACAGTTAAGATGCATAATCGAGAATGACGAGGTAGCAGCTGTGGCTGCCATTTTAACGTGATTGCTCATCATAGTCGTAGTTTAAAACTTGAAAAGCATCCGTGCCATTGTTAATAAAATCCACACTGAAATAGTGACATCTTAGTCTGTTATCTCATCAAAATTTCCTATCATTTCATTGTTTAAAAACATGCTTTAAGACTTCAATAAATGTACTTCTCAATTGTTAAAGAATTTTTCACTCTTTGAGTCAACGTGTACTTCTCTTGGAATGCACACAGAAGAAAAGTAAAATATTCGTTAGCATGAGCATTTTGGAGCACTCTCCCCTAATTAGGTCAACCGACTCAAATTTTGTCTGCATGAACGTTCACAATCAACCTTGAAATCCCACGTTCTGACCATCTCAGAAGAAAATGTGTTATTAACAAGAATGCTGTACAGTGTACACTTATTAACATTTTGCTTTACATTATTTTTCATATTTATTACTAAATTGTATTATTACTGCTTTCTGTTATATTGCCTTATTTGTCGATGTCCCATTGTTCGTTTGCAAAAAGAGTTACAAAAGATATACCTACTTACTTATTTACTTACTCACTTACTAAGAGCTTCAAACTGCCATAATTATTTCTTTTGATGATGTCAATCGCTCCTCCTTTTCTTTTCTCTTCCAAAGACAAATTTTTTTTCAAGCTTTCATGTCTTTCTGTAAAACAAGCCGTGAACAGAGCAAAGAAAATTTTGAGCGTGATGTAATTAAACATTTTATACAAACCAATAACTTTGCAAATAGCCGTCAACTCGAAGGGCCAGGATGATGATCACGATAAGGATAGACGTAACGAAGTAGATGACGTAATCCCAAATAAATGTTGCCAGCCAGAAGTTATGAAGTCTGACTCCGCTGACGAGTTGGCTGTGCTTGGCACCCGACTTTCGCTCCTTGATCAGAAAGAAGAGGCAAACGGTGAAAAGGAAGCCCAGTCCGAAGGAGAAATCAAAATCAGCGCTGCTGCTTTCCGTCGTGTCTGAAACCTGTTCCGATGAGTTCTTTGGAAATGGGTGGTTGATGGTTTCAATCTGGTAGTTCTTGTCGCCAAAGCATTGCATCAGAGTGTTTCCCAAATAGGATAGTGAGATTGCGATTGCGTGGAAGGCTTGGTTGTTGAAATATCCTGTTAGGTTCAACTTTCCACTCGAGTCTTTTTCTATGGTAGCACCAATCTCATAGTTCCTGTAGTACTCGTCTGCGTGATCCTTCCCGATCCCCACCAGGTAGTCGTCCATTGTGGAGTACCCCGTTTCAGAGCTGATTAAGACAGGTTTACTCTGCTTTGAAATGCTAGTATAATAGCAATTGTTCAGGTGCTGTGCGTCGACGGTTGCAGCTCGAACGTCGTATGGCGTGATTGGATTTGTGAAATGGGTTAGGTCAAGGGTTAAAGCTATGATCGTATCTTCTTTTGTCCGTCTGGAGGCCATAGCGCAAGTGAGTGCGACGAAAAAGACTGGAATCAGAATCTGGCCCAACGTAAGTATGTAGTTTCGTATGGACAACATTATTCGCTTGTAAAACATGGCACGCAGCTGAAGCTTCCCTAGATTCCAACCGATTTCCATCTGAGGTAGCACATCAGAATCTGAAATATTCACCAGCAAGCCTTCTAGTACTCTGCGATGTATTGCAAGAAATATTTGACGTGTAAGGAAGTCGTAATGTTTTTTTGTCTGATTCATGTGTGTCTCAACTCATATACGATCCAAAATAGGCCTACACTTGTAGGCCTAGTTGTTTTCTAATCGAAGTGTGCAGTTGACAACGTCTTGTTTGCATTTCACCCGTGTGGAATCGGTATCCGGTCAATACCGCGCACACAGTACCGCGCACACAATACCGCGCATACAATACCGCGCACACAATACCGCGATTTTCAATACCGCGCACCTTCAATACCGCGCACGATCGTTACTGCGTTTGTTTGCGAATTTTTTCAATTTCCGTATTTTATCGTACGAGGGTGTTCGATTCATCAAGCTTATATTTCTCTCGTTATTTATGTCAATCCAGCTTCTATTTCATATATAAAAATACCCTCAACCAGCTTCCATTTCTCTTGCTTTATTTTCGTCAGTCCAGCTTCTATTTCATATAGCCTATAAATATACCCTCATCCAGCTTCCATTTCTTATGCTTTATTTTCGTCAATCCAGCTTCTATTTCATATATAAAAATACCTTCATCCAGCTTTTATTTCTCATGCGTTATTTTCGTCAATCCGATTGTGACGCATTGAGAAATAGAATCTGGATGATGGTTTTTTACAGGTGAAATAGAAGCTCGAATGACGAAAATAAAGCATGAGAAATAAGAGCTGGATGAAGGTATTTCTATGTCTGAAATAGAAGCTGGATGAAGGTTTTTATAGGTATGAAATAGAAGCTGGATTGAACAAATTCGCAAACAAACGCGGTAACGATCGTGCGCGGTAACGATCGTGCGCGGTATTGAAAATCGCGGTATTGTGTGCGCGGTATTGTGTGCGCGGTATTGTGTGCGGCATTTGACCCGTGTGGAATCTGCAGTAGCATACTTTCTCTGAATTGAGAGATAAACTCAAATTAACCACACATTATTTCATTCTAATAATATCTGGAATTACTTAGTAGTTCAAATACAATTTGAAGGCTATTGAAAGTTTGCATTATTGCCAATTCTGAGTGTTTATAGAATATTGTAATGTACCATTGAACCATAGGCCGAGAATGAGTGCAGCCTGACAGAGTAAACGGTATAGAAAGTGCTATAGAAATATGGAAAGTATAGAAATGTGGCTTTGTAAATATCACACAGAAACCTAATCGACCTGGAATTTTTTAAATTCTATTGAAAGGCGCTAGGCTGGTAACTGAAGCGTGTCAAGCGGTTAGAACTGCTCGAAATGATTAACCAGTAACTGACTAAGGTCCTCGCAACAGATGGATGCATGCTTTTCAAAACAAGTTAAACAACGCAGACTAGACATATGTAATCTAAGTGTCTGGGATCATTTAATCATCTATGTATAATATGCAGGGTGGGTAAAAAAAGACCCCTAAGGGTTTTTGCCAATATCTTGGCCACAAGTAAGAATTTTGCACAGAATATTTACACATTGTCTATCCAATAATTTTTGAACCTGTTCAACATTGTCAATCTATGAATGTCTGCATGTGTGCGTGAACTCCGGAGTCTAGAGGAAATTTAATTAGCAATGCAGAAGCACACTGAACCGTAGGAACCGTTTGTATACTTGGTGGTTAGCCAACAGATAGCTAATGCCTTTGGTGTCGGAGTGGCCAGGACTGGCATGAATAATTATTGTCATCAATAATTATATAAAATACTAGCTGTACCCGGCCACGCGTTGCTGTGGCTGAAAAGACCGTCCATCCCTCCCTCCCTACTTCCCTTCCCCTACCTGCCTCCCTCCCTCCCTCCCTCTCTCCCGTTCCCTCCATCCCTCCCTCCCTCCCTCCTTCCCTCCATTCATCCCCTCCCTCCATCCATCCCGTCCGCTTCCTCCCCTCCCTCTTCCTCCCGCTCCCTCCCGCTCCCTCCCTCACCCCTCCGTTCCCTACAGCTACATAGATATATGCGCTATATAAGAACACGCGCGGATAAAAAAAAACACATACATACGCATACAGCCATACACGCGTTGTGTTTTTTCCAAAAAAGCATATAAAACCCGTCCTCTCGACGTTGTGTGAAAATTTGAAAACCGACAGTTACATATAAATGCGCTACAGAAACACTTGACGGGAAGTTGACGGTATGCACGGCCTTGGAATGCAAATGGACGGCGCGGCCTCATTGGAATGCAAATGGACGGACGCGTGAAAGTGGAATTAAAAGTTTTTGTTTTTTGGTCGTAAAGATTGCACTTTTTCCACCAAAAGACATAAAAAAAACCGTTTATGTTCGAATGGAACGGTTTGCGAAAATTTTCAAAGCAATCGGTTCAGAACTCTCCGAGAACCGATGTAACAAACAGTAACTTTTTACATTTTTATTTATATAGATTAAAAGAAAGAGCTTAACTTGAAGCAATTTTCATAATTTCGGCCGCCCTGCTCATCCTTGGTCCCATTTCCGGTGTAGACGAATCATTCACTCTGCGTTCAAAATAAAAATAACCGAAAGATTCACGTCACTTAAGTCATAGCTGCGTCGGAACAAACTACAGCCAGTGATAATTAGTGATGAGTTATGATGAGTGATGATTATGAGTGATGATGATGAGCAGGCCCGCCGACCGAAATTCCGGGCCACTGGACAGAGCAGTCACGGGCCCTCATGATGATGGTTCTCTGCCCGAAGGCAGGTCCATTGGCTTTACGCCCCTGGGGATGAGATGAGTGAGGTGGTTTCCCGTTGCCTTCCCCACAGACAATGATGGGTAAGCAACTTGCTCAAGGTCGCTCCGCAGGAGCTTGCGCCCGTGCGTCCCACACGTGCTAGCCCGAGATATGTAAATCTCTGAATGTCAACTCCCAGCCCGGGGCTTGAACCGCAGTCCGTTGCAACCAACAGACGAATGCCGCTCTCGCTTACCGTGTAGCCAACACGGGCCCTAAACTATCCTTAATCTTTCTGAGCAAACTTATGCAAAAACAAATAGAAATAACAACGTGTGAGTATTCGTAAAACATAAAACTTTTAAAGCACTGGATGTAAACGTGCAGTCTACAAATCGTGAAGCTTTTGAAATCCTTCCATCGTTTATGAAACCGTCTCGTTTCTAGTTGCGGCGTTGCTGTACCATGCATAGTGGCCAGTTGGCATCTACCAACGAAAGAGTGCCTATATGGGCTTAAGACCATCTTAAAACAGCCCTTATCAATCACTGTAACAGTTCATATTGAAAGTCCAGGACTTTTTGAGTGTGCAGCTCCGCATCAAAAGGGTTGGCCTAAATGAATATGTGCAGCTGTAATTGTAAAAGCACTTTGTACAGTTAAAGGATAACCTAGTTCAAAATGTCCATTGTCACATTATTGGGAACAATTCAATACGGATGATGATAAGGGAGAGAAGGGATTTGGTAGTTCTAAAAGTTCCTTTAAAGAAGCCCATGTGACAGAATTAACCAAAAAAGTTGAACGCTGTACAAGTGGTATAAAACGTAAGATAGTTTTGAGAATTGAGTCGTAGGCCTATGTGAACGATGAATAACCACATCGATAAACTCTGCGTAGGACTTTTCTTCCCGGATCGCTATCTCTATTTTTTTCTTAAGACCTACTGCTTCTGTCGGGTTCTCGCACCGGGAGCTCTATAGCTATTGAAAGGCGCTATAAAAATTACTAGTCACATTACATTATCATGGGCGAAGTTTGGTTTCCGTTCTTAGAGGGGCTAAAGCCTTCTTAGGGGGCTAAGCCCGGGAAAAGATACCATTTACACGGTAAAAAATGAATTTGGGTCTTCTTGGGGGGATTAGCCCCTAGCCCTGATAATCTCCGCCCATGTACATTATATATTTACTGTTGGAATAATGATATTATACACATTATAGATGGCGCTAGCATAGATGACTGTAGATGACTCTATATAATTTAGTCTATGTTACACGTCACTTCCTCCTTCTTCTCCGTTCCGTGTTTTGTGCTAGTAGTTAAGATGACATGTGACAATCTTTATCTCCTTTAATCGTGAATAAAGCTCTGCATTCCAACAGGTTATGGGCCCAGGACGAACGCAGGAAGACTGGTTAATTCCCAGGACGACTGGTCGACTAATATTTTTCGAGTTTTCTCGTTAATTATCCGAGTCGATAGAAGCTGAAGTTTCTTCTTGGTCACGCGTCAAAATGGCGGCATTGGAAGAACTACAGCAGCAAGTTTTGAGAGTTCAGGAGAAAATTAGCACAGGGACAGGTAATGTAGCTACAACAGTTACTACAAATTCCGTCGGAGGTTTACCGGAAGCGAAGCATCTTGATGGCAAAAATTATGGTGATTGGAAATTCTGGATGCAAAATTTCTTAATTGACGCAGGTTTATGGCGCTGTCTTTCGCCAAAAGAGGGCCAGACTGTTGATCCGGATTTGGACTTACGTGCGTTAGCCAGAATCAATCTCAGCCTAAAACCCTGTTCAGCCAGAGTCACGAAGAAATGCCAGACTGCGAAAGCTGCTTGGGACGCATTGAGAGGTGAATATGAAAGCACTGCTCTTGTTCGTCTGATTGGACTGTATTCTAGTTTGTTCAAGACAAATTTTGAGAACTTTCCTTCGATGCAGCAGTATGTAGATCACATTTTGTCAATTGCAGAACAATTGGAATCAATTGGTCAACCTTTTCAGGACAATGTTGTTGGAGGCATAATTCTTGGAGGTCTTCCAGATCAGTATAAGCCTTTAATATTGGGCATTCAAGGATCAAAGCAAGACACAACAGTTGAGTTTGTAAAAAGTCTTTTGCTTCAGGACAGTGTTAAGGAGCTAGGAGCAAGTACGACTTCGGTTGCAACTCATTCAGCATTTTCAATGGGCAGGTCTCAAATGAGCAGGTCCCACAAGGGCATGTCCCAGATGAAAAGTAAGCCAAAAGGACCACGTTGTTTTGAATGTAATCGTTTTGGTCATATTCGTTCGCAATGTGAGAAGGTCAATGTTAAACTACATAAGAATTCAGCCAACGCGAATTTTGTTGCTATGTCAGCCCAAATGAAGGTGAAGGTCAATCCAAAAAGTGTCGTTGGAACTGCCACAGAAGTCAATGGACTGTATCGTTTGAACTGTAAGCAATCTCGTATGTTTGCTGCACTGTCAACGAACTCTGTACACTTATGGCATCGTCGACTTGGACATCTTAATCGTCCTTCTATGCGCCTACTTCGAAGCACTATGTCTTCAGGTGTTCAGTCTGAAGGGACGGCAACTATTCCCTGTGAAGTTTGTGTGAAAGGCAAACAGCATCGCAAACCGTTCAAGAAAACAGGAGCCAAACGAGCGAAGCACGTTCTTGGTCTTGTTCATTCTGATATTTGTGGTCCAATGCATGTTTCATCAGTTGGTGGAGCACGGTATTTTCTGACATTGATTGATGATTTCACGAGACACTCGGTTGTCTATTTCCTGAAATCAAAGACTGAGGTACTGGAGAAGTTCAAGGAGTACAAATCTCTTGTTGAGAATCAGACTGGTAAACGTATCAAACTCTTCGAACAGATAATGGTACTGAATATGTCAATGAAAATTTTCTGAGTTTCTTACGACGTTGTGGAATTCGTCACGAGACCACGATTCCGTATACTCCTCAACAGAACGGAGTTGCTGAACGTCTGAACAGAACTTTGGTAGAAAGAGCTCGAACAATGATTCTAGAATCAGGAGTAAGCACAGATTTTTGGGCAGAAGCAGTAAATACAGACAATTATCTGAAGAATCGGTCACCTACAAAAGTCTTACCAAATATGACACCTCAAGAGGCATGGACAGGAGAAAAACCTGACCTAAGCCATCTTCGTGTTTTTGGTTGCAAAGCTTTGGTGAAAATTCCTGAAAATAACCGCAAGAAATGGGACTCTAAGTCAAAAGAGTACATCTTTGTTGGTTACTGTGAAGAAAGCAAAGGTTACATAATGCTTCATCCTGTTACAAAGAAATTCACTCGATCCAGAGATGTTGTTTTCTTTTAATCTCAGTTTCCTGTTCGACATTCGTCTTCAGATGATCCATTTCCAGATGTTGCGGATGACAACTCATCGCAAACTGTCACTTCAGACATTCATAATCAACAGCAGTTTCAGAATACCCAAACTCATGTTGAAGTGGGGGAGTCAGATGGTTCAAAGGAGTTTGGTGGATCAAAGACTAATCTTACTGATGACTCGAACACTGGCTTGGAAATAAACTCTGTGGAAGAAGATTCTGGTGGATCAAATATTTCAGTGGTCAATAAGGACATAACTGATGATGGAGAAGTGATACGAGACACATTTGAGAGGCCAAAAAGAACTCGTATTCCAAATAAGCAAATATTCAATGAGAATTTTGTTGTGCATCAAGCTACATTGTGTAAAAGTACTGATCCAGCAACTGTTGAAGAAGCACTTACTTCTCAATATGCAGAAGAATGGAAACGTGCAATGGAAGAAGAAATTCAGGCACATGTTGAAAACCAGACGTGGACATTATCTGATGTACCTACTGGGAGAAAAGCAATTAAGTGCAAATGGGTCTTCAAAACAAAGCTGAAATCTGATGGTACAGTTGAGCGTTACAAAGCTCGTTTGGTGGCTAAGGGATGTTCACAGAAACCAGGCATTGATTATGAGGAAACGTACTCGCCGGTTGTACGTTATACTTCCATTCGTCTTCTGATGGCATTGGCTGCAAAATATGACCTTGACATTGATCAGATGGATGTCACAACAGCATTTTGCATCCTGAGCTCGAAGAAGAAATTTACATGGAATTGCCAGGTGATTTTCGGCTGAATGGTACAACTTGTCGACTAAAGAAGTCAATTTATGGTCTGAAGCAAGCAAGCCGAGCCTGGAATAAGAAATTGGATAAGTTGTTGAAAGAACTTGGATTTGTGCAATCAAATTTTGACACTTGCATTTACTACAGATGTGAAAACGGAAAGATCTTAATCATTGCAGTGTATGTTGATGATCTTTTAATTCTCTCGAACAACAAGGAGGAGAAACAGAATTTGAAAGCAGATCTAATGAAACGTCTTAAGATGAAGGATCTTGGAGAGGCACACTATTGTGTGGGCATTCATATCCAAAGAGATCGTGATACAGGAACGATATGACTTGATCAAGAGAAATATATTGAAGAAGTGCTCAACCGCTTCAATATGACTGAGTGCAATGGGGTTTCAACTCCACTTGATTCGAATCAGGATTTGTTTGGAGAAGAATTTTTTCCTAACAGTCGACAGCATGAAGAAGAAATGAGAAACATTCCTTTTCAAGAAGCTGTGGGTTGCCTTATGTATGCAGCACAGGCTACAAGACCAGACATTGCATTTGCAGTGGGGGTCATGAGCAGATTCAATAACAACTATGGAAAAACTCATTGGGTTGCAGTGAAAAGAATCTTGAGATATCTTCGGCAGACTGCAAGTACCAAACTAGTGTACAAGAGAACCAATGAAGATTTGATTGGGTTTTGTGATTCTGACTGGGGTGGTGATAAAAGGGATCTGAAATCAACCACAGGATACACTTTTATTTTAAGTGGTGCCGCAATAAGTTGGAACTCAAAGAAACAACCAACCGTTGCAAAGTCAACTACTGAAGCAGAGTACATGGCTTTAAGCATGGCTGCCACAGAAGCTATCTGGTTAAAGGGACTTCACAAAGAACTTGTTCCTCAAGCTTCAGATGTTGTGGAGATGTTCTGTGATAACAAAAGGGCGATTGATCTTGCTAGAAATCCCGGATATCGGCCCAAGACCAAGCACATTGCTGTGCAGCATCACTTCATCGAGACAGAATTGCAATTGGAGACATTCTGGTTAAACAGATTGAAACAACAAACATGGTTGCTGACTGTTTAACGAAAGGACTGTGTAAAGATTTGCATAACAAATGCATTTCTGGGATGGGGTTAGAAAAATAACACTAACCTAATTTTCTGAGTGTGTACAAAGTGGGGGTGTTGGAATAATGATATTATACACATTCTAGATGGCGCTAGCATAGATGACTGTACTGCCCTGAAAAGCCAAAACACAGTAACTGCCTTACCATAAGAGTCATAGTTACTGTGTTTTGGCTTTTCAGGGCAGTGTAGATGACTCTATATAATTTAGTCTATGTTACACGTCACTTCCTCCTTCTTCTCCGTTCCGTGTTTTGTGCTAGTAGTTAAGATGACATGTGACAATCTTTATCTCCTTTAATCGTGAATAAAGCTCGGCATTCCAACATTTACAAAAACTTACCTGAGAAAGACTTCTTCCATTGTCGTTGCCGCAACTCCGAAACTCTTGATGCCGAGTGTTTTGCCATCTGTCTCAAACGACTCGAATAGTCCCTGGAATTTCGATGATTGATTACTCGGCAGAGTGAACATAACTTCCTCAGCCTCATTGCTCAGCATGTGAGCCATGGGAATTCGAGACTTTATAGCAGCACTCAGTTTATCCACATCACAAGTGGACGTCTTTACAATCGTCAGATGATATCCAACGCCTGCAAAATTAAGTTTCGATCCACAGTCATCGAGCCAGAGCAATCTTTAAGTCTATTCTGAACAAGCAAATAGTCGACAGGCGACCATTTAGCTTGAAGAGCCGTCACACTGTGTAGCTCAGCTAGATTTTAAGCACCCAAATCTCGGACCACCATTTAGAGCTGATAGAGGAAAAATTGAAGCTGCAGATCGCGTAGCAACGGCCGACAGATAGGCCTAAGCAACCATAGACTTGCAGTAAGCTACACGAAGCCCAACAGTCTTTGGCAGGTTATGGCATAGGCCTACAGTAGATGACGCTGCGTCCATCTTCAGGTGGATATCAGAACTTCAGAAGCAGACGCTTTCGCAACCGGCAAAAGGTATGCCCTAGTTTAATGTAGAACGGTCATCACCAATCGTGTGATTCTATATTATGTCTTTCGAAATGCAGATCCAGATTTCTTTCCAATTATTGGCATTGAACTTCTCAAATTCCTGGGGGTACCCAATTAAGTTGGTTCTCTAGTTATTTTACAGCCCGATCTCAATTGGTCTCATGCAATGGCACTTTATCTAATCTACGGGAAATTAACTTTGGAGTCCCCCAAGGATCTATTCTCGGTCCCTTATTGTTTCTAATCTACGTCAATGATCTTCCTAATGCATCTCCTCTGTTGTACTTTATACTTTTCGCTGATGACACCAACTCATCTCTCTATGCCCTAATTCTCGAATGGTTCCATGCAAATAAACGGTCTTTAAATCTTGACAAAAACCAATTACAAAATATTTAAATCCCATAGAAAGAATTGTCCAACAGAGAACAACGGTGTTGTGGTCTGAACTTGAGGATTGGGAACCACCCGATTGATAACAACAACAACAACAACAATAACAACAACAACAACAACCAAGACGAAGATGCATTGCAACAAAACGACAGCTAACTAATTAACGGCATATATGACTCTCCTACCGTATTTATTTTTGAGGAACATGGGTGTCCCGTAGCACTGTATCTCTCCGTTGGACATGATGGCTACGCGGTCGCCTAGTTGATCGGCTTCATCCATGTAATGCGTTGATAGAAGCATCGTCCGGTCCTTTCTTTGGCTCTGTAGAATGTCCCATGTCTGTCTGCGTGCTTCTGGGTCCATACCAGACGTCGGTTCATCCAGAATCACAAACTGTAAGATATTGCAACGAACGAAATTATGCTCATGGCTTAATGCCAACATAGGCCATTCAAACTGTAAATAAGTCAACCTAGTATGCTATTCCAAGTGGTAGGCTACTAAAGTGGAAATATGGAAATACGATTTACGACGGGCATTAGGTTGTAATTCATTTTTATTTGGCACTTTTAGTGGGCAAAACGATTTTGAAGAAAAAAATTTAAAAAAAATTTCATTGAAAATAGTTATTAGATAAAGGAGTATATTAAACCTGATGCCGCAAATTTCCTCCCAGGAGGTTTTCCTATTTTGCTCTTGAACGCGAAGAAACATAAAAAACTACTTTGGCTACTTTCTTAAAATTTAATAGGTACTATAGGCCTACCTGTTTTTAATCTCTTGAAGTTAATGCAATGGATCAATTATTGTTCCTCTTGACGATAATTGTTCGCATACAGGCAGATGACGTCAAGACAGGGGCGGATCCAGAGGGTCCAAAATGGCCATGGCCACCCATTTAGAAATTTATTAATTTTTTAACAGCTACTCTGGCCCGAAAAGTTGACGTGTCCCCCCCGGTGAGTAGCTCCGTATGTCCGTCCCCCGCACCCGCGAGGAAGGTCATCAGTTTTTTGGGCGGATGGAAAAAGGTATCTTTTGGGGAAATTCGAGGCTGATGACTAAAAAAAGGTTGTCAGATTTTTCGGCGACCTAGACGAACTTTTTTTTACCAGGACCCAAAATTTTGGCCCCCTCCCCTCGAAAATTTCTGTATCCGTCCTTGCATCAAGATTAATGATTTTTGCGGACTCCAATGCTCCTCGTTCTTCAATTTGCTCTTCATGTTCTTCGCCTTGTTATTCCAGTAGGCCTATGACGAGAGTCCAGAGAAGAGTGACTAGTAATAGTCAACGTACGCAAGCTGTATTGAAAGAATAAACTAGGGTGGTGAGAGCATAGACGTCGGTAAAGGGGCTGAGAGTCACCGTCTCTGGCAAGTTGGGAGCAATAGTGTCGCAAAGATCTTAATAATGATAGTGAGTTTCGAATTGTTTACCTTAGATCCGGCAATGAGCGCAATTCCGACGCTGAGCTTTCTTCTCTGTCCGCCGGAGAGCGCTTTGGCTTCGACGTTGAGTTTATCTTTCATTTGCAAGACATCCGCCATTTCATTCGCCTGTTGTGAAGCTCTTTTAAATGAACTTCCTTTAAGCTATAATGAACAATCAGATCTTATGTAGGCCTATCACTGCCATATTCAATAAAATTGTTACTTTTATCATTTTCTTTCTGTGAATGCTTTTGCAAGAATAGTTGCTTATTAGTCATCAACGGGAAGAGATCGGAGTGGCAGCTTCAGAGATACTCCTTGTGACTTTGATTATAGGATTTTGTCTTGGTGTCATTTGTGGTTGAAAGGGTAAAAACCTGCTGGGGAGTAATTCCGGCCAGTTAACGCAGGTCACTAACCCGGCCATTTACCTCCAGGAAAATTTCTTCCGGTGTGTTACCCCTCTGTTAGAAATACCTCCAGAGGAAAATGACTCATAGTCTAAAGTTTCTAAACACATCTTGGTCAATCACCCCCGAAACGTTCGCTATAAGCTTACTGTCGGTTCAGTACAGCACACTGTGCAGCATTAGCCTATAAATACATGTGTGTATAATATGTATATATAATACATGTATTATATTGTATATGGCCTATAGCGGCCTTTGACACTGTCGACCATGGCATTCTTTTAGAGCGCCTTGAAACGTCGTTTGGTGTCATTGACCGCCCACTGCTGTGGTTGCAGGCTTTTCTTTCTGAGCGCAGCCAGTCTGTGGTTTTTGGTTCCACCCGATCTGACTGGTCCAGAGTTTATTTTGGTCTTCCACAGGGTTCCATTTTATGGCCTTTGCTTTACATTTTATATACATCTGACCTAAATAAGATTCTGTCTTCTGTGGGGGTTGCTGCACATCAATATGCTGATGACACACAGGCAGAAGTCCAGGGTCCAGCTTTAGAGGCTATCTCACTTGTGGAAAAAATACTTATGACGTCGGAAACGATTGGTGCCTGGATGTCATCCAATCGCCTCAGGTTAAATCCTGGTAAAACACTATTTATTTGGGTTGGAAGTCATGTGCAAGTTTCTAAAATTGAAATGCAAAATCTGCAACATTGCTTTCCTGGCATGACTTTTTCTACCACTGTGCGTGATTTGGGTGTGACCTTGGACCAGGAATTGACCCTTTCTGATCACGTGAGAAATGTATGTCGCACTTGCTTCTACCCTCTTCGTCAAATTCGCTCGGTACGTCGCTCACTTACAACCAAAGCTGCCACTACTCTGATGCATGCATTTATATGCACGAGAGTTGACTATGGTAGTGCCATCTATGCGGGCTTAACACTTGCATTTATATGCACGAGAGTTGACTATGGTAGTGCCATCTATGCGGGCTTAACACTTTCACGCATTAATACGTTGCAATCTGTTCTTAATGCTGCGGCCCGCCTGATTGGCGGCATACCAAAGTTTGGGCATATATCAAGTTTTATACGGGAAGAACTGCACTGGTTGCCAATGCAAAAGCGTATTGAGTTTAAGATTTTAATGTTCATGCGTAAGTGCCTAGCAGGCCAAGCTCCGATCTATCTTATGGAACTCTGTGTACCTCTGCTATCCATCCCAGGTCGTAGATTTCTTCGCTCTGCTACGCATGGTGACCTGGTTGTCCCTAGGGCTCGATCTTCCACAGTGCTACGTAGAAGCTTTGCTATGGTTGGTCCGTCTTTCTGGAATAAGTTACCTATTAGTCTCCGTAATGAATTTCTTTGTATTTCTTTGCCCCCTTTCCGCAAGCGTTTGAAAACCATTCTCTTTGATTGTGGTTAGGTGTCAGGAGCGCCTCTGAGGAGTTCTCTTGAAGTGGCGCTATATAAATGTACGATTACAATTACAATTACAATGGCCTATATATATACGGTCCATAATTATATATATATATATATATATATAGCCTATTATATGCAATGGCGTTAAAAACTGTTGACTAAGCAGAATATTATTCTTCTCACCATGGAATAGTAATAATAATAGTAATAGCAATAATAGTAGTAGTAGTAGTAATAATAATAATAATAATAATTATAATAATAATAATAATAATAATAATAATAATAATAGTAATAGTAATAATAATAATAATAATAAAAATATTAGTGACTAGTAGTAGTAGTAGTAGTAGTAGTAGTAGCAGCAGCAGCAGCAGCAGCAGCAGCAGCAGCAGCAGCAGCAGCAGCAGCAGCAGCAGCAGTAGTAGTAGTAGTAGTAGTAATTATAGCAACAATAGTAGTAGTTACAGGGGCAGCAGCCAGGGGCTTCTATCCCTATACATGCCGGGCGCAGCTTGCGCCCAGTGAAAAACAGGGGGGGAAACGGAATTTTTTCCCCAATTTTTAGCAATGTAAACCTACAGCGTTCTGTTTGTTGTATATTGGATTAAACGAATATACAATACAATTACACTTTTTGCGGGTTACAACGAGAGGCTTCTATTCCTGTACATGGCGGGCGCAGCTTGCACGCATGCAGTGAAAAATCGGGGAATCAGAAAAGAGCCAAAACTCGTCTGTAGGGGGGGAACCGGCCATGGAGGACAGTGTTCAATCTATAGACATCTCTAGGGAAGTTCTCCAGAAATTACTTCCCCACAGAAAATGTTGGTAGAATGGTAATAGTTTTTAGCCCAACTATAGCCTACTATCTAGGCCTACTTTTTGCATCACATGAACTGCTATAATATTTACGATTATGTGATTATGATGATATTATTTGCTATTTTAGTAAATGACACAATCATAATTAAAATAATGAATATAATTTAATATTATATAGGTCTACTTGTACAAATAGGCAACCATTTTTGTACAACTAAATGGCATCTCTTCAGTATTAACCTATATTTCAAATTTCAGACTCAAATTTCAAAATGTTGTGTTCCTTGAACTCTTAGTAAAACAGCATCATTATTACGAAGGCCTATATATTGTATTTTCATTCTATTGCATTGTACTCTATCCATAAATTTATGTAACGCCTCTCGCAGTGCACACTGATCAGAGTCGCTAAACACAATGCATGGCATTGGCTACCCAATTTTGGCAGTTTGGTAGTTCCTGCCATGGTTTGTGTACCATTTGTAACAATTTCTGCTAACTGTATCTTGGTCAGCAATTCAGGATCGTCTTGGGCAAAAGAGACAGGCATTAATTAAGCTGATTGAATTGCAACAAATAGGCTTTCGCCGCTATAATTTTTTATGGGCCTAAGTTTACTCTCGTCAGCAATTATTCATTATCGTATAGTCCATCACTGTGCAGCAGAAACAGCAGAACTGAGTTGCTGAACTTGATAAATAAAGAAATAACATTGTTGTAATTACAAGTATATTTATCGAAATCTCAAGCCACTCTTTTATCAGCACTGCAGAAGTGTCAGAGTAATTTTGTTAGAATGACATCGTAAACTGCTAGTAGGCCTACCATGCAGGCCTAGGCCTACAATGTGGAAACTCCCAACAATATGATTGTTAAGTATAGGGCCATTTGTCAAGTCATAGACCACTCTTTTCAGCAATCCTCCACTGAAATAATAGGCTAGTAGTTGTAAAAACGACGGCCTAAAATGCTGAAATTGCAATGCAGAAATTGGAAAAAATTCTTACGGGGAGGAGACCATCCCTCTCCCAAACCGTCCCACATCTCAGAAACCTTCATTCACCAGAGGAATTGACGCGATAGCATATTGCCGAGAGGGAAGACCGACCCAGGAATAGGGGGGGAAGAAGATGGATTGCGCCCGGCTGCTTAGGGGGGATAGAAGCCCCTGGCAGCAGCAGTAGTATGAATTATAAAAATAATATTTATTGATAACTCCTGTGGGATCTGAGGTAACCTACACCGGGAAAATATTCCAACTTAGCTTTTCCATCTTAATTGTGAATTTGTGTCGTTTAAACGTTGTTTAAACGTTGTTTACTAACCACGGCATAGAAGATCAGGTGTTCCCTGACGGTCAGTGTATCAAAGAGAATGTCGTGCTGTGGACAGAGGCCGAGGTTTTCTCGGATCTTATCCATTTCTTGTGTTATATCGAAACCGCTGATGTAGGCTGTGCCTTTAGACGGTGGCAGAAACCCTGCAAAGCAACAGACTCTGGCTGGTCCATGACACTCAAAGTTTACCAAGCCATAAGTTATTTATTATTGTGAAATTGTGACTCTAAGTCGAGTCTGATTTCAAACGAATCGCATTGCCTCAGAGATGCGATAGGCCTATGGATATTGGATAAGTAAGATGTTTTAAAATTACCATGATTACTAAAGTTAATTTTTTTTATTACTGTGGTCTACTAAACGTGTGATAACTGAAACAGTGCTATATCGAAACCGGAAGGCACGTCAGGTCCTCCTGATGATGGCGGAACGATGTTGTTGAGTGTTTGAATGGATGAAAAATTGAGTAGAAGAAATTACGAATGAAAAAGAAAGCAGCGGATGAGGAATTAGCAGGTGTACCGTACAACGAAGACAGTGGCGTAGCCAGAAATTGTTCATGGGGGTTGTTTTTTTTGCCTGGCCGGATGCTTTTTTTGACACCAACACAACAGTATTACAGTAGATAAAAAGGGAATACAAGAACAAAGGGCATAAAGTAAGAAAAGCAATGGTTACTACAAGCAATTTTTTGTTTTTTTCTATTTAAGTGTATAAATAACCTTTAAAAAAACTTTTTCCCGAGGCCAATGGGGGGGTTTAACCCCCGAAACCCCCCTTGGCTACGCCACTGAACGAAGACAGGAAAAGGAAGAAAAGCTCGACAAGGACATGCAGAAGAACAATATTATGAACATGAAGCCTAAGTACTGGAATAACAAGGCGAAGAAAACGAAAAGCAAGTTGAAAACCGGGGAGCATTGGAGTTTGCAGAGGAAGAAAGCAACAAATCATTTGAGTAGTCCTTAATTTTGGATACTAAATACACCATTGCAACACGATTAGGTCCCATCTTTGCGAAAAGTATTTAATCATTGACCATGACCATTGACCATAATAATTTTTTACTGTCAGCGTTAACACGGTTATGGCGACGCGATCGCGTGCTTTTGGCACAATCATTCCCCGATACAAATATTTGCGCTCGCCCGTGACGTGGAGAAAAACAACGAAGTTCAGGAGGGGAAGCAAAATTACACTTCAAGATGAACAGAAAAGTCTAGACAACAGAGTTAAACACCTGGATAATATTAGCCTAGGGGAGAACGGGCACCCTTGATCCTCTTTTTAGATTTTGGTGTATTTCAGTGAATATATAAGCTTCAGTAGGCTAAATATGTTAAGGTGTCATTTTATAGAGAATTATGTTGCGCATCATTCAAGATATTGCATCTTCCGAACAGATTTCATTTGCAAAAGATATTACAGATTTTGTCAAGGTACCCAAAAGAGATCAAGGGTGCCCACAGGTTGGCACCCTTGATCCCCTATTATGGCACCCTTGATCCCATGTAGGCGCACTTCATCCTCTATACTGAAATATGCTTTTATACAAGCTATTTTCATCAAAATAAGAACAGTTAGGGTAGAATTGACAAACAGAACACAAATCTTACTTTAACTCAAGTTTTTTGGGGAAAATTTAAGCAATTTTTGATTCAACTAAGAAAACTTAAAGTTGGCTCGAAGCTAGAAATCTGAATAAAACCCTGCTATGAGCTAATGAGCTAAAATAGCAATTTTTCTGTTAAACTTTATGCAGTTTTGCAAGGAACAGAATGGCGTAAACAGATGTAGGGGCCTCATAATGTAAAATATGACACGAGCCTCGAGCTATACTTTAGATCCACCAAGAATTATATAAGAATCAACTGTAGGAGAGCAATTTTTCTTTCTTATAATTAAAAAGCAAATATATTGCTTAACTAAATTAACAAACTCACACGCAGACAGGTCAAATTTACTGATTGCAGTCAACTGTGAGTCTACGGTTATCCTGTAGATCAGGGTCCTCGATAGAGCATTGGAAAGATTGACCAGTAAATGAATATATCTGAACACTGCCTTCAGTAGATTGCAAATTGTTTATAACATATTCAACTGCGATGCAATTAATTATTTTGAGAAATGAAGTTAATGGCGCACACAATCAGTAATATTATATTCACATAGGGCACGTAATTCTTCACATGCGCACCGTTGATCTGGGGACCATGGGTGCATACGAGTGCGAGGATCAAGGGTGCAACACCATAGTCGTTTCACAAAAAATATTAAAACTTCATCATCGCTTCAAATATATCGCTGAAAAATATCTGTAGGCTATGGTTAGAAGAATATTTTCTGTCCTAATATATGTAACGCAGATGTTTGTAAGTATGTGCACTTGTTATAGCGCCCCTTCAAGCTCACCCTACTCAGAGGCGCTCCCGAATGCAGAGCGGACACTGCATCGGAGTTTCACGCCGAAGCGCTGAGCAATTGTGAGTGAAGGACTTGCCCAAGGTCCTTACGCGGCGAGGTGGATTCGAACCCCGAACCTTCCGGCTTCAAGGCGACGACGCCACCACTACACCACCGCGCCCCACAGATGGCGAGACTTGAAGAAAGTTTCATTTTATGAGGTTCGTTAGATGACGAAAATTTTTACTTCTTCGGCACCAAAACCATGTGATGGCAATAACATGTAAACAAAGGAATAATTAAAACCCAGAACGAGGCTATATGCAAATGACCACTATTTCACATAGTCTGGTGCCCTGCAACAGTCAAGTAAGTAAGTAATTCCAGAGAAAACGACAAAGGATCAAGGGTGCATCGGGATCAAGGGTGCCTGTTATCCCCTACTTACCTGCTAACATGAACATGGCCGTTGTTTTTCCCGCTCCGTTGTGCCCCACTAGAGCTGTTATATTGCCTTCATAGATGTCGATGTTGAGGTTGTTAACTGCTGAATTCGCCTTGTACCCGAAGCTCTACAGAAAGAATCTCCCACCAATTATGCGCGGCCGTCAGTTCTGTCCAGTCTAGTACATGTATAATTGTCTCAAAACATCGCAATCACTAGGCGGCCAGTATTCAAATGATGCCTTGAATTTAGTCTATTTGCATTACTCTTGGAGAGTTGATCTTCAAAAGTTCAAGGCACTAATCGATGGTTCATAGCTAAATATCCCTGAAAAGCATTTCATGCAATTTATATTAAGTTACTTAAAATTTGAAATAGCCATTTTTGTCGTGCTGCAGACGTTGCTCGATCGTTTGTGACCTGTCCGAGATCAATGTTGATATATGCTTGCTTTTCGGAATAGGCAAATTCTACGGTTCTGTGACTTCCGTCGTAGGCCTAGATTGTGTGTAGGCTAGAGAATTTTTCAACGGTAGGCTATTTCTTCCCATGTAAACTCAGCGTATCTAACGTGTTTGCCTCACAGAGGCAAACACGTGCAGCCACCCACCAAGCGTGCGGCTGCACGCTTGGTGGGTGGCGTCCCTAAGTTTGGTCACATTTCTGACTATATTCGTGATGTCTTACACTGGCTTCCGGTTCAGTCACGCATTTATT
This sequence comes from Lumbricus terrestris, assembly GCA_949752735.1. Classification (NCBI taxonomy): domain Eukaryota; kingdom Metazoa; phylum Annelida; class Clitellata; order Crassiclitellata; family Lumbricidae; genus Lumbricus; species Lumbricus terrestris. The sequence continues at coordinate 62,396,656 of OX457037.1, read as the reverse complement.
TCAGGGTTACTTCTTTTGCTTGGCGCTGCGTCTTGGGCACAGCACCTTCCTATCTCTGTGAGTTCTTCACCTTGACCTCAACTGCTGTGGGTCGCCGATCTCTGCGCTCGGCCTCTAGAGGTGACTTTATGGTTCCTTATGCCCGCACTGCCACTAGGCAGAACAGGGCATTTTCGGTCACTGGACCTTCCGCTTGGAATGACCTTCCCTCTAACCTGCGTTCCCACCCTCGGAATATGTCTGGCTCTTTCTATAGATTACTCAAGACTTTTCTTTTTGACCGGGCTTGGGTCGGGAGCGCCTCTGAGTAGACTCCTTGAAGGGGCGCTATATAAATTACATAGATAGATAGATAGATAGACAGAGTCAGGACCAACATGGGCTTCGGATTTTCAGTCTTTTGTCAACTACTAACAGTCCTACGTAAAACACGTGCTTTCGACTAAAATGTCTTGTCTGATGGGGGGTGGGGGAACCTGTCCAGTGACCTCAATCGTTAATTACTGATAATCTCTTCGATCCGGGATGGATGTCATATTAGAGACATAAGCGTGGGAGACATTTCGGCAGTGAGGAGGGAGTGGGCAAAACGTAGACTTTTTCCCGAAAAACTTTTATCACAATTAAATTTTCAATTTGCCGATTTTCTTCGTACGAAAAATCTGACGACCTTTTTTTAGTCATCGGCCCTAAATTTTCCGATTTCCTCTTGAGAAAATATAGCTGTTTTACCCCTGTGCGCCCGAAAAATCCTCCCTTACCTGTTTGCCCGAAAAATATTCACCGATTTTTTTCCCACCCGTGCCTGTTTTGCCCGAAAAACACATTTGCCGAAATTGGGGGATTGCCTCCCTGGACCCCCACCTCCTACGTCTATGGTTAGAGACTTCTTGTGAGTGGCAAGAAAATGTCAACATAAAGAGACACCTATTGATTTAATGATTATGTTGACTATTGATTGATTGATTGATCGATTGACTGATTGATTGATTGGCGGTCAAACCTTAGTAAGTCCTCTGATCTGAATCCCTGCTTTGGCCTCTTGCAATGGAATTTCAAAGTACGGTTGTCTGTCTTCTGGAACGAGAGTCATGAAGTCTTCGTTCGACAACTTTAGCTCATGATCTCCTTTTACGCCCATCCAATACGCCTTCTGCAGACGAATAAAATTTAATGTCAAATCCAAATAGACTTCGATCTTCCCGGTTCTTTACATTACTTATTCTAACAACTAAACCCTCTTAACTAAAGTCAGTCGTGAAGGATCGAATCCTCAATCCTAGTATATTATATAAAAAAATCCGGAGAAGATAATTATGCCATTCACAAGAGTTAAATTTAGCGAATACTAAAACAGTGAACGCAAATCAATTTTAGGGAGAAGATTTGCTACTTTACATTGGTACGGTTAAACATTTTTAGCAAACTCGAATGCGTCTCTTCTTTTTCTCTCCACTCCTCTGCCTCTTGAAAGAAGTGTGCAGAATCGAAGTTATGTAAATCACACCGCAGTGAGATTAGTATTGTACACCGTTTCTTGATGACTGGGTGTAGATGAAAAATCGACCTAGTGATGTCTCTTGAGTTACAACCGATGCACTAACCGTGAAGGGAAAGTACAAAGGCTGCGGGGTTCCAAATTCGCTTGGTACAACAGCATCCAAATACCAGGCAAGCAGCGAATAGATGATTATGTCGACCAACAGCATCATCAGAACATCAGCAATCGTAAAACTATCTCTAGCGTGTGACTGAGACGCTATGTTGCTCCATTTCACGCCAATGCCTGTAGTCAAATCACAATTATTAAGAAGAGGTCGCTTCCACAGTCAAATGAATGGTGGTTGATAATATATTATGACCCAACCTTTGTCTCGCTCTACCTCTGCCCTATGAGTAGTTTGTGTGTTTCTAAGTTCTACAAGTGTAAAATATAAGGATAATTATATATCCACCTAGAAAAGGGACTCATCAGCAGTTTGTGTTTCTATGTTATACAAGTCTAAAATATAAAGAAATTGGAAGGTATGATTGAGCAGAATGCGAGTTTCTAAGTACTGCAAGTCTAAAATATAATGAAAATGGACCACCTAGTGAAGGTAAGGCTGAGCACACTGTATGTTTCCAAGTATTACAGGTCTAAAATATAAAGAAATTGTAAGGCAGGCTTGAAAAGTTTGTGAATTTCTAGCTACTGCTAGGCAAAATTCTAAAATTCATATTACCTAGTGAATGAAAGGGTGAGCAATTTCTGTATTTCCATGTAATACACTCAACAAAGTCAGTCTCTCCTTCGCGCCTTTCAGTGCGTCCTCTTCACACAGTAAAGATTTCTAAGTCTTTTGGATTTCATAAATTATACAAATCTATTTGGTTTCATCAAATGACGGATTTAGCGCCATCTTACGGCCAATAAGTGAACAATTCAAAGCTTGAGCACTGTTTCCCTGTGGGTTGTATGATAATTTCTTAACATTGGCGCTATCTGGTGAAACCCAAGGTGATCATGTCAATAATGCTTTTGCCGCCTCCTATCGAATACTTAAGAAATTTAGTTCCTATGCAATTCACATTTTGCTTAATAAAATATCCAAATAGTGATTAATTAATATAAATAATACGAAATAATATGTATTAAATAATACTGTGTTCAATGTATTATAATTGAAAGGTTTCAGGAATTGGAATAAATGTTTTAAATTCAATAAATATATTACTAAGTAGACACCTTAATTTCTGGGACGCTAAAATTATAAGTCTGAAATTAATTTATGAAAAAATATTAATTTTCGTACACGGTGCTTACTCTGAGAGGGAATGGCACTGATTGATGGGAAGCCAATGTATGCCTTTGTTACTTCTGGTACATTGAGAAACCTGTGTATGCACTTCCGGAGGTTCAAGGGCATGTCTTCTTCCGTTGTAATTTGAGTTAGGGTTAGGGTTCGCCAGGTGGAGCCATCCCTCCCCAGCGGGTCCGCATTTCCGGTTCCGCATTTCCGGTGTACTTTGAGCTAGGGTTAGGGTTAGCGTTAGGGTTAGGGTTCGTGTCCTTGAGCTCGATCTCGGACTTCTCACCATGACCTCATTGTGTAATAACCATGACCTGGTTATGTAAGAACTATGATCTCATTATGTAATAGCATGACTTCATTATGTCATAACCATGACGTCATCACCTTGACCTTTGATCTTGAACTTTGACCAATTACGCCATTGGTCACGTGACTGATAGTATAACCGGCACTTTAACTACTACTCTCGTTCATATCTCGTTTGCCTTTCTCTTTTACGCTGAACATGAAATTCTGATGAATCCCAGATTGTTTATTAGACCACTCCGTCATTTCGGTGGATTAATTTCAACTTTATGCAGAATTCGCGCAGTAATTTCACACACGTTGGAGTTTACTGGTTCTGGGTTCGTGTACCGAACTTATTCGTCGGGTTCGTCAAGGATTCTGCGTTGGAAGGAATTTTGTTCGCAAGTCGTCTTGTGTCGCCCACGTGATGACGTTAGACGCCTCTTGATGCACACGGTCGAGCTCAACCATCAAGACCGTGCGACTTCACCGCTGTTGTCTGCTGTTTACATCTCGCCGAAGGACGGTTCACGCAGGTCAGTGGAGTTAACTCGATCGGATGTTGTCTCTGGTGGCGTTCAAAACTACCGACCGACAAGCGAAAAATGCCTTCTACTGTGCAAACCTTGTGCCCGACGATTGGTCGGACGCGCGCATCATCTTCAACCAGCGAGGAGCTTCAGTTTCGTCAGCGTTTCGTGTTTGCGAGCCCTGTCATCTGTCACCTCTTTACTCTATTGACGCAACCTGTACCAGCGACTCTGAACATACACACCATCTGAAAGCTGTTGACGGGATTCCGTTGGATGATTCTACGTGTCTGCGAGGGATTGCCACCGATGACTGTTTCCGGCTCACTGTAACTTATTTTGCTAATTGATGAAATGTTCTTGTTGTTATGACACTTAACATCATTTCGGCTAGTTAGCGCAGAGAGCGCCTCTGAGTAGATTTCTTGAAGAGGCGCTAAATAAATACTTGAAATAAATAAATAAACAAATGACGAAATTACTGGCGTCAGGACTGATAGACACGGTTCAAGACATCACTAGTGCATCCTTCTATTTTGTTGAAAATGTTTTAAATTTCTGCACGACAATGGTAACGTATCAAGCTGCCATCTCAACAAAATTCCTCATAACTTTATCGCTGAAAAACATGGTTTAAGACTCAATAACTGTCCCATTCCATTGTGGAAACTTTTTTAATTTCCATACTGTAATGGAGGGATTTAAGCTGCCATCTTAATAAAATTGCTTGTTTTTCAATGATAGTAGTCATAGTAGACTTCAGAGTGTCGCCTCTCAAATGCCTACGTTTTCTCGAATTTGCATACTGGAACAGTAATTTTCTAAGCTTTCATCTCAATAAAATTACTCATGCTCAGAGCCGTGGTCTAAGACTTCAATAAATGTCCCTTGATATTGTTAAAACTTTTTGCAATTTTCACAATTATAATGGTAGCATATCAAGTTGTCAACTCAATAAAAAAATTCTCATAGTTTCTTTTCTGAAATACATGGCTAAAAGCTTCAATGAATATCCCTCCCATTTATTTTAATTTGTCAAATTTCCACACTGTTATAGTGGCATTTTAAGCGGCCAGCTTAAAAATATATCATTTTTAATGCTGATAGTCATGACCTAAATCTTTAAGACTTCAGAGTGTCTCCTCCAAATGGCTTACACTTTTTGTGATTTGCACACTGTAACCGTACTTGATTACGGTAAGCTGTCATCTTAGCAAATTTACTAGTACTTTCAGTGCTCAAAGACGCAATTTCGGATTTCGACAAATGCCCCCTCATTGTTTAATAGAATTAATTCGCACATTGCAATAGTAGCATTTTCAGCTGTCATCTAAACAAAATTGTTCATTATGGATTAAACAGCGGATAGATAACATTGTGGAGATTTATGATGATATTTCTTAAAATGTTTCTGAAATATTGGTGCGATATGAGCATCTCTGTCACCCTCCACAAACTTCTGCCCGGTCCCTAAGTCTCCTCCCATGTCTATATAAGCAACTAAAACAGAGCGACAATAGCCTGTATAACTACTACTATAGGCCTATTTAGCCAGTGGCGTAGCCAGAAATTTATGATGGGGAAGTTTTTTTGCCCGGCCGGATGCCCTTTCTGACACCAACCCAACAGTATTACAGTAAACAAAAAGGGAATAAAGTATAAAAGGGAATAAAGTAAGAAAAACAATTGTTACTACACGCAATTGTTTTGTTTTTCTTATTTAAGTGGATAAATAACCTTTAAAAAACTTTGTTCCTAGGCCAATGTAAAACAAGAAGTGCTTGGACGCCCCTTACCCTTTCCAGAATGCAGCAACTGGCCTATATTAAGTGGCAGGACGATGATCAGATTTTAAAATAGTTGCGTGGACGCTGTCCATGACCGTCCAGTCACACTTTAAGCCCTGAGTGACTCTAAAAATTAAAAAAATTAAAAATAGAGACTCACTTCTACGCTGACGATAATCTACGATCAATCGTCATCAGTTACGTACCGAGATATTCAAACTGAGCCACCTTCATGAATCCAAATGTCAATGCTGCATGGAAGTCGAGCGACGTGGCGAGCTTCTTCGATAGAGTCAACTTGTGGTAGTCCCCAATGAAAATGGGTATGAAATAAAAGAGGACGTAGAATATGTAGCCGAGAACCGTGCCGTAGATGGCTGCAAATGTTTATTGAATACAAGCGGCATATAAGCACAGAAACAGAAACTGAACGAGCGTTAAGGGAGTTCAAAGCGTCACTTTATAGGTTAATGTAATGCAATGTAATGTATTTTTATAATGTATATATATACATAATAAAAATACATTACATTGCATTAACCTATAAAGTGACGCTTTGAACTCCCTTAGCGCTCGTTCAGTTTATGTTTCTGTGTGTTTATATATATATATGACCAATCACAGACATGGCCATTCAGTTGCCCTAATAATGTGACAGCCGCGAAGCAAGAAATAGGTTTATGGAGGGAGGGAGAGAGGCAGGGAGATACATGTATATTTTTACATTAGACGCAAAACACAGTGATGTGGGTTAAATATTTGGCAAGAGCTTGAAAATGAAAATCAGGGAACTAAGAACATTGGTATTTGTTTATAGAGGTATCTATAGGCCTATGCATATCTTGTAGTTTCTTTTTGTGTGTTATTAGTACCACAAGGTGCCATAGTGTGAAGAAATTTGCAAAAAACTCAAAAAAATTTTGTGCTTAAAATATACATCAATTTTCCAGGAGGCGCCTCTATGTGTGGGCGCCCACGCGGCGACATAACTTTTGTGGACGCTGAAGAAATCTCGAGACTGACTACATGTACAATTGCATAATACTTACCTTTGGATACAAGAGTAGAAATAAGGAAGCAGAAGGTGATGATGGCTAGACTGTAGAGTAGGAGGAAGACGAATGTGACGGAGGCTGAGCTGTGACAGAGCACTGGTCCGTTGCGTGTAATCGGAGCGTGGAAGATGATCGTCACAATGATCACGATAGTGAGCATGAACAGCAGATACTTGACGAACCACGAAGACCAGTACAGCCAGTTACGCATTCCCATCATCTTCATCGACTCCTGCGCATCATATTCACAAACGATCACACATTATCTGAACATTCGAGATTAACTCCTTCTTGCAAGACCCATGTCTCTGCGTCTCGGGAACAAAACCCAAGAATTTGTGTCTCGAGACCAGGGCCCAAGACTTCGTGTCTCGAGACCAAAACCCACGACTTCGTGTCTCGAGACCAAGACCCAAGACTTCTTGTCTCGAGACCAGGACCAAGTCTGCCTGCTATCGTCGTACATGGTTTTTGAAAAATCGCAATAACATAATAATAGGAGTTCGTTCAACATTTCAGAGTACACAGTCGGAATGATGATAGACAGGATAGCTTAAATCCCTAAAAGAACATCAACATGCATTCAGATTCAGGTTTACCGAATAATATGTGCCCGAAAAATGCCTTGATTGAATAAATGTAATATTGTTGCACTGGATAAATAGATATATAATGGATGATCGAAAGAAAGAAAGTCCGATAGACAGATAGATAGATAGATAGATGGATGGATGGATGGATGGATAGATAGATAGATAAATGTATGGATTCATGGATGGATTCATCGATGGATGGATGGAAGGATCGATCGATCGATGGATAGATAGATAGACAGACAGACAGACAGAAGATGGATGGATGGATGGATCGATATATAGATAGATAGATAGATAGATAGATAGGTAGGTAGGTAGGTAGGTAGGTAGGTAGGTAGGTAGGTAGGTAGGTAGATAGATAGATAGATAGATAGATAGATAGATAGATAGATAGATAGATAGATAGATAGATAGATAGATAGATAGATAGATAGATAGATAGATAGATAGATAGATAGATAGATAGATAGATAGATAGATAGATAGATAGATAGATAGATAGATAGATAGATAGATAGATGGATAGATAGATAGTAGGGTGGTCGTTAAAAATAAAAGTTTGATTTGACTGTTCTCCAAGGCGTTGTTTTGTTCCATTCTCCCCAGAAACATCACACAAAAAGTTGTAAGAGAAAATTAAAATATTTAGGACTAGCACAACGCCATCAAAGTTTTACCCTTATAATAGCAAGACTTCTAATGCTCAAAAGTAGCTATATGGCTGTAGTCAACCAGGAATCTTCAAACCAGGAATCAATTCAGAATAAATTAATTATACAGGACACAGATGAAACCGCACAATTTTTTTTATTTTTCCCCAATATAATTTATACTATTACTGTTCCCTTACTGTAGCAGTCTAAGAACAATACGCTATTATAATCAATCAAAACAAGGTAAAACAGGTTACTATTTGTAAAGAAATAAGATATGATAGATATTATCTGTGATGCGGTGTGTTATACAGGTTTTCTAGCCTTAGAGGAATTTTTCTCGAAGTGGCGCTATATAAATTGATGATCATGATTACGATGACAGTAGCATCATCATGTTTAAGTCTGGAGCAACTACAGGTAGTTGAATTGATTCCTGGTTTGAAGATTCCTGGTTGACTTTGATGGCGTTGTGCTAGTCCTAAATATTAATATTTTGTCTTACAACTTTTTGTGTGATGTTTCTGGGGAGAATGGAACCAAACGGCGCCTTAGGGAACAGTCAATTCCAACTTTCCTTTTTAACGACCACCTTAGTCCATAGGCTTAAATAGGCCTAGGTTACACGTTGATCTGATTGAAACTTAGCTCTACTTGACATTGCATGAGAGTGATGGTACCTTAAATTTGTTTTCCTTCTCCAGCACAATTTCCTGACAGATTGTGGGTACCATAACGAAGAAGCTGAGCCAAATCGACATAGGAAACAAGAGGGGAATGAGTGAAATAAAGGTATCGTCGATGTATGGAGGATATGGATATCTCCTCAGCTGAGTCGTTACGTTCATCGCTGCTGGGTCGAAACTCTTGTTTACTGCGGCAATTAGACTCAGATCAACGGCATGTTGAATGGTCAGAAAGCCACTGTGGTAGTACCCTGCAACATAAAATAATGTGCCACGTCTTCAATAATTACTATCTTCTATTTGATAATTACATCTTCCATTATTGTCTTCTCTGCAGGTTCGCAAATTTATATACAATTCCTATTATTTCATGACAATTACTGGCCTACTGCTGCCAAAACTGCTGCTTCTACTATTAATACTGCTACTGCTGCTATAATAACAATGGAAAGATTTAAAAAATTGCTTAAAAAAATTAGAACTAATTGATTTATCAAGAGCCCTATTTTGCAGTTCATCTGAAAATACCTGGTTCGTTTCCACCATATGTTTCGTCTGCGTTTCTCGGTGTCCTTGTATGTAGAACATCGAACATGGCGCTTGTTTTCCAGTCCATCCGGTCAGAACGGAAACGGATCTTGTAGACGATGTCCTTAGGAAGACTTGACAATTGATCGGAATCGGGGAAAACGATTGCGCCGTAAATATTTGGATGTATCGACAAATCGTCCTCCACATCTGACTCAGATGCAAAGCCCATGATACCTGGACAAAAGAAAGATGCAGCAAACCTACCCCGAAATTAAGAATTATTTGAAAATCAATCTTCACAAGTAGCCTGTCGCCCGCTTGGTACTGGCCTCTAACGGCTGACAAAATTGACATTATTGCTGCAATGGCGACCCGTCCAAATAGCGCCGACAAAACAACCTCGTCAAAAAATTAATGTCTCGACAGAATATTCACCCATTAACCCTCAAACATTTGAACATGCAGCAAAGTGTTAACGATAGCGACCAAAACCTTCTTCTATAGATGATCTCAAAGTTCCTGTGGTTGAACTTCTCTAAAAACTGAATTCGTGGACGCATTGGTCTTTGTGAGCAAATCAAGAAACTTTCAGATCCCGCTACTTCCATCCAACTTCACTCCGCACATAAACCTACATTGATGCAAAAGTTTCCTGTCCGCAACTTAGCCTACGTGTAGTTTTCAACCAAACCTTAGCTTCTCCGATCACACCACCCATTTCCTTAACGCTTTCTTTCTACACACATGTAGGCCTATGTTTGATTTTCCCGAGTTCAAAACTGCATTTACAATCGCCGCATAACAGTTCACGTTAAATCAGAGTAGACTATAATGATTATTATTATTATTATTGTCATGTTCTTTTCGGACTTTTCCTGAACACAGGCCTAAACATCGCCTAAATCAGTGGTTCCCAACCGTGACCCGCGGGCCAAAAGTGGCCCGCCAGATCTCAAAAATGGCCCTAATCTCTCAAAGAATTAACAAAAATCTATGAAAAATTGACAATTTCGACAGGATATAGCACATAATCATTTTCTATTCCAAATTATTTTATTTTGACGTCTGTAAATAACATCAAACAGTCAATTTTGATTCAATTATAACAATTTGATATGCTTTTAGTTAATCATATTTTAAGCTTGTGACCCTCTAATGTCCTTCAACTAAGAAAAAGTGGCCCTCGTACCCTCCAGCGTAGAAAAAAGTGACACTAGAGTCAAAAAAGTTTGGGAACCACTGGCCTAAATGGATCATTGCTCAGAATGCTCTCGCCCGTGCTGTCACCAATACCACTCCTGTACTCAAACTTAATCACTTCACTGGCTCAAAATACCTGAATAACTAGAATATAAAGTCACCTCTCGTCAACGTTGACAACATACTTAAAAACTCCAACCAGACCTACTTCCGTCAGTTGTGCCATGCATCATTACCCATTCACACCAGTTTATAACACATCGTGCTACTTCATTCAATACCATACTGAACGACTGGCCCATTTGCATGTAGCAATCCACTCGATTGAAATTTGCACAATTTCTGATTAAATATTATTCTATTTTTCTATTACAGCTGCTGCACTATTACATCGATGCTGCGAGGAACTGTACTGTTGTAACTTCAGGTCAAATCGTGTTCAATTTACCCGTTCAGATATTGATCTCCGATAGGCCTATATATTTTTGCATCGCTGCACAGAAACTGGTTTCGCATAGTCATATCAACCCAAACACTCGATGTGCAACACAAACAGTCGATGTGTGAATAATGATAATATATAATAATAATAATAATAATTAATAATAATAATAATAATAATAATAATAATAATAATAATAATAATAGTAATAGTAATAATAATAATAATAATAATAATAATAATAATAATAATATGTCTATACAACGCTTTAACCCTGTGGCTTTCACAGGTTCTTTCATTAAGCCCTTAATTGACACGGTTGAGGGCGGTTGGACTCTTTAAATTCACACAGCTTTTGTTCTGTCGATTTTCTGGATTACTAATAAATTGATGTATATAATAATAATAATAATAATAATAATAATAATAATAATAATAATAATAATAATAATAATAATAATAATAATAATAATAATAATAATAATAATAATAAACAATAATAATAACATCTGTATTCAGCGCTACAACGCCATTGCATTTCGTGGCACTTTCACTACTGTTGCGGAGGACGAGGCCTGATCTTCTAAACACTAAAAAACAGCTCCAAGCTTAATTTTTGGAAATCCCGAGGAATCCTAGGTACCTCGGGTAAAAAAATAATAATAACATAAATAATAACAAATAATTTTATATAATATAATATATAATTTTTAACTGAACTTGGCCGGCGTTTGTCAGTGGTAACTGGAAACCCACTCGAAACCACGTACCTTTTCCAACGCTTTTCAATTTGTACGCAAAGATTTAATGCATTGGCATTTCGAGGCACATTCACACAGTTGTCCTGAACAAAGAAATTTTTGTGCTTTTTCGTGTAAAATAATTATAATAAATAAAAAAATATAATAATAGTAATGATAATAATAATAAATATTATAATAAAAATATTATTATAAAAATATTAAAAAAATATAATAATAATAATAATAATAATAATAATAATAATAGCAATAATAATAACAATAATAATATTATTCTTTTTTCTATTACAGCTGCTACACTATTACATCGACTGGTTTTATAGCAGTACTTAGGCGATAAGTCCCCGAGGGATCCTAAATACCTCGGGGCAAAAAAAAATTGAATGCGACATACTGTTTGTATTCTTGATGCCCAATGCGGTCGCTGCTCTGTTCACAATCCCCGCGAAGAGGGTCGTATTGGGGACGTAGGCAAGGATTAAATCTGGGGGTAGATATGACATTGTGAGGAAGTCGTTGTTCAGTCGTGGGTCAACGAAGAAACTGTCGTAGGTGGTTATGCTTGATATGACGTGTGGGTTTTTTCCGTATCGCCCAAGTGCCAGAAAAAGATTGCAGATGACCGGCATTAGGATGATTAGGGTAGTACGGACGACCTTCTGCTTCTGCAGCAACCAGTTCTTCCAGAACAGCAACCAGAACTGTCTCCAATTTCTGTCACACCATTCACCATCATCCATAATTAATTATCATAGTAAGATTAAAACCTTTTAATCCAATCAATCAAAGTTCTACTGCTGCTACTACTACTTCTTCTTCTTCTTGACGTTCTCTGCCCTCAGGCAGGTTCGTATGTCCAATGACGCCACTCTTCTCTCTTCGGTGCCTTTCTCTTCAGTTCACTGTATCCATCCTCTGCTACTACTACTACCACTACTATTACTACTGCTACTATTACTACTATTACTATTACTATTACTACTATTACTACTAATACTATCACTACCACAATTATTATTATTATTATTATTATTATTATTATTATTATTATTACTACTACTACTACTACTACTACTACTACTACTACTACTACTACTACTACTACTACTACTACTACTACTACTACTACTACTACTACTACTACTACTACTACTACTACTACTACTACTACTACTGCTACTACTACTGCATGCTACTGCTGCTGCTGCTGCTGCTGCTGCTACTGCTACTGCTACTACTACTACCACTACCACTACAACTACTACTACTACTACTACTACTACTACTACTACCACTACTACTACTACCACTACTACTACAATTATTTTATTGGAGACCCGTTGATACAAACGCAGCAAGATACAAAAGCTGCAGTTTAGAGTTAGGATAATAAAAAAAGCAATCGTCAGTAAAGAAGTTGAATTTATGAGTGTTGACGTGATAAAATCACGTACGCATTTCTTCCATGTCGATGTGCAGTCTCACTTGGATCGGCCATTGCGGTAAAATAACTTTCTTAGAACATCCGGGATCTAAAATCCATCGAGAGCCTAAGCGACCGTTCGAAACATTCGTGTAACTTCCTAAGAAAACTGAGAAATTACGTCGCGACTACTTCAGAGTATAATTGCTGTAACAAATCTTAGCAAACTATGATCTATCACAAACTAAATGTCAAAGATTACGTTAATCAGCATATTAAACACCGATAGGCCCTAAAATTATCAGCAGCAGAGTTGAACGAATTCTTTCAAATTAGCAACGCGTTTTAACATCTGTATGCGACCTTACATTAATGCGTCATGCGTCGTTTGTGACGTCATTGTTTAGCAAGATATTATTGCAAAAGTAGCACAGACGATTGGGACGATACACAGTCTATTATATCGTAAGCACATAGGCGTAACTTTCTATTGTGACGGTGGTGTTCAGTCACCACCACTTTTGAAAGTGGTGGTGATAGTCACCACCACTTTTTGGTCCAGCAAGGAAATATATTTTTAGCATGAAAGCATGTGACTGTCTAGCGTACAGGCTATTCGTGCATTTAACATCGCAAATCGCAATGGTGGGAAAGCTGATAGAATAGATGCTTCCACAGTGCGCTTGTTGTCCACAATACCTTACAGTCCTTACTTGCACATGCTTGACTTCATAATAATTAGGTAAAGTCATCCATTTTGTTGCATACAATCTGGACTTGACACTGTGCAATTTATATAAAAGGTCACATTATAATTCATATGGAAAAATACGAATATTACATTGTATTATTCTATTTGGCGTGTGAACTAAAGCGCCGGACAAAGCACACTAATTTATATATGGAGAAGAGATAGAGGAGGGCGAGTGAAGAGCGAAAGGAAAGAAAGGGGAAGGAAGGACAAAAAGGTGCTCTTTAACGGTTTTTGGTAATTTGCAGCGTCAGTACAAGCATTTCAAGCTAGAAATCATTGTAAGATAAATAGTGCTGAATGTCCCAAATGTATGATAGCCTATTGCCAAATAATTAAATTCAAGGTGCCTAAAAGAGACCTTTTATCCTCACCTGGGGCAAACGCCCCTTGATGCCCCATTTGACTTTTCTGAAAACCTTTGTAACCTGTAAAGCCTAACATAATTTTAAGGAGGTACGGTGCTCTATTTGATTCTGGGGTATTTAGAACTGCCTTTCTATTCTTTTTAACATAAGAATACAATTTGCTTGCTAAGAATGGATCTGCAATACATGCAAACATAGGGAGTGGTTTGCCCCAAGCCAAGGCGAAACATAGTAGGAATTTTTGCCTCGCTTGTTGCACCTTGTGAGATAGCCTATGATCATTAAAAATTGACATATTGAGGCCACAATTGTTGTGCACAGTAATTCGATATACTTTAGACCTATAATTTGTATTAATGTCTATGCCTGGCATATTGGCATGGTATTATTATCGATACAGAAGTGGTAGCAAACTCTTACAAGGAAACAGAAAAAATAAAGTTTATTGAAAATAAACAAATAAGCCATCAAAACACAAATGATTCACGATCGTCTCAATAGGGAACAACTAAAAACACCCGAACAGTCAAACTGTTCACTACTGCATGGGGACAGAGCAGGGAGGAGAATTTTGCCATCTCTGCCCTAGTGAGCAGAGCTTCTGAGGAATAGTCACCACCACTATCTGGGGCAAAGTTACGCCCATACGTAAGCAAGACATTATAATCTGAATGAACACAAGATGCCATTGCATTATATATAATTACACTGTGTCCGGATAAAAAGTAGACCTCAAAAGAAAGTGTCATAGCTCGGTCAAAACTTTTAGGATTTGTCTGAAATTTTAAACAGAGCAACAGTGACCATATTTACACGAGATCCTAAAAACGATTAGAAATATTCGTCCTTCTTGTTCACGAACACACGAGCGTAGACGTAGCAGTTGTCCAGGGATACACTCGGCTTCATACCACCCAGCTGTGGTCGCCCAGCAATCCAGGCCTCGATCCGGAGTACCAGGTGTATTTACTGGAGGAGCGCGTTTTTCGTTCACGCGTATTCATGGCATCGATAACCGTATAGGGCGTAGGGCGCGTCTGATTGAAGAGTGGCAGATGTTTGACCAGGTGATCATCGACCGGACCATCAAACAGTAGCGTCTACGTCTACAGTAGTGTGTTCGTGAACAAGAAGGACATTTTGAACACCGGATATAGCTGAATTTCACTTTTTTCAGGTTTTCCATGTTGGAAAGTTCAATTTTTTGGTGCTGCATTTTAAACGCTCATAACTTTGACAAACTCAGGAATATTTCTAATCGGTTTTAGGATCTTGTGTAAGTTTGGTCACTGTTGCTCTGTTTAAAATTTCAGACAAATCCTAAAAGTTTTGACCGAGCTATGACACTTTCTTTTGGGGTCTACTTTTTATCCGGACACAGTGTATATATCAAACATCATTCGTAGAAGAAAAGTCATAGACCTACCTGAAAACTTATCGGTATAATGCTGTATTTTTGAAGACTTTCTTTATCGGCTAAGCGCATAATAATTATCTGCGTAGGCATATTAGGCACCTAGAGTATCGGGGACCGGATTGACAACACTAACCCTAAGCCTAACCCTAACTGACCCTCACGGCGCCTAATCTGAACCTAGCCGACCCTCACGACGCTTAACCTGAGGCGAAACTGCAGTATCGGGGACCGAAGCATACACAATATCTTAGTATAGGCCTAGTATATGCCTAGTATATAGTATCTAATGACGACACTAACCCTACCACTAACCCTGACCAACCCTCACGACGCTTAACCTGATCCTAACCGACCCTCACGACGCATAACCTGACCCTAACAGACACACACGGTCTCCGATACTGCAGTTTCGCCTAATCTGACCCTAGCCGACACGTCGGTCCCTTATAGTATAGTTAGGTCGGCTTATATGGGATTGTATTGTATTTAATCGTTTACAAAGCGCCTCTAGTGGGGTGAACCGTTCAGAGACGCAAGGCCTCACGAGAAGAAGCAGGCTTTGAGAAGGGAGAAAGAAGAAGATAGACTGCTTCCTCTTTCAACAACTTGCTCTTTGCAAGTAAGTGGAATGTTTTTCTGTTGATCTCAATTGTCGAAAGTCCTCAAATCGTCTCTCGCTCAACTCTTGCAAAGACTCAATTGATCTGGCTGGGGAGAACTCGTCAACAGCTAAATTAAACCTGACTTCGCTTTACTTGCAAAGCTGCTGCCTCAATTTACTCTCCTGATAACTGTCTGCCTGGGTTTTGCTCTAGATAGTAACTCTTTCCTCCTCTGCTCATGTCTCTTATCTCTCTCGGTCCAGTTCCTATCACCAGCGATGTTTACGTTCCATTTTGGCGATATGTCTCCGGAATCACCAGTTTCATTACCAAATGATTCAAGAACGCAGGTAACTCAATTATTTTTACGCAAAAGAATTCGCCCAAGCGAACATTTTAACATTTCAGGATAATAGTTGTATTCTTCTTTTAGACTTACCGTAGTAACTGAGACTTGAGTCACTTCACATTATACCAATTTATTAGGCCAATATTGTTTTTTGTCAACTAACCCAACTGTTTGACAGAATCTAGCCTAAGTGAGAATGATGACACTGCACAACAAATGTTAACTTTTTTTGATTTCCTAAAAAACTTCAACTGTTTTATATAGAATTTGGCATGCTGAAAACAGTGGTGTTCTCAGAATTTTTCTATCACGTAAGGTTTTTGAGAAAAATGACATGCAAGTTGTCCACAGAAATGCCCATAGTTGCATACATTTGCAACAGGCCTATACATGTAATATAATGCCACTCGACAGCAAATGTAAAGCATTCGTCCCAAAATTGTGGGTGCTGATGACAGAGCAATTCAAATCGAAAGAAAATGTCATTTCAGAATGATTGTATCACAAAATTTTGAAAAAAGCAAAATTAAAGTATCATAATTATACCCGGAACGCTCGGTTGCATGTGTAAGCTTACCTGTAAGTTACCTGTGTATCTGAGATTCAGTTAAAGTTTTATAATGGGCCTAAAATGTTTTGATGTTGATTTTCGTTTGTATTCATTGTCTGGTGCATCTCGTTTGAGTGTCCAGCAATAGTCATCCAACGTTGACGGATTCCAGTTGCCCTGGTAACGTTTTTCCATTGTCGCAATTAATGTCCTGCATGGTGAAACCTTTCTCCATGTTCATCACTGACTGCACCTAGATTTGCAGGGAAGAAGTCCAAGTGAGAATGCAGGAAGTGAATCTTAAGTGACCTGTTGCATTTCATGTCTTTGTATGCTGCAAAAAGTCTGTTAACCAGTTGAATGTAATTTGTTGCTCTGTAATTACTAAGAAAATTCTCCACAACATCCTTGAATGCTTTCCAGGCGATTGTCTCTGGTCTCTCCAGCAGATGTTCAAGATGCTTATCATTGGTGATGTGTCTGATCTGTAGATCCGTGCACAAAAATGCCTTCCTTGATCTTGGCATCACTTATTCTTGGGGACTTCTGCTGCAGATGAAGAAAACCTTCACCATCCTTGTGCATGGCTTTTACCAAAACTTTTCATCAGTTCCAGCTTTAAGTGAAAAGAAGGCAGATATATATTTGTCGGATCGATTTCTGTCCAGTACTTTGTGACAGCAAACTAGAGTCTTGAATTCAGTTGTTCAGCTTTTGCTTTCGACAAACCTAAGTCTAACTGTGGGATGAGATGAGGCTCACCAGACACAGACCTACATGTACCTACTTGAAAATCCGTATCACCGTCAGCAGCTGCATATTCGTTCCTGCTGGATCAATGCAGCATCTTCATCTCCTTTGTCTAAGCTCCATTTCTCTGGTGACTTCGGTATATGAAGACTTTCATTGTGTGGCGCTGGTATCATTGTCGAATGACGGTCTGGGTATTCAGTTCCTGTCTTATTCTTGCCCGAGAAACCAGAAACATTAGTGAGACAAAATTAGAAGTCCGTCACATGATCTTTCTGTTCTCGCAAGACCATCGGGATGGCAAACAGCATTGCTTTCGCAGGACCCCGGAGCCAAACTCTAAGATCTACACCACATCTTCCACATCAAATTCCATTCTTTGGCTTTCTCTCCAGCCTTGCAAACAAAGGTACATCTCAAATGCTTTATTGACAAATCCAGTCATAGTGTGTGTCTCTGAGGCTGACTCATAGCATAGCCTATAATAATACTCCACAAATGCGGCAAACAACGTACATGTATCACGCCTGTTGCAACACTGGCGAGATATTTCTGATGACAACAACCGTTTTAAAATATATTATAGTTTAAAGCTTGTCTAAAAAATAAGCTGGCTAACTTGTTATGCATCTTACATACATGTAGACAAAACTAAACTTTGGAAATAGACATCAAAATGCAAACAAACTGATGAAGCGACTTTAATAGGGTTTAGAACTTTTGCAGGCAGATTCCAACCAGCATTAATGAATATGCAGGTCCAAGTTTATTTTATTATACACGACAAACATTATGTAAACTATCCCAAGTGCATACCTGGACATACCTCAGTTACACAAAGCTTATTAAAACGTTATATCTTAAAAACATGAAAATAAATATAAAATTTGAAGATTTCTCAAAAACGTTACGTGATGGGACAATTTCAAGGTGATTTTCGTGATCAGCAGCAAAAACTGCATAAGAAACACCTGAAAGTGTTCAGGAAACCAAAACACTGTTGTGCAGTGTAATTCAAAGGGCAACAGATGAAACAATGTTTTTCGACAAATTCGTCCAATAGGTTACGCTAATTCGATTTTATCTTGTAGCTTGAAGAAATAGAAAATATTTTATAAAGAGAAAAATTATAATAAGTTATTTTTTAAATTTCAGGTGCGATATATACGTATAGCCTATCATTCATCGCAAAGGAATTAGGCGTTTCTGCCCGGCCCTTTTTGTTTGAAATCGAAGAATTTCACGCATTGAAGGGCCCACTACCGAATCTCTGCACAGGGTCCCCAAAACCTTGTCACACCGCTGTTGCCGGTGACACGAAACGGAGTATCCCCCCTGAAAGCTATCCGGGGGGATGAATTAATCTATCCCCCCGGATGGAATTAACCGGTCTATACTATCCGGGGGGATAAACCATTATATCCCCTTTTTTGAAAAATGCGCATAATAAAAAAATGTATGCTGTAATCAAAATTTAAAGTGACTCTAATTGTTTTAAGTGTCCTAAGCAATGCTCAGATAGTGGCAACTCGAATTTATTTTGTGACTCTGAGTGTTTTTAAGTGTTTTGAATGTTTAAAGTGCTCTAAAAACAGCGCAAAACAAATTATCTAGTAGGAATAAACATACCTGTTAGTGCCATTGTTCAAAACAAAGCAGATGAAAACTAATTTGCAAAACCAAATACACGCGGAGTCGGTTTTTTCGACTTTTTTTAATTTGGGGGGATACAATTAATACGGGGGATACTCTATTTCGTGACACCGGCTGCTGACTGGTGCCCAGGGACGTAACTAGGATTTTTCGTTTGGGGGGCTTAAGCCTTGAGCATGACCAGTGGCGGCGCCCGGATTTTCGTTTTTTGTTGGGGCTGGATTTCGTGAAAAATTTTCCGTTTGGGCCGGGAAAATTTCTGACGACCTTTTTTTTAGTCGTCGACCAAAAATCCGACGAAAATTTTCTATTTCCGCCGCCAAAATTTCTGACGACCTTTTTTTTTAGTCGTCGACTAAAATTCCAACGAAAATTTTGGGGGGCTTCAGCTTCGTTTGGGGGACTTAAGCCCCCCCCCCCAAGCCCAACGCTAGTTACGTCACTGCTGGTGCCGGGTCAAATGATCTGAGTTTTTAGAAAGTTGAGACGGAGTCGGTTGGGCGTCATCGAAGTCCTAAGTCAGTCTCCATAGCGAATTCACAGCCCGGACAGTTGCAGCGTAGTCAGCGGCGCGGCATTGCTGGAATAATTGAAAATTGTCTGCATTTAGCAGGACCAAATAATTATCTGAAAGCGTTCAGCTTAAAGGACCTCCCCAATCTGAAAATGCAATCATTATGGGACAGAGGACAATATGTGGAGGATGCAGTAGCACGAGATTTTAATTATTGTCGCTATAATGAGCAAGTGTTTACCACGCTCGCCATAAATCGTCCTCTGCTCAGGTTACTTGTATGGCTGCCCTGGCTAATGGCTATGCCCGAGCTACAAAACATGACTGGCGCCCAGGGCCGGATTAACAAATGTGGGGCCCTGTTCGGTAAAACTGTTGGGCCCCATCCTTACAGACTCACTGAAAAAGGACACACAATTGACACAAAACGTGTTAGCCTATAGTCAACAAATCAACACTCGTCTATTAGTAATTCGATCCTTATTTTTTACAATATGAACATGTTTTTCTATATTCCAGTCTAGTGTAAAAGTATGCATCTATTACCGTTTAAGAATATTAGAATCAGACTTTTTTAACCAGAGCATAGTCGACCAGGGCACTCATACAAGTAAACTGTGCAGAAGCGATTTATGCCCTAAATAAATTCTTGGCATTCTTGTGGCAGGACAACGACCAAGGCAAAGGATTTGTATCAGGGCATTTGCCCTGATTTGTCCTTCTGTAGCGCCGCCACTGATCACACACTAAAATAGGCCTATATTTTCGCGTTTACACAGATAGTAGACCTAATGCGCAAAAGCAAAGAGTGTATAATGATACCATTCCATAAAATGCGTTGCATAGCACTTGAATTCCGATCGTAAGAGGTGCTAAGTGTCTAAAATCATATAGCCTAGATCTAAGTAGTTAAAACTGATAGCCCTTGCTAGAATTTATGGCCAATTTTAAGATAGATCTAAGTCTGCTTGAAATATTATTGGAACTCCAATAAGGGCCCCCACATAATATTATGCTCAAAAGTTTTAAGTCTATAATAATATAAATATAAATATTTTTCATCACTGTCAATGATAATAGTAAAAATGAGTGAAATATCTCGGAACAAATTATCAAATTATTTGAAAACTACTGACTTCATCATAATATTATTATGAAAATATTTATATTGCATGTGTGGGGGCCCCCTAAAACGTCGGGCCCCTGTTCGGCCGAACATGTTGAACATGCCTTAATAGTATATAATACGGCCCTGCTGGCACCGCCACTGCTGCTGTGGTGCAACAAAATCGATTTCACAGATTTATTTCGAATTTCGATTAGCCTGTGTAATTTAAATATATATATATTTATTAAGTGCATCATTAGATCATAACAGTGAATATATATTGTCAGCAGCTACTGCTAGCAATGATTAGTTTAATCACTCATTTAATTGTCAATCATGTTTAATTCAAACTTGGTCAGACTGTCAGCCAATTAAATCGGAAAATTGCACTTAGGAGTGTCGCAGTACTCCAGGCAAAGTTGCGTGACGCGACTCCTGGACTGATGCGTACTTTTCTGCGTAGAACATCCTGGCTCGTGCATTGAAATATATTGCGGCGATGCACAAAATGCGTAAGTTGGTGAACGAACAAACATGTCGCCTCCTGCAAAAAATGACACACCAATAAGTAGCCTACATGTACCTGCTTCAGTACAAAATAAGAT
Organism: Lumbricus terrestris; assembly: GCA_949752735.1. Classification (NCBI taxonomy): domain Eukaryota; kingdom Metazoa; phylum Annelida; class Clitellata; order Crassiclitellata; family Lumbricidae; genus Lumbricus; species Lumbricus terrestris. The sequence goes on along the minus strand of OX457037.1, from coordinate 62,375,242 downwards.
AGCAGGTCTGCTCCATACTATTAACATATTGGAGCAGCTAAACCACCTTGTACGAATGAAGAGAATATTTGGAGAGAGGCATGAAGGACAACCTGGGTCAATGCCCGTATGTCTCTCACGCTCTCCCCCTGACTCTCTCCACCGGTCTGTCCTTTATTTATTTATCAGAATCGCAATGTTGATAGCAGCTGCTATTGATCGACTGCGACTTAACTCTTTGAAGACGCAATTCATATGGCTGGGAACTCGCCAGCATCATCATCATCATCATCATCAATATCATTGAGCTCAACGCCCGTAAGAGTCCGACGCCACTCTCTGTCTGAGACTGTCTCGCGTCATGTTGCCCAGCTTCTACAGGTCCGGTCAGCAGGTCTGCTCCATACTATTAACATATTGGAGCAGCTAAACCACCTTGTACGAATGAAGAGAATATTTGGAGAGAGGCATGAAGGACAACCTGGGTCAATGCCCGTATGTCTCTCACGCTCTCCCCCTGACTCTCTCCACCGGTCTGTCCTGACCGGCCTGTGCATGTCTGCTCCACATCATGACACCTTGAGGCATCTGGGTCGCTCTGTCACTTGTGTCATGGTTTTTGCGGATTTCAATCGTCTTGGTCTTTTACTGCCAGCGTATCGCCACCCATCTGGCAAACCTTCCTTCTTTGTCCGGGCTTAGGACCGGCACAGGGAAGTTGTTGGTTCCCTGTGGCGGAGGATGGATGCAGTTTAACGTCGTGCTCAGGACCACTCGCCAGCAGCTGGCCAAGATTGACTTGGCTGCTCTCGCACATGAGTTTCCCCTTGTAACCTTCTCTACCTCTGTTCGATACCTCGAAGCCATCTTAGACCAAGAACTCTCCTTCTCTAGGCACATCTCTTCCCTGTCACGTGCCTGCTATTACCACATTCGACAGCTGCGCGTCGTTGCTCACTCTCTTTCATTCACTGCATCTTCTAATCTTGTCCATGCCTTTGTTTGCAGCCGCTTAGATTACTGCTCCTCTCTTTATGTTGGCCTCCCACAGGTCCGTCTGAACTCCTTGGTTAGGGTCCTTCGATCTGCAGCACGCTTGGTTGGTGGCATCTCCCGGTTTGCTCACGTTTCTGCCTTCATGAGGGACGACCTCCACTGGCTCCCACTGCAGCAACGCATTGCTTATAGAGTTTCGTCTATAGCTTGGCGCTGCATTCTGTCTCAAGCTCCATCCTACCTATGTGAACTTTTTTCTCCAGTCTCGGTTTCTCTGGGCCGTCGTTCGCTGCGGTCAGCTACCCGCGGTGACTATCTAGTACCTTTTTGTCGTACCGCTACTATGCAGCGTAGAGCATTTTCCGTGGTGGGTCCAGCTATCTGGAATGGCCTCCCTGCGGCTCTCCGTTCGCTTCCCCGTGACTTTGCTGGCTCTTTCTACCGTCTTCTCAAGACCCTTCTTTTTGACCAGGCCTAGTTTGGGAGCGCCTCTGAGTAGAGATCTTGAAGGGGCGCTATATAAATTTATGCGATTGATTGATCGATTGATTGATCTAGTATTTGTGCAGTGATCGATACTCAGCAAACTAATTACCATTTGTGAAGAGCGTATTAATTTATTTAGATCACCTTTTGCGCGCACAGCGTTAGTATGGAATATCTTAATCTGACGCGTGGGTAGCCCTATATGAGCCAAGAAGAGGCGTGCAAGGGCCAAGTTGAGTAACACAGGGAACCTTGACAAGTAATGAAGACTGAAATTATGGTTGCGAGTCAGTTAATCAGACCATCTGCGATATGGGGCGTAGAGTTCAAAAATGGGGAGCAAAGCACGTAGAATCAATTTTACATGCAATTGTCTTGACCCTAGAGTTTCCAGTGCACAAAGCGTAATCAGAAGAACGAAATACATGTTGTTCGATTGTGATTGAGGTTGACGGTACATAAAGATGTGAAAGGATTCTGGTATTCTGAGTTTTTCGGAAAGCTCTGATGTAGGCAATGTGCGTGCTTTATTGCGTAAGACTACCTCCGATTTTCTCAGTGACTTGATATTTTTATCCATTGGGCAATAACAGTTACTGCCATGGCTCAATTTCGTGCTTTTGTCATTGTGGGCCTTTCCACCTGGAATGATCTTCCACTTGTTTCATCGACAAGTATAACTTGTAACTACCATCAACGCTAATAGCTGTCTTCTGTTAGTTTTTTTAACAAAGGCTATAATACACAAAATAAAAATATTGAAAAATTTCGCAACCAAATATCGTCTGATTTCTTGCATAGGCTACCTATAATTGAAGTATTGGTGAACCGAGCACATCTTCCATTGCAATAGTTACGCTTGGCGACATATTCTCCCGTTTCATGGTCATACTCGAGAAATGGTACCGAGCAGATTCCATTTTTGCAGTCGTAGCACTCTAAATCTTCACCTGAAGCACATAATAAAAATAATACCATGACAAGCTTAAACAGAAAAATGATACCAAACGTATAAGAGAGCTTGAAGGGGCGCTATAACAAGTGCACATACAAACAAACAAACAAACATCATTGTTTGACATAAAAATGAAACCTCGTTTTCATGATACAGGGACGCGCAGACTTCTTTATAGTCTTCTGTTTCTGGTGTATGTTAGTTAAGTAGGCCTAACAATAATAATTGGCATCGGCAGAGCCTTAGTGTGCGGATGAAATTTGAAAGAGGCCAATAATGTGTATAGTACAAAGGGATGACGACATAACCAGTGTTTTATCTAGGCATCTCCTGTGTAGAAGCTTCCCGAGAAATTTCATTTCCCCAAGAAAAATTTCAGAGCAGTTTTTTTACATCTATTGAAATACACGAACGGTTTTGCCAGTATATGATGGCAGTGTCATCCACTAAAAGAGTGTGGTCCACTGATAGAATAAAGACATAAATGATAGGCCTACACTAAAAACTTAAAAAGGTCTTCAGATTTTAAAGATCAGAATTTATTATCGGGTGACCAAATAGAGGAAAAAAGTTCATCAGAAAAAATTACAGGACAAAGGCACCCGCTGTCCGGTTCAACTGTAGCCATCCACCCGAAACGCCGATTTGTCCCCCGCCCCAGAAACCTGAAATTTTCCCTCCAAAGTCGGGGGACTATACTAAACACTGCGATATAATAATGCTGCATAGATCTAATGGAGTGTATGCTAGCCTATGTTTATAACGACAATACACCGTGTCTCAATAAAAAAGGTGCAAAATTGTTTTTGTCAGAACTTCGCCAAATTTCCACCAATCTTAATAACTTTTGGTAAGTAGACGGCAAAATGGCTGAAATTTCATGCTATATATAAATTTCCCACCTCACCTGACTCATTTCACCGCACTACCTTGTTAAACACAGATTACCAATTTTTCATATAACGCTAAAATTTTATTGCCTGCAACAAACTTTCTGACAACTGAATTAGCACGCAGTAAAGTAAAATGTGGTTTACTTAGCAGAGTTTTTTAATTGCTATGACAGATCTGCTTAAAAGTGTTAGAGTTGGTGCACTAAATGCGCCCCGCATACACGGACACAAACGCTTAGACGGCGGCGCAACTGGCCGATGCGGCATGAACGATCAACTGGTCAAAGTTCGCCCACAAGTCAAGCAAGAGCGTTTTGAGTTCGTCGACGTTGGCTATTCTGGACCGGTAAACCTTCTCCTGCAGCACACTCTACATGTATATGCTGTAATAGTCGACTGTTGTCAAGATCCAGCGAATTCGGTGGCCACAGCGTTGGAGGGATGAAGTCGGGCGTCTCTCGCTCCAGGAAAGAGACGGTGTCGCGCGCTTGATGCGCCATCCTGTGAAAGATAATAAACTCGCCCTGGGATATCCGGCGCATGTCTGACGGTATCTTCTGGGCATGAAGGTTGTCGCGATAGTAGGCCTATGCCCCATTCACTTCAGCACCCAGTTCGATGCAATGGATTTCAGTGCAGCCAAGGCTCGAGACGCCGTTATATGAAAAATTGGTACATCTGTGTTTAACAAGGTAGTGCGGTGATATGAATAAGGTGAGGTGGAAAATTTATATATAGCGTAAAATTTCAGCCATTTTGCCGTCTACCTACCAAAAGTTATTAAGATTGGTTGAAATTTGACGAAGTTCTGACAAAAACAATTCTGCACCTTTTTTATTGAGACACGGTGTAGATTGAGCCGGAGTCTGCTGATCAAGGAGTCATTAGTAATGTTCATCAGAACTTCAGAAGTAGGCCTATAAAGTAAGGCGTCGTGGTAGCGATCAGTGAGAATTATTATTTCTGAATGTTTTAACAAATTTTGAAGAACAATATTATTGCCGTTAGCCTACGCATAAGTAGCCTAATTTTTAAAGATTAGTTCCTATTATTAAAGTCATACAAGAGTCTTCGAAGTTGATGTTGCGCTTAATCGCAAAGAATAATATTCAAACTGAGCAGAATTTTTTTATGGCAATGTGTACTATAGACCTATCATTCATTTATGTCGGCAACTATAGGCTATGCCGCACAAGTTCAGATAATATTAGAATGCTCATTCTCCAGACCTGTTACGACTGCCGCAAAGATTGCGCAGCTGACTACGAGGTATATCAATGCAGAAGACGACATTGTTCTGTTCCAAACGGTGAGCAACAGCAGAACTGACTAAGTTGAAAGAGTCAGTTCAAAATATAGTTTTCACGTTCATAAGAAGTATAATAGGCCTACGGAAAGTTGTGGCTAATGGTTGGTGTGTTTGCTTGTTGAGCATCAAAACGCTCAGATTTCGATGCTTTCTATAATCAAAATATAACGAAGAGTCTGAAACAGTAAACGTTTGCTGTGTAATAATAATAATACTATTAATAATAATAATAATAATAATAATAATAATAATAATAATAATAATAATAATAATAATAATAATAATAATAATTAAGACAACTTACAATTTTACATGGCGCCGAATACGGTCATGTCGCTACAAGGACACTTCGCAAAACAATTGACAACTGTGCGGGATGATAATGTGCATAATGTGTAAGCTTAGGCTATAATACAACGAGATGACAAGAATGAGGAAATGATGTCCATAATCGTAATCAGAGTGATCTGAAAAAGTGATACGCACATTAGTTCTGCTTTTGCTTTAAGCATTTACGATTAATAATAATAATATAGTATTTCTGAAGGATATCAGAATGGCGCTTAACCAAAACATAATTTCCAGAATGCGTTGAATAATCAATGCACTGCACGCTTAGGCTAGGCAGGCACAAGCATGCGACGGATTAATGGTAGGAATAATAATATTTTATCATCTATGTAGGATACATGACTGGCGACGTAGACGAATGTGTCCGCGACACGTCTGGTCCTTTCTTTACCACATGCAACAATTTTTGAGTTGGGTATGACGCGGCCTGTTATTTTTCTTATCATCATCGTCATCGTTATCGTCATCATCGTCGTCGCCGTCATCATCGTCGTCGTCGTCGTCATCATCATCATCATCATCATCATCATCATCATCATCGTCATTCCATTTTTTCAATCAGGTTTCCGGAAAGACCACTCCACGGAGACTTTAGCCTACTTCTTCGCCTTCTTTCGGATATTAGTGCGGCCCTTGACAACTCCCAGGGTCACCATTTTGGCACTGTTCGATGTGAGCGCTTCTTTCGACACAGTCGATCATGATATCCTTATAACTAGACTTTCTATCTCTTTTGGCCTCTAAGGAAATTTTCTCAACTAACTTACTTCCTACCTTTAGGACCGTTTTTACACTGTGGCTTGTGGGACTACTAGGTCATCCTGGGCACCTGACCCGTTTGGATTGCCCCAAGGCTCTGCTCTAGGTCCCCTTTCATACATAATATAGGCTACACTGCATTTTCTACAACACGCAAGTGTGTCAGACGTGGGCTCAGAAACTGAGGAAGCCCGGTCTCCAAGATCGGAAATGATAGTGATCAGCTCTTGCTGAGCTCTTGCTGAGCTCTGGCTCTAGTGGTCGGCTCTTGCTTATATGGGTCAAAGTACCTTAGTGCATTCATTATTTCAGAGGCTGAAATTAAATGGCTCCTTGATTTATAATTACACATGTATGATCGACGTTGGATAGGTACTCTGTGCCGTTGTCACGAAATAGAGTAGGCCTATTTCCTCTATTAATTGTATCCCCCCAAATTAAAAAATTCGAAAAATCGCTTCCGCGTGTATTTCTTTTGAAAATTAATTTTCATCTGGTCTGTTTTGAACAATGACACTAACAGGTATGTTTATTCCTACTAGATAGTTTGTTTTGCCCTGTTTTTGGAGCTCATAAAACATTTAAAACACTTAAGAACACTCAGCGTCACTAAATAAATTTGAGTTGCCTTTATCTGAGCATTGCTTAGGACACTTAAAACAATTAGAGTCATTTTAAATTTTGATTACAGTATAAATTTTTTATTATGCGCATTTTTCAAAAAGGGGATGGAATGTTTTATCCCCCCGGATAGTATAGACCGGTTAATTCCATCCGGTCCGATAGATTAATTCATCCCCCCGGATAGCTTTCAGGGGGATACTCCGTTTCGTGTCACCGTCACATTGAGATCCTTCAGCGAACAGTGTTTAATCTAGTTCTCTGCTTTAATAATAATAATAATAATAATAATAATAATAATAATAATAATAATAATAATAATAATAATAATAATAATAATAATAATAATAATAATAATAATAATAATAATAATAATAATAATAATGATACTAATAAATAAATAAATAAATTTCAACATAATAATATTAATAATAATAATAGAAATAATAATAATGATAATAATAATAATTAATAATAATAATAAATAAATGAATAACAATAACATAATAATAAAGACAATGATGATGATGATGATGATGATGATGATGATGATGATGATGATGATGATGATGATGATGATGATGATGATGATGATGATAATAATAATAATAATGATAATAATAATAATAATAGCAATAACAATAACAATAATAATAATAATAATAATAATAATAATAATAATAATAATAATAATAATAATTATAATAATAAAAAAATTAATTTTTAAAAAAAAATAAATAAATAAAATAATAAGAAAAAAAAATAATAATAATAACAACAGCAAGAACAACAACAACAATGACAATTTCTATGGAGCCGTAACGCAGTCACATGAGCGCCTCACATACTATTGTTGAGGGGTGTCAGGTTTCGGACGGACTCCCCAGGCGGGCAGCGACGACACCCTGTCTAGCCACTGTTTTCTTCTTTTCTGATGACCTTTTTACTAGCCTATCGTTTATTTCCTTATTCTATTAGGGGTCCTGTTAGAATTAGTAAATGGAACAAAAGAGCTAAGTCCATGGGTTTGTGAGTGGGACAAAAGCTTTCGACTATGACTCTCTTCGAACAACTCTTTTGGACAACCCCTGTGACTTGACACAATGTCATGTACTCTCGTGAATAAGCTATTATTATTATTATTATAACTGGAATGTTAGGTTTAGAATTCGATTAAGTTTTTACAGAACAATTTTAGTTTGTTTATTATTATTATTATTATTATTATTATTATTATTATTATTATTATTATTATTATTATTATTATTATTATTATTATTATTATTATTATTATTATATTCGTTTAATGTAGTAGGGTGACCTAACATAAAGTCGGACATCAGGTAAAGTCGGACAAAAATTTTGCCGACCTGCCACGCAGAAGAGACTTCGATCACCAGATGGCTGTTTCATAGATTGTATTTGCAGAGGGTCCAACTAATGATAAACACTTCACAACCTTGAAGATATCGTTGCCTAAATTTTAAGATGTCGCCTCCTTTCGATGCATGTCGATTTCTAGAGTTTTAAAATCTGACATAGTGAAACCCCTTTTTCACTGCTAAGGTTTTATGTCAATGTTAATTGTTCAGAGGAAGAGTTTAAATTTTTTTCATAGAGATTACAGTATAATATATGGTTTGCGTAACTTGTTTGAGTGATATTGAATTAGTGTCATGGTTTAAACTGCAGTTGTTTGCTGTCCGACTTTACCATATATGCGTGTGCCAAACTCGGACAAAATTATTTTACCCTGCTGAAATGTGTCCGACTTTGCCATAACTTTGTCCGACTTTGAAACATGCATATTTAACATGCGTGTGTCAAAGTCGGACAAACTTATTACACCTGCTGAAATGCGTCCGACTTTGACAAACAAGGTCCATGTCAATGCTTCATATTTGTTATCTTTTGACGACAACTTGCCTGATAGCAAAACCAGGGCAAAAAGATTAACAAAAATATAGAGATATTAAAGGCCGATGGAAACTGCTTTATGTGTATCATTAACCTATGCCTAAATATGGCAATTTTTACGATCCTAAGAGGTCAGAATGAGAAGTGTAGAAAAATAAGTGGGATTCAGACTTCGATTTATGCGGAGTTGGAGTGTGCAATTAGGACTTTACTATGGGATCCTAAGAAAGACTAGTGGCGGGTTGAACCCTATTACTCTCACAGCAATTCTCACCATACCATTGGTATAAATGTGAAGGTCGACGCTACATATGGTTTTACCAAAAGTATACGCAGAAGAATGTGGGGTCTTTGATGATGAATATATTTTCACTTGTTTGGAATGTTTCATAAATTAGAAAAGTTCATGTCCTATTCGACTTTTCGTGGATCGAACCACTAGTCGAGTTTAATTTGTGTATAGGCCTGCCTGTGTGTCTTCTGGTACGAAGGTCCTATAGTAGGCCTAGTCTAGGTCACTTACGTTGCTACAGCCTTCACCGAGTTGCTTAATAAAGGTCCTGCAAACGGCTCTTAAATGTTCTGTCAACTGTTACAAACATTGCTGGACCGAATACAGTGGCGGCCTGTGACGATTGAACATTTAGTAGGCCCCTCAATGCAACCTTTATAATAAATGTAGGTAGGCTACTGACGTTTGGTTGATTTATTCAAGTACTCTTAAATTAGGCACAGATCTTGATGAAAATCGTTTAGTTTATTGATTGTCCGACTCTAACAACATAAGATCATATAGGCATATTATGTTGTCCGAGTTTACCAATCAAAGTGTCCAGCTTTACCTGAAAAATCGAAAAGTCAAATTTAGTCAGCTCGCTGTACTTGGCACACTCTAGGTCGCGTTTGTATAGAATTGACCAGGTCTAACTGACTGCATTAGTTGGATGAGATGATAAGCTACACAATAAACTTTAGATTTTCTAAATACGACGTTCCATTACGGTGTGGCATCGGTCAGAAGAAAAGGTGTCCGACTTTATGTTAGATCACCCTAGCTAGTGCTCTGCGCTTGACCAAGTTGACATTCGAGTGGCGTGGTATAGGATTTCTCATACCATTTACTACAATAATTGGTCGGCAAAGGGTTTATAATGTCAGGAATTGCTTAAAGGGGTAGTACTTGCTTATTATTGGCAGGACTTGCTTTCAAAGTGGCTGGACGTAATATAGGACTATAATAATTATACGAACATCTGGAGTCTGAACTGATACGAATAAGCCAGCAGTGAAAAAGCAGATAACTCTTTTCGGTGATTTGGTAATGATGTATCGTAAATGATTGGCAGATATGACCTGGAAAAAATTTTTATGTAAATTTTAGAATTTCGTTGAAGACACTGTTAAACACATGCAAATGAAACGTCGTCTTGATCGATGCTAAAGTGAGAATAATCACTGAATATGAAGTTTATTTTTAAAACAGGTTGACAAACTAAAATTGATCTGTAAAAACTAAATGGAAACCTAATTAACATTCCAGTAATAAATAATAATAATAAAATAATAATACTAATAATAATGACAATGCTAATGACAACAACAACAACAACAACAACAATGACAATTTCTATGGAGCCGTAACATAGCCAAGCCGTCACAAAAGGGTCTTACATATTATTGGGAGGGGGAACAGGTTTCGGACGGACTGCCTAGGTGGACAGTGACGACACCCTTTCTAGTCATTGTTTTCTACTTTTCTGATGACCATTTTAAGTATCGTTTATTTCCATATTCTATTAGGGGAAAGCAATAAGCATTTGTGGGGCACGGTGGTGTTGTGGGTATGTTCGTCGACTGGCAGCCGAAGGGTTGCAGGTTCGAATCCACCTCAAGTCGCCGCGTAGGGACCTTGGGCAAGCCCTTCACTCGCAATTGCTCAGCTCTTTTTATGATTGCCAGATATGATCTGGAAAAATTGTCCATGTAAATTTTAGAATTTCGATGAAGACACATGCAAATTAAACGTCGTCTTGATCGATGCTAAAGTGCGAATAATCACTGAATATGAAGTTTATTTAAAAAAACAGGTGGACAAACCTCGTAGAATATTATGCATATAATTTCATACAAAATGCATTGCATAGCTCGACGTCATGGAAGAAAATGGCTCTCTCGTTGGTTGAGCATTCCGATTGGATTATCCTCCCCACTGACCTGCCCTCTCTCCCTCGTTACCAGTCTGTTTAGAGGGTTGTAAACTAGCCTACTCAAGACTTTCCACTCTCGCTGGGCGCGAGTCAAGATCGATTATGAGTAGTTAAGGAGAAGGGGCGCCGAGCGAATTACATAGATGGAATAAATAGAAATCAAGAAGTAGGCCTAAGCTTATCTGCATTGTGAGACATTTTCTGTTGAAAAGGAAAAAATAGCTTGAAAGGTCAATAGAATATTATTCAGATGTAAAGGCAAATAAAAACTTCTACTGTGTCCAATGCGCATAGAGAACACACTGGTCTATACTCTATTCCATGTATGATGCTCATAAAATTATTGCCCGTAAACTGTTGCAACCCTAGGTCACTTCAACTAAAGTCGTAATGAAAGCTTAAAATCTGATAAAGTTAAACAAGTCACAGAACCCATGAATTAGGCTGCAGTTTTTTTGCAACATTGTATCTACCGGAACGTATGTAAAGAACACCGGTGGAAGCAATTGAACTTTGCGACAAACTATCTATCTATTTGTCTGTCTGTCTGTCTGTCTCTCTATCCATCCATCCATCCATCTCTCCATCCATCCATCCATCCATCCATCCATCCATCCATCCATCCATCCATCCATCCATCCATCCATCCATCCATCCATCCATCCATCCATCCATCCATCCATCCATCCATCCATCCATCCATCCATCTATCTATCTCTGTCTGTCCATCAATCTATATATATATATATATATATATATATATATATATCTGTCTAGCTATCGATCGGTTTATCTTTATATGTCTGTCTGTCTGTCTGTCTGTATCAGTTAGTCATCTGTTGCATGTTTTATTTGAGTCAGTTGGGGATGGTTATCTCTCCTACTCAAAAGAATATTTTCCTTTCCCAATCTTTCTACATTTTCGCCGGAACCAGTTGTTTGAAAGGAACGCTGAAACATTCTTAATAGTATTTACATGATCCAAAGTTCAAGAACGATACCAATCAATTCAACGTATGTGCCTCCTACACCATCGCGCCCCATTATTTATTTATACGTCTGACATAGGATCACTGCAGCTGACATCCTGTGGTATTTTTCACCAGCTGTGCGCTGATGATGTTCAAGCGTTTACCCGCTGCCACCCTGACAATGCTCTGCCAGTGGTTCAGCAAATGTGTCCTGCTATGGATAAGCTGGTTAACTGGTTTAAGCCTGGTTAGCCTCTAACCGCCTCCTACTTAACACTTCCAAGACTCAATTCATCTGGCTGGGTGGACGTAGACGACAGGCAAATGTTGATCGTTGTCCAGTGGATAAAGCATTCTCCAATGTTACCTTTTTGGATTCTCTCTGTGTTTTACGCTGGATGAAGAACTTAGTTTCTCAATGCACACCAATCAGCTGACTCGAGGCTGCTGTTACCATATTCTTCAGTTACGGGTCACCTCTCGCTCCCTATCGCAGGATTATTCTGCTTCTAGACTTGTCCATGCTTCTGTCACCAGCTGCTTGGACTACTGTTGCTCTATTCTGGTTGGTTTGCATACATGTAGCCTATATCATCGATATCCAGATTACACCGTGTTCTCCGGTCTGCAGCCCGGCTAATTGGGCGAATACCTACATGTAGGCTAAATATGCCTCCGACTCATCTTTTATGCATGATACTCTACACAGGCTCCCTATCTCACAGCGCATCGAATACAGAATTGCTTCACTGGTTTGGCGTTGTCACATTGGCTGCGCCCCGATCCACTACCAAGACTTGTCCATCTATGTGAACTTTGCTGTCCGATATCTGTTGTCCTGGCTCGCAGAGCTCTTTGCTCTGCTTCTAGCGGGAAGCTTTTGGTCCCGCGTGTTGAAACCTCAAGATGTCAACGTCGTGCTGTCTCAGTTGTAGATCCATCTGTCTAGAATAGACTGCCGTTGGAGATGCGCCTGTTACCTATAGGGTTGATCATCAGCGTTTTACAGACTCCTTAAAACTTTTTTGTTTCACCGTAGAAATGAATGAATGAGTGAATGAAAGGACTACATCACAGGCACTGAATCGCAGTTTCACGCGACACGATGAACAATTGCGAGTGAAGGACTTGCTCAATGCTCAGGGTTCGTACTCGGCGGCCTGAGGTGGATTCGAACCCGCGACCTTCCAGCTCCAAAGCATCCAACATACCCCTACAACACCGCGCCCCACAATTCGTAAAAATAATAATGGATTAAACCCTGAAATAAAGCCGATGTGTAGAAGATCATAGTTTCCGAAAATTGAATAAAGCGAAATTGTGTTCAAGATTTCTTGACCATATTATAAGCTTAATGCATGCTTATAAAGTCCGTTCACTCAAATCTTGACTATGTTGACCAGTTGTTGCAGAGGTCAGTGCTGCAACTTCGAGTACAGGCGCCGACTATCATATTATTCATCTCTTTGATGAAAAATGATTTGCATGGTTTAAAGTTCTCAAAAATATCGGAGAAGATGCATCCTCTCTCGATGTTGGTTGTTGTCTTCAATCCTGCAGAGCAGACAAAATGGAGGATTAATGGACGTAGTGAGCAGTAACAAGAAGAATAGCAAAAATAATGTTGATGACTGAAGAAGGTTTGTTAGATGCAGCATGAAGAAAAATAGGGTCAACAAGCAAAAATGCAGAACACATCACGAAAAAGAATGCTAAGGTTTACATTCGGAGAAAAAAAGAAAAACTGGAAAAGAGAGACTGGTTTGATTATGACATTATTATATTAGATCTGTTAGATAGAAAGAACTCAAAAGAAGCAGCTTGAAACAAATCACACAGCCTAATCTATATGTGTAGGTAAGTAGGTTAATTATTTCAGTTGTGTGATTTGAGTTATGCTACTTGTACGGCGATTTAGATCTCGATGTGTATTCTCAAAACCGGGTTCCATCTCCCAAAGATCTTTCATTACTCGAATCTGAACACATGACATTAATTAAAGGGTCCTCCTAGCCCTCGATCTGCCTTGCTAATGATTAATCTTCCATAATGTAACTGAAGCAGAAATTCACCTGCGTTATTATAAACAAACAAGGAACCAGTTAATATTACTGATACCATCATACTTCCTAATTGAGAAATTCATATACTTAGGTCTTATAGACAGACGTTGACATCACGGGCGTTGACTAGTCGCGTTATTCACCGATAAAGAAATCCCTAACTGCATTGAAGCACGCAACAAAACAAGCGTGATATATATATATATATATATATATATATATATATATATATATATATATATATATATATATATATATATATATATATATATATAGCTCTCTGGTTGAACGCCATTGTTCTTTCTAGCGTGACAAGTGCTTCCTGCAACAATTAATATAGTAGAAAGTTATTTATTGTACCATTTTTGATCTTGTATTCTACGATTGTTCCGCAGGCTTGGTTTTTATAAGTGCACGTGACAGAAGACCCTCCTCTGGCGGAACAAGTTTCTCCAGCAGGAATATTTGAGCAACTCAAGCACTGGAGACCTTAAATGATTTAAATGAAACAGGCCAATATAGTTTATGTGCAGCTGAACATAGACATAACGAATAATTTATCCAATAGATGCAGATGAACGACTTGAGCATGTACATGTAGGAATAACTCTAAGCCTGAACTGATCAGAATAACTATAAGCCTGGACTGACCATCAGAATAATTTGCCTTAATAAGTGTGAGCTATTTAAATATTTATGATTAATTTTACGCAACTCATAAAATAATATCTCGCTGTTGCAAAGAGTATTGCAATGTCACTGTAATAATTCTCAAAACATCGTCAACGATTGCTACGAGCAAAGTGTGTCTGGCAAAATCCAAAGTAAAATCTGGTGCGAATCAGTGATATTTTCTTTAACGATAAGTAAAATTAGAACTGAAAATATTGATTTCCGTTCAGTGTAACTTTAACTGTAACTGAAATTATTTTGAGAAAGAAAACTGAAATAGAACTGAAATTAAGCACGGTGATGGAAAATTAGAATAAAAACGAAAATCCATTTTGAACGGAAATTAATGAGAAAATTAGAAATTTTAGTTCATAGCATTTCCTAAGCAGTTGAGTTTACATCTAAAAGGCGCACATACTTTCTGACTCTAAAACCTTTTGTATCTTTGGCTTAGCACGTGCTTCCGTGTGCAACTTACATGTATTATGGTCTTTTGCATTTAGACCTTTTCTGTAAGTTAAGTAGTTAATAATATTATTTTCAACTTCATGATAAGAGTGTGGTTATGTGAAAATCACTTTCAATACTGGAGTGCAAATATTTCAATCATGATAACTTTATGCAGCTTGCTCTCTTGGCTAAATGAAAAAATCACGTATTGGATTGTTTAAATAGACCTACTGGAACACGAATCAGACAAATAGGCCTAGCCTAACCATGCAACGCTTGTACCCTAAAACGGACGTTTCTGGATGTTTCTGGTAAACTTTTCAACAATGTAATTTGCCTTATTCAGTGAATAAGCGCACACAGAATGCTAAGAAATATATTCAGTTTTGGCGCGAAGCTTTCGTGTGACTGATTCGAGTCAACGACTTCACCACGGAGAAAGCACAAGCGCTACATAAATGTGTAAAAGAAAGAAATGGAACGTGGTCGATCAATTCAATGGAATATAATATTATTAGCTATTGTCAACATGTGAGTGGATTCGTGCCATCCAGCAACTATTGCCAATAAAAAATGTCAAGAAATTATGCAAACTAGATCTGCAGTTGAAATTGTTTGTTTCTTGTAGTAAAAATCACGCATAATTATTATTGGAGGGAAAGACAGCAAGTCTACGGCAGCACTGCCCCACTTGCAGAAGATGTTGATGCTTTGGTTATTCAAACTTCTAGAAGAAAATATTATTTTTTTCTGAGTGAAGACTTCTAATAGGTGGGAGAAGAAACTGTCAGCTAATGTGGCTGAAAATTAGGGCTGTTGTTCGATTAAAAATTTTAATCGAAATTAATCGCGCGATTAATTTTTTTAATCGCAATTAACTGCAAATTAATCGCAATACATTTCCTTCAAATATATTAATCCTACTGTTTTCTAAGGACCCCTGAAGCATAGTATTTTAATGACTGAATGCATTCTTTCTATTGCAAACATATTCAATAACCTTTGGCTTGGGTCTATTGAATTTTTGCATTTAGTTTATTGAACATTCTTGTGTGCCAGACAGAATTGAAACACTGTTCAAATAGGTCAACTGCTTAAAATCCGTTTTTTTTTTTATTTGAGTCACCTTAATTAGTCTAATTAAAATGATATAGGCTAAATGTGAAAATTAGACAACCGTTTTCTGACTATCAAATTAAATTATTTATACAGCCAATTGTATAGGCAGACCAGTTTATTTACATTGGTCGGTTAAAGGGATGCTCTTATTAATTAACAATAGTGGGTCTACTATTGAACCTCATTATTTAATTTTTCACAAGAGCTTGCGGTTCTTGCCAAACCTTGTCTCAGTTGTCGTTCTGTAAACATTTATCATTTGAAACCTGAAATCCATTGGTCTTGCATCTCATGGAGTCCAACCAACGTAGTCTGACGTCTGACGGAAATTCCGGATTGAGGAAAGAGGAAACAACCTTAGTGGACGATGCGATGAGGCCGATGTAGACGACTCATCGTTAGCTTTTAACGCATGTTTTGGATCGCAACTTCGCATGCAGGCGATAATATTGAGCAAAGAATTGCTACGATAATACTCAAATTCTTTGTTGGAATATTTGCCAAAGAATATGATTATCACTAGCTATTAAGTATGAGTTTAAAACGAGTTTTTCTGCCTCTGATTCCATTTTTAATCAGATCTAATTAACGCGTACGATTAATGCGTTAAAATTTTTAATTGCAACCTTTTTTAACGCGTTAATCGCACGCGTTAACGCGATTAAATCAACAGCCCTACTGAAAATAGGAGGTTTTTTAAAATTAAGAAGAATATCAATAATGAAAATGTTAATTTGAGGCAAGTTCTAGGCCTATAAAGAAGTAAAACTGAACTTATTTCTATGCAAGAACTAAATTGAGAACTGAAATTATTATAAAAACTGAATTAGAAGTATACAGTGGCGGCGCCAGGGGGGGGCTGGAGGGGGCTAAGCCCCCCCTGAATGCGGCTCAGCCCCCCCCAAAGCAAAATGCGGAAAATGTCTATAATGTTTCGTAATAAGAAAACTAGAGTCTAGACAATCATCAACGGCATCAAAATCTATTTGAGAATGAAGCTAGCGACTTCCTTTCTTGGCCTCAGTCTATGAAAACGGGTGACAAGTTTGCACCCTTACCTTTTGACCATACAACCGGACAGGGCTGTCGAAATTGTCGAAGAAACAACATGGCTCTTAGACACCTCGTTTCAGATGGAAAGCGTTTTATAAGTATTAGACGTATAGAAATATCGAAATTGCCGAGTCCTTCAAAAAGTGGTGCAAAGCTGTATTTTCTCTTGATTTTTCGCATATTTCACAAATTTAATCATCGTCACAAAAGAATTTTAGGATTTTCTTCCTCCTGCAATCAACTATATAATCATAGCGTAGATGCTTGCGCCAGTGGCGGTGTCAGAGGGCTAGGGGTTATAGCCTCTAAATGTGGCTCAGCCCCCGCCCCCAAAGCAAAAAGCAGAAAATATCCATAACTTCTTTTTTCGTAATAAGAAAGCTAGACAATGGTCAATGGGATCGACATCAACAATATAATTTATTATATATAATATACATATTCTATATAAATATATATATTAAGTTTTATAGGTCATTTCATTCATTGTATTGCAAATTCTACACATTTAGTGAACCAGTTTTTTTGCATTTAGTAGCTGCCTACTGTAAACCGTTTCTTCTTTATTGATTGGAAGCTGTCAGCCCTACCACAAGTGAGCTGGACTCTTTAAAGTGCACTTACAACTCTGCAATATGTGAAAATTTAAAAATCTTCCATAGTGGTATTGCATCTGTACTGCACTTCATGCATGAAAATAATATTACAGACTGCTGATTATCCAGAAGATTGCGTTTTATCCAGAAATGCCTTTGACACAACAATGTAGTTGTCAGATTTGCATCATGTTTCTCTTACACACCTCAAATGTGTGCGATTTTGTAATTTTCGGTATAATAATTATTATATTCTTGTTGTGTATACCACCACTGTCTGGGAATGTAGGCCTACGTTTCATATAATGGTCAACTAAGAAGTCCTAGTGCTATTGGCATATATATGTAAAACATTTGTGTGCAGATAATTATAATTATAAAATAATTGTGTGCATATATCTAAGCATGCATATTTTTGTATTAAATTAAGGAAACTTTAACTGTTTTCTGTTAATAGTAATATGCAGGCAGATAATTATAATAGTGTCCTGTGAATGCTGTTGGACACCTTTCTTGTGATTTATTTTTTTTTGTGATTATTTAAATTGAATGTTCAGGGTAACGGCCTCATTTGCATAGACCCTGGTAAAATCGGATCCATCCATTATTGTGATGCCTTTTTTATTGTAAAATTTCTGAGTATTAATACTGTATTGGAACCTTTATTGTGATAACTTGGAACTCGAGTCCGTGTCCATTGCCGACTTTTTATACGAGAATACTGAATTGCACACCATTTTATTGAAAAATTTCTGAATATTAATTCTGTGTTGGACACCTTTATTGTGATAACTTAGAACTCGGGTCCGAGTCCATGGTCGACTTTTTATACGAGAATACTGAATTGCACACCATTTTATTGAAAAATTTCTGAATATTAATTCTGTGTTGGACACCTTTATTGTAATAACTTAGAACTCGAGTCCGTGTTCATGGTCGACTTTTTATACGATAGTACTGAATTGCACACCATTGTATTGTGGATTTTCTGAATATTAATACGCTGTTGGACACCTTTATTGTGATTTATTTTTATTTGTGATTATCTTAATTGAATGTCCAGGGTAACGGCCTCTATTGTCATAGACCCTAGTCAAATCGGATCCATCCATTATTGTGATTACTTTTTTATTGTAAAATTTCTGAATATTAATACTGTGTTGGACACCTCTTATTGTGACAACTTGGATCCCGAGACTGTGTTCATGGTTGACTTTTTTTACGATAATACTGAATTGCACACCATTGTATTGTGGAATTTCTGAATATTAATGCTGTATTGGACACCTCTTATTGTGATAACTTGGAACTCTAGTCAACGGTGTTTTTGAGTGCTTGCATATCGGTATATCAAAGACAATAGGGACTTTACATTACCTCACTGTCTGCACCACATAGCTACTCGGGCTGCTATGTGCACACGCACTGTATATAGTGCATTGCCTTTCGGCTCAGGTGACTGAAATTTGGGGTGTGGTAAAGCGCTCGCACGGCATAGACTTAAAGCGGACGCGTTTGAGGACCTCCCATTCTCCTTTGCTACCTTAGTTCGACACCTTTGTTTATGAAATTTCGGAACTTAATCTAGGTTTGCGGCCGGATTCTCTAAAAATCAAAAACCTCAACAATTGCTGACTTCGTTTAAATAACCCACTCAATCTCCAACTACATCTTGCAATGGAATATTTATATGGAGCGCGTTTGTGCCAGTGCACAATTTCTTGTAAAACCCTTCGCACGATTGCAATATGACCGCCCTGGGAAGAAAATGTTATAGTTGCGTCTCTGGGAGCGAGGAAGGCTTGGGGCTTCAGCCCCCCCAAACCTGAAATCCTGGCGCCGCCACTGGAAGTATAACTGAAATTTTTTTAAGAACTGTAATTGAACTAGAACTGAAATTGCGGACGTCCAGACTGAAATACAATGTAGAAGTAAAACGAAAATTATTTGTGAAGTAAAATATTATTGGTGCGAATAAGGAAACGTGCAACAAAAAATAAAGAATTTTGTATTATGTGAGCTTATTCCCTCACACCTTTCCAGTCTCTTCAAATGTTCAGCGTTGCCTAAGCCTATCCTAATTCCTAAATTAACTTTACTCGTAGCTAATGAGTTTATTTAGCAGGAACCCCGAACAGCTGGCTAACGTGGACGGCAACCGTCTTGAGCTAGACATTAAATGGCAACCAGAATTTTGAGCAGCAGCAAGATTCCTATCGCAGGTCGGCGGAAGAATCATCTATGTTCAACGGTGATTTAAAAAAAAATTAAAATGAAAATGAAAATTTAAATGAAAATTTAAAAGCTGTAATTGTGCACCAGAGTCAAAATTGTTCGAGAGTTCTCTGCTATTCAGAAGATCATAGGCCTACAGAACTGACGTAGTCGTTTCGGTTATCATCATTTCATCATTGCTGTAGTCGCCATTATCACACTGGACAGTGGACAAGAGAAACAATTTAAACAAGCAAGATCAACTTTCGCTTGCCCATACCTGCTGTAGTATTTATTAAAAAAATACAAGATGTACTGGAAGAGAAGTTTGCTGGCCGTAATTTTCTAGTCTTGGTGGCGGGGGTTGTTAAGATGAGCGGGGACGGCTAAGTCTTCTGGGGTCTTAGGCCCTATATCTCCTCTCGGCATGTGGGTTATCTTTCGATCGCACAGAGAACCCGAAAGAGTTTTGAATCTTTCTTATATAGACTAATTGTCGATTATTCCACGTATGTACATTGTATTTACAAGCAAACTAGCGATACACTGTCTTGTCATTAAACAATTATCGATCTTCCCATTCGCTCCAGGCCCTTATCTTGCCAAGTCCCTCGTTTAAGAGATGCTATACGATAGCTCTCCGGGTACTTGCTGGCCCGTCCGTTGGCGAGTGATCCCTTCGCGAATCTCCGGCGAATGTGCCCCTTTCCTGTGACGTCCCTCCTCACCCACTCCTTCCACCTGTCAATCATCCCCCCTCTGAACCATGGGGCACTTTGCTGCTTGCACCAATGGTCGGCCCATCGCATCTCTCTCGTTCTCTCTCTCTCTCTCTGTCTCTCTCTCTCTCTGTCTCTCTGTCTGTCTGTCTCTCTCTCTGTGGTCAATCGGAATGGACTATTAAATGTTCAAAGAAACGGACCAAAACGGTCTAGGCCTATGATTACTGTTAGCCTAAATAAGAGACATAAAACAGTACATAGTTATACAATAATAATTATCATCACCGACTGCCCCTCTTTCACTACACATGATGTCCAGCGTCTTCTTTACGGTAACTTAGGTCAAAGGTAAGAAAGCTTACGAAATGTTGTTTACCTTCAGACAACCCAATCACTAGACATGAACAAAGTGAGAGCCAGATAAAGCAATGCATCGTTCTGCTGTGGCGATTACAAGCGAGATCTACAGATTCTTGTGCAGCAACTGATATATTATTCTGACAGAAGGAACAGCGCACGACCAACACAAGAATGCTTTACTTCATATCACTCGATCCGAGGACTTTAAATGATCGGTCGAAAGCGTTGCGAGAATAATCAATCAGACCATCTGCGTTTGATTTATGGCGTCGAACAAGGCAGTGGATCTGAAGTGTACATGAGCTGCATAATGTACGCAAATGAAGCTGAGCCTAATGAATGCAGTTGTTATTCGAACTGTAATAGAAGATGTCCTCCCGCTGTGCAAGACAATGCATTGTCACCGATGCGTCAGTCAACTTGTCAGAAATGCAAGATAAAAAAAGCTTTTGTTGATTTTTGAGGCAGATTTTTATCCTTCTTACATATTCTGATTTGATGCAAGCAAAAGTCAACAGCCAATGTAGACGAAAAATGAAGCAGAAGATGATGAGGAGGAGTAGGAGGAGGAGGAGGAGGAGGAGGAACAAGAACAGGGAGAAGTCGAAGAAGAAAAATAATAAGAAGAAGAGCAGGAGGAGGAGGGCGAGGAAGGAAGGGGAGAAAAAGAGAAGTAAGAAGAGAAGAGTAGGAATTAGAGGAGCAAGCGCGGCTACTTCTGAGGCAGAGATGTATGTATGTATGTATGTATGTATGTATGTATGTATGTACGTACGTACGTACGTACGTATTGTATGTATGTATGTATGTATGTATGTATGTATGTACAGGGTGGGCCATAAAAAGTAACCCCTAAGGGTTTTTTGCTCATATCTTGGCCAGAAATAAGAATTTCGAAATGAAATTTTACAGGCTTAAAGACAATTCATATTTACAGATGATGGCCAGATTTCATCAAAATATTTCAAACACAACAAAAATTATATCACTTTTAGTGAGGCCACCCACCGTTTTTTGACGATAATATATAATTATAATAATATATATAACAATTAAGAACGATAACCAATTGACTAACGTGTGGGCGTATACCCACATATATATATAATTGGATATATGATATATAAACTAATTAAAAACTAATCACTAAGCTAAACGAATAAACTAATAATATGCAATTATGTATAAATATATCAGTTATTTCGCACCTATTTATCGCCGTTTTACAGTAATGTTTCAGGATATCGGAGAGGTCGAGAAGGCGCTATATAACTGCTATTCACATGTTCAGACATAGAGTCTACAATCGTATATGCATTCATGCGTGTATAATTGTAGGCCTATATATGCTTGCATGTAAACTATATGCATGATTGCATGTGGATATGCATGTGAATATTCTGTTGTCATGTATTCGTGCGTGCCCGCCTGCTTATGATTATGTGTCATAATATATAATTATAATAATATATATAATTTTATGATATATATATATATATATATATAAAAGATATGTTTTTGTCACCAGTAGAATTGATCCCTGCAGTTCGGTAATCGCCGGTCTGCCACTTGGACTAATTGGACGCCTTGAACAAGTTCTTCGTTCGGCCGCCCGCCTTATTGACCGCATTCATAAATATGCCCCAGTCTCTGCTTATGCTTCACTGGCTCCCTGTTTCACACTCCTACCGAGTTGCTGCACTTGTTTGGCGATGCCTTCTTTGTGCTCCAGTATTTAGCCTTTGCAGCCCGTCGAACTCTTCGCTCTGCGACTAAGTGAGCGTTTTGTTCCTCGAGCTCGCACTTCTGTAAGACAGCGCCGAGCGGCCGAGCCTTTTCTGTTGTGGGTCCCGCTATCTGGACTGGCCTCCCACTAACCTTGCGACTTATGCCTATAGTAGGCTGACCATTTTCTGCCCATTAAAAACCGGGACACTTTTTTGAAACTATCAGCAATTGTAATTCCGTAACTTTGGGACTAGGTTATACATGTAGGTCTGCGATCCAAGGCCTACCTCTAGAGGCTGCTCCATGCAGTCAAAGTATAGGCGGCTGTAGGCCTAACTATTATAGGCTATTGTTACTTATAGTATACTAGTTATAGCGTAAACTGCATACTTTTAAGAAGTTTAAAATCACTGATATTTCTTGGAAGAGTAGCCTACATTTTTAGTTAGTCCTGAGTTCTGTTCTGCGCAGGCCCGCATTAAGGTAGGTGCTAAGGGTGCTGCAGCACCCGCGCCCGCAGGTTTAGGGGCCCGCATTTTCTGAAATGATGAAATTTCTTAGCAAGAATACTGCAACAATAATAAATACGAAGTTATCGCCGACTAAATTTTGACAAAGTTCTCCCACACATCCGATTACTAGCTCCAGCTTATGAATAATTGGCTGAAATCGCAGGAACTTATATTGTTATTGTGAATTTATCTTTGGGAGCAAGGCTGGATTAAGAAATGTGGGAACCTGTTCGGGAAATTTTGCTGATCTTCGGCCAAATATTTTGATGACTTTTATTCGTTTGGTTGAAATTTGCTAAAAATCTAAAAAAAATCGGAATTTTTTTTCCGCATGTGTGGAGGCCCCCTAAAGTGTGGGACCCCTGTTCGGCCGAACATTGTAATTGTAATCGTACATTTATATAGCGCTCCTTCAAGAGAACTCCTCATAGGCGCTCCCGGCCTGACACCAAACCACAATCAAAGAGAATGGTTTTCAAACGCTTCCGGAAAGGGGCAAAGAAAGACAAGGAAGTTCATTACGGAGACTAATAGATAACTTATTCCAGAAAGACCATAGAAAGACCATAGCAAAGCATCTTTGCAGCACTGTGGAAGATCGAGTCATAGGGACAACCATGTTGAACAATGAACATGCCTTAATCCGGCCCTGTTTTGGAAGTATCAACAGGATATCTTAAATTAGGCCATGAGGGTCAATCGATTTGACTGGTTTCTTTAAAATAATAATAGAAATAACGTTAGAAGACATGTTATTGGATAACTCTTAGTTTCTGAAACCTATTAGGGCCTATAGCTTATCATCTTCTTCTCTAGTTTTCTGCCTCCGAGGCTGGCTGAAATGTCCGATGCTTCTTCCTCAAACTTTCTATAGGCCTGTCCATTTGCTATTATCCAATCCAGCATAACCTGTCGTGGTCCTCCCCTTGTTCGCTTCCCTTCATTTTTCCTTCATGACCGTTCTTCGCAGTGAGTCTGCCCAGCCTGTGTCCTATTCTCACTTCCTTTGTCTAGATCTTTTCTACTGTGTATAGGCCTGCTCTTCTCCGATAATTCCTAGACCTTATAATTGGTGCAAGAAGATCATGACGCTCTAAAGAGCGGTTTGCCAGGATATTATTGGAGTCTGCAAAAGAAATATGATGCTATATTATTTTTATTAGACCTGCAAGTAGGAAGATGGAACTTATAAACTTAAATTTAAGAATTACTATAAACTGAACAGAAAAGAGAAAACAAGAATCCAGAGAAACGGATGATAAAACATTGACATGGAGTGCACGTGATGTTGTGTGGATTTGAGACATCAAGAACCGCAAGAGCAAGCAATAGAATCATAAGAAGACTGGAGGTCTTCGAAATGTGGACGTGGGGAACAATGAAGAAAATCAACTGGATGGATCATAAGCATAGGGCTTATACATGTAAATATAAACAACAATTGAAGAATCTAGTCGTTTGTTCCTTCTGTCACGTATTGAAGACCTAGGCTATTATATAGCCTATATCTACTAGTGTAGGAAACTTTTCTTTAGAAACAATTACACGCGTACCAAAGGAAAAGTATCCCTTGGCTGTAAAGTGTATATACTCATTAGTAAACACGCGGTAGGCTATAATTACATGCTACGGAGGGGTCCGTAGCTCAGTTGAGAGAGCGCTGGTCGTTAAACTGAGTGTCATCCACGCAACCCGGGTTCAAGCCTCATACAGGGCATTAATTTATTAAAGTTTATGTTAGCTGCCATTGGCGCTTTGCTGTTGTGTTGTTTGACTCGGGTTCTGCTAAAAATAAAGATAGCCTCTCCCACTTCTGGCTTGGCCGAACCAGAAGTGATCCAGTACTTAGGCCATTAGTGTTAAGTTACCGAACCCACTGCTGTAAAGCCAACCTGCGTGTCGTGCTATAGTGCGCCGTATTTCGTATAACCTGTAGGCCTACCTGTAATCATTCTGCGGTGTGTCAGATTGAGTCATTAAAAGGAATATTATTATGTACATGTATATGTGCCAGTTGTGCCTCCATGGTAGACCATGCAGTGGCTGACAGAAGACTGAGGTCTGAGAGGAGGGCCCGCGAGGCTACCACATCACCCGCCCCGCACTAGCCTCAATGCGGCCCTGGTTCTGCGAAAGTTGTTTGAGCATAACTAATTATTATTATGAACAATGACTTCAGCGTAGAAATCTCCGATCTGCTCTAGCAGTCACTAGGCCTACACTGTGTGCATCCCACTCTTATAATCAAGAAAACTCTCAATCGGCGCACATTGTGTAATCAGTTGTCCAGAGAAAGATTGAAGGTTTCTGGGCCGCACAAGAGCGACCAGCGGAAAGGGGCTTGTAGAAGGAGTAGCTAGCCTATTCCCCTCACCCTCCGATTTAAAAAAATTCCATCTTACAATGACAGCATTTTAAGTTGTTGAAAGAAATTGGTAAAATTTCAGTGCTGACATGAGTGATCTAGCCTAACTGTTGCCTAACAGCAGCAGGGGCGGATTCAGGGGCCAATCCGACCATGGCCCCCATTTAAAAATTGCATGGGACGTGCCCCCCCATTTGGTTTCAACAAGCCATTAAATAAATGCAGCGAGAGAGAAAAGCAGGATAGCATTACTCACGACTATGATGACTGACGACTAAAAAAGGTCATCAACTATTTTGGCGGCTAAAATGGTTTCTTTTTCCTGGAAATTGGACGACTGACTAAAAAAAGTCATCAGATTTTTTCGGCGAGGAAGAAGACGAATTTTTTTCCCCTGTCCCAACAACAAGACCGAAAATTTTGGCCGCCTTCGAAATTTTTTTTACCCGCCCTTGAACAGCAGCAACCCTAGCACGACCTGCCGAAAATCCCAAAGTCGATGTAGATCAGACGCCAACAATGAAATTGTAGCCTATTAATTTATGAAAACTGTCTCATTACGACGTGATAATTCTTTAAATCCTCTTTTGCTACGACTTCTTTTTTGGTAATTTGCATAAAACTGTTGTTTTCAAGATCCAACTTTCCTTCTTGTCAAAAAACGGGACAATTCTGCCATTTTGCGTAAGTCGTCGGGACACCGGGACGCACTACAAAAAACCGGGGACATGTCCCGGAAAACCGGGACGTATGGTCACCCTCTTCATTCTTAATAATTATGGCCTATATTAGTTTAATTCTCCTCCCCAAAAATCCATACAGTTCGCTGTACTCAGATGCGCTACCGACTTCAGCACGGCCAAACAGAACGGTTTTAAGTGCTAATAGAATGTGTGTGAGAGTGATCTAGGGAACAGGCGAAGCTCAAGTGGGAGGGCATTCCATATCATAGAGCCAATCACAGAAAAAGCACGACTCTGCATGCTGGAGGTACGAGCAAACGGAACAAAGAACACTCCCTGTATCAGCCGAGCGCAGGGACCGACGCAGACGGACAAAGAAGTTGGAGCAAGACCTAGCTGGCATCGCCATTATCAAGGAAGAGATTCTGTATTCGATGCACTGACGGACAGGGAGCCAATGCAGATTGAATAATGGCTACTTAGTATTTATGTTTGAGATTGTTAGTAGCCAGCATGTTTTTAAATAACATTCTTGGGATAAAGTTCATCTGGTCTTTATTGGGGAGAGTGAAATTGTGAGCCCTTTGTCAAACGTTGTAGGCTATAAAATGGATTTCGCTGCAGTGGGAATAGGCTAAGGAGGACATGAAATTCGTTTCCATGAATAGCTTTGAACAGTAATGAGTCAGCTCTTGCGCTAAAGTTTAAGTTGTAAGTGAATCGGGTTGTGAGTATATTATAGCCAGTTCGTATAAGTTTGTTCATCAAGCCTCTACGCAGGTTGTTTTGCCCATTCTACCTGTAAGGCCCCACCACGGAGGAACGGCATACATACTTTGCTTAATATGCGATATGTCAGTTTCCTGTTAAATCACTCTTCGTACGATAGATCATTGGATTATTTTTGACTGGAGAAAGAACTGGACAGGAAGACCTTTTTTTATAGACAACCGTTTCTTCCTTGTCGGTAAAGATTCTATTGTTGTTCACGGGCTTTTGTACGTTTCCTCTTTCACCGACGATGTAGAATGTAGATTGCCTAGATGGGTGTCGCTTCGTTGACGGGAAAGACTTTCGCTGGCTATTAAAACTCAACAACAACGTTACGAGAAAGCGTTTGAAACATTAGGCCCTAAATCTTAATTTTTTAAGATCTGCAAATGAATTTAACCCTAAAATAAAACTCATATGTAGAAGCTCTGAATTTTTCGATTGCAGCGAAATTGCATTGAGGATTCATCAACGATAATTCACACTTTTGAAGTCCGTTTATTAAAATAACGAGCAGGCTAAATCGAGAAATCTACTCATGCATGCTGCATAAAAACTGAAGTTGCTTGGATATTTGAATGGGCCGCAGTCTTGTAGATGTGTGTTTTATCTCATAACGTAGATAAAATTTTATCTTCTTTATGAAATGAAACACATATCTATTTCTATAATCGATAGCCTAATTAAAATTAATATATAAAATAATTATGTTTATTAATGATGGAATCGGATATTATTTAATAGATCTAATATCCGATTCCAACATTAATAAGCATAGGCCTAATTATATCTATTTAATTGTAGAACGGATTAGAGATTATCGCATCACTTGTTTTCATTTAGGTTTATCAAATTCATTCTCGATGAACTGGCCAGCTGTTGCAGAGGTCAGTGCTGCAATTGCTCGTACAGATTTCGATGCCCCACACTCGAGTAGGCCTATCGTCAACGACGACTGATTGGCAGTCGTTAATTTTCGATAATTCACTCCAGTCCGTACTATGGTAAAAGCATCCTCTGATAATAGAGAGCGGTTTCCACTTTTTCCCTGCAGAAACGGCAAAGAGGGAATTACTGCATGTACTGCGTAGCGATCTTAAGATCATAGTTGGGGAATGTAAATGTTGGGATGAAGTAGCGAGATATAGGGTCAAGATTCACAGGCAGAATTACAGATCTACAGACGGAAATAAGGCTAATATCTATATCCAGAGAAACCTAAGAAAACAGTGAAAAGAGGCTGGATTGATAATGACGCATTAGTTATTACAAAATTTAAAACAGAAAGAACGCAGAAGAAACAGCTTGAAAAATCGATCAGCCAGTGTAGGCTAAAAATGCATGTGTCTTAAGATATCAATGGATTTTCGTATGTCAAGCAGTTCAGCAATCCGGTTACAATATTGCGCAAACTAACTAATTCTAATGCAAAACTCCCCGCATGGTGAACTGCTGAGTTAAGATGCAGCAACAATTTAGTTTGGTGCGGTGGTGTAGTGGGTATGTTCTTTGCCCTGCAACCGGACGCTTCCAGGTTCGAATCCACCTCAAGCCGCCTCGTGAAGACCTTGAGAAAGTCCTTTACTCGCAAGTGCTCAGGCGCTCGGCTGTAGTTGGGAGTGCTTCTGAGTAGTAATCTTCAAGGGGTGCCATAACATGTGCACATACATACAAGATTTGATATAACTGCGAATATTAATAAGCCAACATTTTGTTGACTTGTAACGTGTCCCTCAGTGGCGCAGCCAGGGGTTTCTGGGGGTGCTTGAGCACCCACAGCTAAAAAGGTGACCCATGCAATTTTTCTAAATCCCATGTGTTTTTGGGGGTGGGGTATCTTGCTTTTCAGTCTTTCAGATTATACAAAGAAACGAGTTCCTTCATCCCTCTGTATTGCAATTTTAGTCAAATGCATGGCTCACAAAGCACCAGATTTCAGTATTATTTCTTTGGTCTACCTGAGTTTGTCCGAGTCTCGAGAATTTGATTAGCGATTGATGTAAAGTCTTAGCGATATGCCTATGTCTTTACGTTACAATGCGTCACCAGCTTATTGATAAAGGTGTGACTAACTTGATAGTACCGTGTGTTCTGTTTTATTAGGGCCTTGTTAAGAATATTATCATTGTTTTCCCTAAATTAGTTCTAAATAGATTTATGCACTTGAAGAAGCGCTTCTGTGCATGTGGGCCTATATTGTAGAAACAGCGGAAAAACAAGAACCTGAAACGTGCTCTAGTCGATGTCACCAGTTAAAAATGCCGTTGTTTTCTGGAGTTCTGCCCCATACCCCGATGGGGGAGCTTACGACGCTCTCCATGCCCCCTAGTCGCAGAGGTGTTGCGTCAAAATGTACTGTCTCTTCCCCAGAAAATTAATCGCGAATTAATTTCTCTCGCTGGATAATCCGCAGGAGTTTGTATAGGCCTACGCTACGTGGTGCAAATGCATATAAGAAAAAAACTGCCGATGACAATCATGGTGTCGTGGTTGGCTAAGCTGATGGTCACCGTCCGCCCAAAAGGGAAGTTTTTCCTGCTCCTCTCCCCCACTCCCAGGATCCCGATTCCTAACCGACGCGGGGACTATAATAATCACTGTAATAATAATAATAATAATAGGCCTAATAATAATAATAATAATAATAGGCCTAATAATAATAATAATAATAATAATAGGCCTAATAATAATAATAATAATAATAATAATAATAATAATAATAATAATAATAATAATAATAATAATAATAAATAATAATAATAATAATTAGAATGGTAGAAAGTTATTTAGGCTACTTCACCTTTTGGTTTTTCGTAATTTACAAGCATTTGACAGACTTCTTTGTCAGTGCACGCCTCACTGCTCAAAACTTTGTCGAAACAATTATAGTCTCCAACAGATTCGCGAATCATGCGTGAGCATCTCAAACACCGGAGACCTTAAATGATTTAAAAGAAACAGGTCAACACAGTAGACAGAATGATATCTTAAAATATACCTAAAAATAGCTCTGGATTTTGCTCAACATTAACGCTTTAAGAATCATTGCAGCTACACGGCAGCAGTCTTGTTGTTTTTTGCTTGACAGTTTAGAGGATCCTAATATTATTACTTATTCGATACTAGTAGGTGAGCGTGTAAGAATAATAATATTATTATAGGGGAGATTGCTCTTAATTTTGCAATTTGCCATTAATTGTGACGAGTACAGTGCTTTGGACCGTGGTCCAGTATCTTAGTCATGCCAATTTATTATTGCTTGTCGCCTCACCCAGGGAACGTATTTGATTCGGCGAATGATGATCATATGTCTTATTGCATTGTACCTGACCATTTATGAAAGGCTCTCGCAGCAAGAGCCTTTCAGAAGCGCTCCCAGTATGTGCAGCCCGAAAGAAAAGGCATAATTATTTTGAGACTAGAGAATGATGAAGGACTACAAGAGAGAATGACTGACAGAACTGATGGGGGAAGTCTATTCCATGAAGCAACGAAGAAAAGTTTTACAGAGATATTGCAAATTCAAAGTGTTTGAATTTTTGAAGCAATCGACCACAATCCTTCGCATGGGTCGGGGTCGACCCAACACTGGTCACCGTGGAGTCGGCGAATCTCTGCCACCATAGGGCCACGGTGGGGGAGGCAGAAACCCTCATTTTCACTGTTGGTCTTTTCCATCAGAGACTTATGACAGCACTTTTCTTTCGGTGCCATACGCATAAAAGCAGCGATTGACACCGTTTTAGAGGTGTTTAATGAGAGCACTTTTGACAGTCCGGATTTCACTGGTCGCATCCTGGTCGATTTCAAAGTGTGGTGGGGTGTGGGTGTGGTGGGGTCAGGGAGGAAGGGAGGGTAGGAAAGAGGTAGGGAGGGAGCGTGGGAGGGTGCGAATGTGGGAGGATGGGAGGGTGGTAGGGAGCGTGGGGGGAAAGGCGGATGGGAGGGTGGCAGGGAGGGGAGGGAGGGAGGATAGGGAGGGAGGAAGGGTGGGACAGAGGGAGCGAGGGAGCGCGGGACTACCGCCTCCTACTTCACACTGCCAAGACTCATTTCATCTGGCTTAGTGAACGTAGACGACAGCAAATGTTGATCGTTGTGCAGTGGCTAAAGCATTTTTCCATGTTACCTTTTTGGATTCTGTCCGGGATTTGGGTGTTACGATATATGAAGAACGGAACTTAGTTTCTCAAAGCATGTCAATCAGCTGACTCGTGGCTGTTACTACCCAATTCTTCAGCTATGGGCCACCTCTCTTTCCCTATTGCAGATTGCATTGTGACTCTTTTAACCGCAAAGGAAATTTCTAAATTTTGGCGTTTATTTTTGTGATAATATTGAAACAAAACCATTCTCGGTTCATGAAACGTTACTGCCTCGCACAATAACAGCATCACACATGTCCAACAGCTAACATGTACCCTTTGAATTGTAACAGTTGTCCAATTCCGGACACTCTACCATAAGCCTGCACTGATCTGAGTTTTTATGCTTATTTCTGCAGCGCATATATAAGGCGATTTCGCCGCGACGACTCAGATAAGGTTCAGTGGCTTCCGGTTGAAAGCAGGTAAAATCATTTTACTAGACAACATTCTAGAGATTATTGGCGACTCGGTGTGCTCATTATCGTCATCGTCATCGCCATCGCCATCGCCATCTCTATCGCCATCGCCATCGTCATTGTCATCATCACCATCATCATCACCATTACCACCACCACCACCACCACCACCACCGCCAGGTGTGATGGGAAGCGTCCCGATGGTGTGGCGCTAATTCCAAGCAACGGTGGCAAGTGTCTTGTCTGGCAATCCACTGTTGTCAACACCATGGCAGAATCTTACCGCGCCAGATCAGCTGGGGTTGCGGATGCTGCTGCTGGGATCGCAGCAGATAGAAAGACATCAAAATATAGGTTACTGTCATTTCGCCTTCGTTTTGGGCTATTGGCCTTTGAAACTCTGGGACCAATAAATCAATCGGACCTCACACTGATTATTCTAGGCCTAATCGGTCACCGGCTTTCACAAAAATTTCTGGAGACAGCAGAGAGAGACAACTTTTCTGTTTCAACGCCTATCCATGAATAATTATCCAGCGCTTCAACGTAGTCGCTTTCTGCAGCACATTTCCCATCTGCGAAGACTAGCCGTTCCCAAACAATGCCCCCAATTTTTATGAATCTTGAGGGATCATTGATACCTCGTGTAAAATGAAAAAATAATTATATCATAATCAACGGTGCATGCAGTTACAACATTAGCCACAAGAACAGAATTCTCATTCACACTGCTATTCCTGTGCATCAAGAGAAAAGCGCGAACGAGTTTCTATTATTCTCCAAATGAAATTCCAATGACGGTCGTCGTCGTTGTTTCGGACATCATCGCTTTCATCATTGTCGTCGTCATCATTATCATCCTGGACAAGATAAACAATTTTAAAAAGCATGAACGAGGCTAACATTCGCACACCTGATATTAGTGCACCAAGTTTATCAAAGCGTCTTCTATAAGGTAACTTATGCTAAAGGTAAGAAGACTAACAAAATGTTGTTTACCTTCAGACAACCCAATCACTAGACATGAACAAAGCGAAAGCCAGATGAAGCAATGCATCGTTCCTGCTCTGGCGATTACAGCGGGTAGTTGTGCAGCAACTGATATTCTGAACAGCGCACGATAAGTAACAAAAATGCCTTACTGCATACCACTCGGGCTTCAAATGATCGGTTGAGGGGGGTTGCAGGAGTGACTGATGACACCATCTGCGTTTGATTTATGAACCCGTATATTCTGCAAGAAGGAATGGCGTACGCCAATCACAAGAAGGTTTTACGGCATATTAATCGGTTCAACGGCTTTGAATGATCGGCAGAGAGCGCTTCGAAAATAACCAATCTGCGTTTGATTTATTAACCCGTTCCATGATTAGGATCTGAAATGTGCGTGAGCCTCATAATTTAGACATATGAAGCTGAGCGTGATGAATGCAGTTTTTATTCGAGCTGCAAATAGAAGACGTCCTCCCCGCTGTGCAAGTCAATGCATTGCCGCTATTCCTTTGTCAGAAACGTAAGATAAAGAAAATCTGCTGTTTTTTTATTTTGGTGCAGCTCTTTATCCTGCTTATAATTATATTCTGATTTTATGCAGGCAAAATATCAATAGCCAATGCAGACGATAAAGTGAAGCAGAAGAAGAAGACGAGAAAGAAGAAGATGATGAGGGAGAGCAACAAAAAGAACAAGAAAAACAAGAAGAACAGGATGAACAAGAAGAATAAAGAACAAGAAGAACAAGAAGAAGTAGAAGAAGAAAATGCCGAAGAAAGAGAACAAGAAGATGAAGAACAACAACAAGAAGAAGAAACGGAAGTTGAAAAGGAGAAGAAGGAAGAAGAGAAGAGAAGTAATTACTTCTGAGGTAGACATGTGGATGAAAGGTGAGCCACTTCATTTTTTCTTATCCTCGGTATATGAGAGTGAGTGGCCAATCCTTTCCCTCGTTGTCCCATCTTCCCATCGACAGTGTACGATCGGTGTGCGAATGATGGTTGAGCTGCCGAAGCCGTAAGGATGGCTGACGGAGCAAAAATAATGTCGAATAAAATTTCTGCCCTGACAAAGATTTGAAACCCGATCCATCGCTGACAATCTAGCACGCTAAACAATAGACCACCGTACACTCCATGTATAATTATATACACAATATTAATATATAAATTAATAGTTAAACTAAGCGAATAAACTACTATACATGGTGGACCATAAAAAGGCCCTTAAAACGTTTTTTGCCAATATCTTGGTCAGAGGTCAGAATGTCACGTGATATTCTATCCCTCCTTAAAGCTATCTGGGGGATGAAAATTGCAACAGAGATCTACGGATACTTGTGCAGCAACTGATTATTATATTTTGCTAGATGGAACATCGCTCGACCAACAAACACTAGAATGCTTTGTGGCATAACAATCGGTTCAAATCGGTCAGAACGTTGCGGAATTAACCAACCATCTGCGCGTGATTTATGAAGCCGAACCATGCAGGCACGTGAGTATGATCTGAAATCTGCGTGCGATGTATTATAATGTAGGCAAATGAATCCAACCGTAAACGAGAGGATGCCCTCACACTGAACAAAACAATACATTGCCACAAATGTACCAGTTACCCTGTGAGAAATGCTGGAAACGAATATGCTGTTGCTTGCTGTGTTATAAGACAGATTCTGATCCTGCCTATATACTATTTGTAAGTGGACAACAGATCTACAGCCAATGCAAACGAGGTAGAAGGGGACGAGGACGAGGAGGACTAGGAGGAGAGTACAAGATGAAGGAAATGAGGAGAAGAGAAGGATGATGAGGATGAGGATGAGGAGGAATTATTTTCGCCGGGAAATCTGACATATCTTCGAGTACAAGCATAGGTGCAATCACGTCCTAAAAGTTGGGGGGAGACCATAATGAATCACGTCCTAAAAGTTGGGGGAACCATAATAATAAAGTTAGGGGACCACTCAAAAGTTGGGGGGACGCGTCCCGTGGGTCCCATAGGGTGGTTGCGCCTATGAGTACAAGCTGCATCTTATAACACAGTTCCCGAGCCACGTGTTTTGTCTGTTCTATAGTATTCTGCTTTTCACACACCATTACTCATCTGCCAGATACTGCATAATTAAAAACGCGTCTGAATGGCTTTTAATGCGCGGTAGGCCTATGTCAGTTTTCTGTTAAATTAATTTTCGTGCGATAGAGCATTGGATTACGTTTGACTGGAGCGAGAACTGGACTGAAACAAAATGGACTATAATAGATAATCGCTTTCTAACTTTGGCGGGAAAGATTATATCGTTGTTCGCGGGCTTTTCTCGCGCTTCCTCTTTCACCGACGATGTAGATGGCCTAGATGGGTGTCACTTCGTCGACGGGAGAGACTTTTGCTGGCTATTAAGACTCAACAACGTCTCATGAAAGCGTTTGAAACACTAACACTTTTATCACGTGAGGAATGTATGTCACACTTGCTTCTACCATCTTCATCAAATTTCCTCGGTGCGTCGCTCGCTTACAACCAAAGCCGCTACTACTCTGATGCATGCATTTATATGCACGAGAGTTGACTAATGGTAGTGCCATCTATGCAGGCTTAACTCTGTCACGCATTAATAAGTTGCAATCTGTCCTTAATACTGCGGATCGCCTGATTGGCGGCAGACCAAAATTTCCGCATAATATTATTTCAAATTTTATACGGGAAGAGCTGCACTGGTTGCCTATGCAAAAATGTTTTGAGTTTAAGATTGTAATGTTCATGCGTAATTGCCTAGCAGGCCAAGCTCCGATCTATCTAATGGAACTCTGTGTACCTGTGCTATCTATTCCAGGCTGTAGATTCCTACGCTCTGCTACGCATGGTGACCTGATTGTCCCGCAGACTCGATCTTCCACAGTGCTACATAGAAGCTTTGCTATGGTCGGTCCGTCTTTCTGGAATATGCTACCTATTAGGCTACGTAGTGAACTTCTTTGTCTTTCTTTGCCGCCTTTCCGCAAGCATTTGAAAACCATTCTTTTTGACTGTGGTTTGGTTTCAGGTCGGGAGCGCCTCTGTGCGATTTCAATTACAATTAGAATTAATTATTTTAAAGATCTAATAATGAATTTAACCATAAAACAAAATCCATTTGCAGAAGCTCCAAGTCTCCCGATTGTAACGAAATTGCATTCAGGGTTGCCAGATTTCGGAAAAACTTTGTCGCGAAAATCGCGAGATCATTGAGCTTTTCTATTTTCGGTCACAAAAATTTCTGACGACTAAAAAAAGGTCGTCAGAATTTATGACGACTTTTTTTTTAGTCATTTGACCGAAATTTCATGAAACGTTTACAATTTTAGCGTGAATTTAAAAAAAAGGTCGTCAAAAAAAGTCGCCGTGGCGGCCGCTAGGCAATTCAAAAGTCGCCCAAAAAGCGCGAGGTCGCGAGGACGAAATTTTCAGTCGCGAGCGCTTTCAAAAGTCGCCCAATTCGCGCTTTTCGCGACGACCTGGCAACTTTGATTGCATTGAGGATTCATCAACGATAATTCATGCTTTTGAACTCAGTTTATTCAAATCAAACTGCAGTGGCGGCGCCAAGATTTTGGGTTTTTTGGGGGGGGACTGAATTTGCGGTCCAATATTTTCCGTTTTCGGTCGCCAAAATGTCTGACGACCTTTTTATAGTCATCAGGTCAAAATCTTGGAAAATGGTCCTTTTTCATGTCCGCCAAACTGTCTGGGAAACCTCTTACGTGTACCTTACGGTTATTTGGGGGTGGAAGGGCTAAAGGAGGTTAATCGTGCAAATATTTTATTTTTGCATGGGGAAAAAATGGATGACCTTTCTTGGGGCGGCTTAGTCTCCCCTAGCTGTCAACATGGATCAGGCTAAATCGAGAAACCTACTCATGCATGCTGCATAAAAACTGACGTTGCTTGAATGTTTAAATGGGCCTCACTTAGGCCTTTACATGTGTGTTTTATCTCATAAAATAAAATCCGATTTCAACATTAAAAAGCATAATTATATTGCCAGACTTTAATTGTAGAACGGATTGGAGATTGTCGCATTTCTTGTTTTCATTTAGGTTTATCAAATTCATTCTTCATGAACTGGCCAGCCGTTGCAGAGGTTAGTACTGCAATTGCTAGCACAGATTTCTTCTCCCCGCACTCGAGTAGACTTATCGTCGACGACGATTGATTGGCAATCGTTATTTGTCTCAAGCGTACTAGATTCAAAGCATCCTCTGTTAATAGAGAGTGGTTTCCACTTTGTACCTGCAGAAACGGCAAAGAGGGAATTACTGCATTACAGCGTAGCGATCTTAGGATCATAGTTGGGGAATGTAAATGTCTGAATGAAGTTGCGAGATATAAAAAAAATAGGGTCAACACAACATTCACAATCAGAATTACAGATATGCAGACAAAAATAAGGCTAAGATCAATATCCTTAGAAAGCTAAGAAAACAGAGAAAAGAGGCTGGATTGATAATGACGTATTATTTATTAAAAAATTAGATTTAAAACAGAAAGAACGCAGAAGAGACAGCTTGAAGAATCGATCAGCCAGTGTTGACTAAAAATGCAGTGTATTAAGATATCGATGGATTTTCGTTTGTCGAACAGTTCAACAATTTGGTCACAATATTGCGCAAACTAACGCCTTTTGACCAATTCTAATGCAAAACTCCCGGCATAAGATAATACAACAATTTAATTTGGCACGGTGGTGCAGCGAGTATGTTCGTTGCTTTGCAACCGGAAGGTTCCAGGTTCAAATCCATCTCAAGCCGCCTCGTAAAGGCCTTAAGCAAGTCCTTTACTCGCAAGTGCTCAGGCACTTCCGCATGAAACTCCTCGCTGTAGTTGGGAGTGCTTCTGAGTAGTAATCTTCAAGGGGCGCCATAACAAGTGCACAACTACACAATCATACATACAAGAATCGATAATAACTGCGACTATTAAATTAATAAGCCAACATTTGGTTGACTTGCAACGTGTCCCTCAGAGCCGCAACCAGGAGTTGTGCTGGGGGTGTTTGAGCACCCCAGGGCCAAAAAGGTGACCCACGCAATTTTTCCAATCCGATGTGTTTTTGGGAGTGGGGTATCTTGCTTTTTCAGTCTTTCAGATTATACAAAGAAACGAGTTCCTTCATTCCTCTGTGTTATAATTTTAGTCAAATGCATGATTCATAAAGCACCAGATTTCAGTATTATTGCGTTGGTCTACCTGAGTTTGTCCGAGTCTCGAAAATTTGCTTAGCGATGGATGAAAAGTCTTAGCGATAGGCTTATGTCTTTACGTTGCATTGCGTCACCAACTTGTTGATAAAGTTACGAGTGATAGTACCGTGTGTTCCATTTTATTAGGCTTATAGCTAAGAATTGTTTTCCCAAAATTAGTATCATAATATAGTTATTCAGCAGTGCTTAATCAAGACATCTCTAGCGGATAAAGTCCCCTAGAAAAGAACTTCCCCCTAAATATTTTTATAAAGCAATAGCAGTTTTTAGTTGCTGTTTATATTATTGTATTACATAAATTGCTACAATATACCATGATTTTATTTACTACTATATGATTACAATATTATTTATTTACTAATATAATTATATGATAACAATATTATTATTTACTATTACAATATTATAATAATTATACTGTCATAATATTATGATGTCATAATGTGCGTAACTTCTTTCAAATTCGAACTGCCAAAACAAATTTAAAAAGTTTTCTTCCTTGAAGACTTGAACCGTTACTACTTCACTTCCAAATTTTAGTAGTTGGAATTTCTGGCTTGATTGCGTACTACTTGTAACAATTGCTACCAATAATTATTGTGTCCTGGTCATAAATACAGGATCGTCTTGAGCAGTAGGGTTAGCTGATTCCAGTGATACAAAGTAAGCTTATGTAGGCGTCTGCGGTTATTCATTGTTATTTTCACTGCAATTGTTCAATCGTATTCGAATAATAATGCCGAAAAAAGAAAACTCAAAGTATGAGCGTGAGGACTTAATTGACGCACTTAAAGATGACCGAGTCTGGGAAGGTCTTACTGTGCACCTGAAAAGCATCGTTAAGACTGTTGTTGACGAGGCCATCACATCTCATCTTGAAAAGTTCAAAGCATCTCTTAAAGAATCGATTGAACAGATCACCAGTGAATTAATTGATGCCAAGCTACAAGCATATGAAGTGGAAATTAATCAATTGAAGTCGCAAAACACTCAGTTGATGTCTCGTTTGGATGACTTGGAAACATACTCGAAAGCTGACAACCTCCTCATATACGGGCTTCCTGAAATTTCCCTTGCGGAGAAGGCTTCTAACACACACGGATCCTATGAATCGTCTGACGCCACTTGTGAATCGGTAATAGCGCTCTGCAATAATCATCTCGGAATCAACATTACCAAGCAAGACATTTCCACGGCGCATAGAATCCATGCTGGAAAGTCACTCAAGACTCGTCCGCTTGTCGTAAGGTTCACTACACGACGGGTCCGCGATCAAGTCTATCGTGCGAGAAAGTCACTACGAGAGATCGGCCCCAACCATCCACCGATATACATCAACGAACAACTTACGAAACGTACATCGGATATATTCTTCAATGCGCGGAAACTCCTAAGAAGTAAGAAAATCGTCGGAGCTTGGACGATGAATGGGCAAGTCTACATCAAACGAACGGCTTTGGCAAGCGAGAAACCCATCCGAATCGATGACCTCAGTGACCTGCCGAAACCTGACTAAACCCTTGTGGATTCTTTTCAAAGTCACTCTGTGCAAGTTTTCAGTTTTCCTAATTTCTCACATTATTGTCAATTTCACAACTAGTTTGTATAATTATTATTTTCTTCACCTTATTCTATTCTGTGGATGTCTAGCACCGATCCACAGCGACCTATGTTATTGACTTGTGCGTGCACAACTGAATCGTCAGTTAAACAGAATTCTCTAACCATGTTAACTTGTAGTGTTTGCGCATGTGAATTTTATGTAAATTGCCTGTGTACTTATACTCTGACTCTAGAATGGCGTTGCAGTGAATGTTTAAATAGGGCTAGTAATTTGAATTTCTCTGTTGCCAATGATGCTGAATCTATGTCTATCCCTGTTAATAAGGATGTCCCTGATTGCTATAAAAGTTCTAGATTAGAGTTATTTAAATGTGAAGATGTACATCGACCATTACTTAATAACAAGGACTTGGACCCTGATGGAAATTACTTTTGGAATATTGCTAAAGAAAGTGACTATTTTACTTCGTCTCAGCTCTCATCAAAATTTGCTAATTACCGCTCCTCTTTCTCTCTGATGCACCTCAACTGTCGCAGTATTTCTCCTAAAATTAGTGAAATCCAAATTTTATTACATCAGCTTCCGGTTTCTGTCCTTGCACTTACTGAAACCTGGCTAAATGAATTAATGTCTGACACAATTCACATCCCTGGCTACAACTTCATACACAAGAGCAGAAAACAGGGAATAGGAGGAGGTGTTGGATTTTTAGTAAGAGAGGATATTACATTTTCTAAAATTGAGCAAACTAGCACTGAACCAGATTCATTTGAAAGTTTATTTATCAATATATCTCAACACAAATCAATGGATAAGCAAATTGGTGTTATATACAGACCCCCGGGACTGAATGTAAATGAATTTAATACGGATCTTGAAGTACTTCTAAACACTTTTAATAAGAATAAGAATAAGACCAGAGAAATTTTCTTGGCTGGTGATTTTAATATTGATTTGTTGGCTTCTGGTAATCATTCCGCTACAAATGAATTTATAGACTGTATGGCTACCTATCATTTCTTTCCATTGATCCTACGACCAACCAGAATTACCCCGACTACTGCCACGCTAATAGACAACTTCTTCACTAACTCTCTTAATTCTGTTATTGACTCTGCTATAATAACTTCAGAAATATCTGATCACCTGCCTATAATAACCTGGACTAACAATGTTTCTCACACAATGCATAACATAGGTAAGACTGAAATGAAGAGAAATTTCACTGATGAAACCTCTGCTACTTTTAAAAATAACTTATCTAACATTGATTGGAATCCAGTTTTGCATTTGTGTAATGAAAATGAACCGGACATGGCATATAATCTGTTTTTGAAAATGGTCAGGATAAGCTATGATGAAGCCTTTCCTCTTAAGCCCATTAAAATCTCAAAAAGCAATACCTTTCACCAACCGTGGATGACACGAGGCCTATTAAAATCTACCCAAAAAAAGGAAGCACTATACATTAAATATATAAAAAAGCCTACCATTGAAAATAAAAACAAATTTACTACTTACCGTAACAAATATAAATTAATTCGTACAAATATAGAACGTTCTTACTATTCAAGTGAATTCATGAAACATAGTAAGGACATTAAAAAAACCTGGCAGGTTATTAGAACAGTAATTAAGTCAGCTAAGAAGGACACACTTATTAATGAAATTAATCTGGATGGAAATTTAACAAATGACCCTTTAGTAATGGCTGAAAAATTCAACTCATATTTTACAGGCTTAGCAAAATCTTTATCATCCAAAATCCCTCCATCTGAGAAATGCTTTCAAGACTATCTCCACCCATCCTCCTCTAATTCCTTTGCCCTACTTTCAACTACCTCCCAGGAAATATTAGCAATTAATAACTCTCTTAAATCGACCCACAGTTCTGGCACTGATGATTTGAATCCTATGATATTATCACCGGTTATGGAACTTCTTGCCAGTCCGCTGGCTGAAGTGATTAACTGTTCACTAAAAAATGGTATTGTTCCTTCAGAAATCAAGCTTGCCAGAGTTCTCCCCATTCACAAACAAGGTGCCAAAAATGAAATTAATAATTACAGACCCATTTCTATACTACCTTTTTTCTCTAAATTATTTGAAAGAGTAATGTATGACAGATTACTTTCATACATAAAGCATAAGGACATATTATATCCGTTTCAGCATGGCTTTCAGCCGGGTCACTCTACCTCCATGTCACTGATTGATATACAGGACAAAATTACCAAGGCCATGGACAATAATGAGTACTCAATTGGTATCTTCCTTGACCTTGCAAAGGCATTTGATACTGTGGACCACAAAATACTTTTGTATAAACTTGAACACTATGGTATTAGAGATAATGCACTTCGATGGCTTAGTAGTTATTTGGACAATCGTCTACAGCAGGTGCTTTGTAATGGAAAATTGTCTAACTTTCAAACTATAGAATTTGGAGTACCTCAAGGATCTATCCTTGGTCCTCTCCTGTTTTTAATCTATATCAATGACCTCCCAAATTCATCATCCATCTTACACTATATTCTATTTGCAGATGATTCTAATGTATTTTTATCGCATGCCTCCTATGATCAACTTCTTCAGTTAGCCAATAATGAATTAGTATCAGCTAGTGATTGGTTCAAGGCAAATAAACTTTCATTAAATCTATCTAAAACTAATTATATCATATTTCGCTCAAATAAAAAACCAATACCTATAACAAATAATGAGCTGCTTATTGACAATAAAGTAATTCCTCAAGTTTACACGACAAAATTCCTTGGCGTTCATATTGATCAGCACCTAAAATGGAAAGTTCATATAGACGAAATAAGTAAAAAAAATTCAAAAAGCATAGGCATTATTAAGAGAGTCTCTTACTTGCTTCCCTCTCATGTGCTTATCAATCTATATTTCACCCTAGTCTATCCATACCTTACTTACTCTAATTTAATTTGGACTTCAACCTATGATACCCATCTCCATGTTTTAAGGACCTTACAAAAAAAAGCCATACGAGTTATCACTAAATCCACTGTTAACTGTCATACTGGTCCCTTATTTGCTGAGCATAAACTCCTAAATATTAAGCAGATTAGATTTGAACAGACATCTCAATTTATGTATCAATACATCAATAACCTCCTCCCTTCTTCCTTTGCATCTTACTTCTCTCCTGCATTGCATCCTGGACTCACTAGAGGTAATAGAGACTTCAGTATTATTTTTGCAAAAACAAATGTTCGGAAATTTTCTATTAAATTCCAAGGCCCTGTCATATGGAATAAAATTCCGATTCACATTCGTAAGGCTACTAACTTAACTCATTTTAAACACCTGTTACGTGTGTATACATTATGTAATGTTTTCTGTTAATATAGCATGAGGGGTTACCCATGCTAATGCTGATTTATTTGATTGTTTGATTGCTTTTGCTTTTATTTTGTTCTTTCTCTGAGTTTTTCATGTAGTGTTAACTACATTAGTTTTGTTTTTTATAATAATTTTTTTTCTTTCCCTAGTTAAGTAATATCTCTGTATTCCAATACTCCCTTCAGCTTTCACTTTCTCACTTCACTTTGTTAATTAGGCCCCTGCTTAGCGGGACTTGTCCCTTTTGGTGTGCCTATTTGCTCCCTCACTCTTATAATACCTATTCACTTTGAGTATTTTCTTATTGCGAATTATGTCTATACTTTGTTAAACATACATGTACAATTGAATTGATGGGATCAATAAAAATATGTCTATGTCTATGTCTATTGTCCGGCTGCGTATGCTGAAGAACAGAGTTGCTGAACTTGATAGATAAAGAATTATTATTGTAATTACACTTTATACTTATCGAAATTCATTAAAGAAGACTTAGCGGAGACAGGGAGACGGTCCCCCAAAGTTTGTGGTGGGGACGAAATGCTTATATCCCCCCAATTTTTCAGAAATATTCATAAATATCATAATACATTTTTACAATGTTATCCACTGTATATCCATGATGAACAATTTTGTTGAGGTAACAGCTTACAGTGCTTCCGTTACAGTGTGCAAAAAAGTGTAAACAGTGGAAGGTGACATTTATTGAAATCTTAAACCACGTCTCTGAACGCTTAAACAACGGGTAATTTTGTCAAGATGACAGTTTAAAAAGTTATCATTGAATGTGTATAGTCAAAAATCTAAATAAATGGGAACCAGTAGCGGTGCTGGGGGGCTAGATGGGCTAAGCCCCCCAAAGGCCATCCATTTTTTCCCATGTAAAATTTTTTTTTGACAACACCCTTTAACCCCCCCCCCCCAAAATAACCGTAAAGGCACGCACGAGGTTTGGCAGACAGCTTTGGCGGTCACGGAAAAGC
Organism: Lumbricus terrestris; assembly: GCA_949752735.1. Classification (NCBI taxonomy): domain Eukaryota; kingdom Metazoa; phylum Annelida; class Clitellata; order Crassiclitellata; family Lumbricidae; genus Lumbricus; species Lumbricus terrestris. Next base: position 62,331,780 of record OX457037.1, on the reverse strand, counting down.
GAAAAAGGACCATTTTTCCAAGATTTCGACAAAATGACTAAAAAAGGTCGTAAGAAATTAAGGCGGCCGAAATAGAAATTTATCTTGAGATATTGGTTGATGACTAAAAAAAGTCATCAGAAATTTTGGCGACTGGAAACGGACAATTTTCTCCGCAAATTCAGCCCCCAAGACTGAAATCCTGGGCCGCGACTGATGGGAGGATACATTTTTTGAAGTCTTAACCCATTTTTTCCAGCTATGAAATTATGCGAATTTAATGGGGATGACAGCCTAAAATGCTAATATTGCAGTGTGCAAATAAAAAATCTAAACAATGGGATTAAACGTGTAGGCTATTGAAGTCTTAGACCTCGTACCTGAGCATTGAAATAATGAGCAATTTTGTTAAAATGACAGCTTAACAAGCAATGATTGCATTTGCAGTGTGCAAATCCCTAAAATTTTAATCAAAAGTCTTAAACCAAAACTAACAGCATTGAGAAAAAAGCAATTTTATTAAACTGGCTGTTTAAAAATGCTACCATAACAGAAATTCAAAAATCTAAACATGTGGAAGGGACTTTTTAAAGTCTTAAACAAATTTTTTCAAAATTGTTTTGAGATGACGGCGTAAAATGCTATACTATTACAGCGTAGGCCTACATATTAACAAATGTAAACAATGGGACAACACATAATTTATTTTGAAGCCATAGGCCACGTCTCTGCGAACTGAAATAATAAATAACTTTGATAGATGACGTCTTAAACAACTACAGTTGCAGTGTGCAAATACAAAAAATTGTTAGCAGTTGGGAGGCCACACTCTGACTACTTAAACTACAATTACAATGTATGACTACCATGCAGTTTTTGAAAAATGAGCAATTTTATAAAGATGACAGCTTAAAAGCTTACCATTACAGTCTGGAAATTCAAAAAAGTGTAAAAAAACTAAAAATGGGGAGGTGACAGTATTTTATTGAAGTGTTGAACCATGTATTTTATCAATGAAGTTATGAGAAACTTCGTTCAAATGACAGCCTAAAATGCTACCATTACAGCGTGGACTTTAAAAAAAAATGATGATGGGAAGGGGCAAATCCCAGGGTTTTTAAACGTTCAGTTATTGGCAAAATGTGCAATTCTAAATAGATTTATGCAATTGAAGGAGCGCTTCCGTGCATGTAGAAAGAGCGGGCAAACAAGAACCTGAAACGCCGTGCTCTAGTCGATGCCACCAGTTAAAAATGCGTTGGTTTCTGGAGCTCCGCCCCAGACCCCACTGGGGAGCTTACGGCGCTCCCTCAGGCCCCCTAGTCGCAGTGGGCTTCGTGCCTTCGGCACTCGGGGGGGGGGGGGTTCGGCGCTATCAATAGTATGAGCAGCCCAGCTAAATGTTCTGGCTGCGCCCCGGTGTCCCTTCCACCGTTTCGCAAGGGCCCGAGTCAGTATTTTTAAAGTGATTTATCTGGTTCACGTAAGGAGCGTCATTGATTGAAGTGGAGCCTTACAAGTAACGATAACACCAGTTGAGCGGTTTCCTTCATGTGTACGGCAATTTATTCGTAAATGCGGGTTCGAACTTCAAAAGACTTTACATTAAGCGACTTTGAACACATTATACATGACAATAATAATCATTATTAAAGGATCTCCCAGTTCTCCTCGATATGCTTTGCTAATGAATAGGATTTCACATATCGCTGATGTTGTAGACTATGTCACCTGCGATGTTATAAAAATAGACCAGTTAATATAATTATACTGATGCTATCATAATTTATGTACTTATGGCCTATGTACAAGCACCTCGGGCGTTGGCCAAATGCTTCAATCACAGATTAAGAAATCTTTAAGTCTTTGAGCACCCCCGATTCACAACCATAGGTTGCATATGACCAGACCAAGGATTTCAATCGCCGACGTCGCCGCGCGACGGTTGGCCACATGCATGGACTATTATAGCTCTCAACTGCCGTTTATCGCGTGCAGCGGCGAGGAGATGGGATCCGGACAGGTGAGACCAATAGAGAATATTGTCAATCCAGATAATACGCGGTCTGCCCTTGCGTCGATATCCCTCCACGTGACCCAGCAAGATGGCTTTTTCCCACGCAATCCTGATGGAGCCTGATGATGTGACCGAAATAGGAGAGTTTGCGAGCCTTGATGGAACTCGAGAGCTCTAGTGACGTTCCGGCGCGCCGATAAACTTGCTCTGTAGTAAGCTTGAGCGTCCAAGAAATGCGCAAAAGTTTACGGGTACATTATTTTGTTCTCGAAACTTTGGATCTGCGTTTCCTCCGCCTTTTTGAGCACCCACGATTCACAACCACAGGTTGCATATGACCAGACCAAGGATTTCATCAAGCGAAGTTTGTTTTGGGTACTAATGGATTTTTTTCCAGACCTTCGTAAGCCTCGCCATGACTGCCATACCCATGGCCAGTCTGGACTTAATATCGTCTGCACACTTTGCATCGCTAGAAATTTTGCTGCCCAGATATGTGAAGCTATCCACCTCTTTGAGTGCACCGCTTGCGACAAAAATCTTGATGACCCTATCAGTGTTGGTCATAACCTTCGTCTTTGCAGCATTTATCTTTAATCCGTACTCATTGGCAGCGGATTCGAACCGATTGACGAGCTTCTGAAGTTCCTCTGACGATATAGCGATCAAGAGGATGCCATCCGCATATCTAAGATTACTGATGGTCCAACCTCCAATTTCCAATTTGTAAGTGCATCAAAACAATTAACAAAACAAGTGTGCTAGCTGTGTGTCCCAGAGCGACCAATGCTTACTGCGCAGTTTTTAATCTTGACGTCCCTTGTGGGGGATACGTTACCCCAGAATTGAGTCTCCCAAGAAAAATCGAGAGGTGTTGCGTGCAATAAATGTACTATCTCTTCCCCGGAAAATTAAACAGAAACACGATTCCTAACCAACGCGGGTACTATACAAGGTGCGGCCGAAAAAATTATTCCATTACGAAAATTGCGATTTCTCGAAAACCACTTAATATTTTGTTACAAATATTTCCGCTCTTATTCGTAACATATCTTTAAATATTATCTTAAGATTTTATGTCAGTATCTTTGTATTTGCGATCATGACATCTGACAGAAGAAAGAACTGCATTTTTTCAACTTATTTTTACATAAAGTAGCCTGTGGTGTGCCATAATTGCGTCATTTCCGCTTCATCGACAAGAATTCATGGCAGCCAAATTCCGCAGATATGAACACACTCGACTATGCTGTCTTGGGTGCAATGCTTGAGACCTACAAAAAACTTGCCACAAAGCCGAAGAATATTCCTGAACTGAAAAATACGCTGCAAATCATATGGAATGAAATGCCACTTGAGACCATTCAGAAGTCTGTTCTGGGCTTTCGAAAACGTCTGCAAGCTTGCGTAAAAGCAAACGGTGGTCACTTCGAACATTACCGTAATTGCACAAATTTAATACTTGGCATAAACTTGTCAATAACAATAAGTACCTTGTTACTTATTGCTGTCAGTAAATGTCTGTTGAAACGAAAATGACTGTTTCACTTCAGGGTTGCACCATTTTGGTTTTCAAAATTCAAATTTCATTAGATTTAGCCAAGCTGTAGACAGATATGTGTCAAATAGACTGGCGAAATTTTGTAACAAAATATTCAGAGGTTTTCGAGAAATCGCAATTTTCGACATGGATTATTTTTTTCGGCCGCATCCTGTACAGTAGATTAAACACTTCTTACAGTGATAATAATATTAGAACGGTAGAAAGTTATTTACTGCACCTTTTGGTCTTTCGTAACGTACGATTATTCCACAGACATGTTTGTAAGTGCACATTGGCTTATCACTAAGCGATCGTTTGCTGAAACAATGCTCTCCACCAGTAATGTGAATCGAGCCTGTGCAGCGCCAACACCGGAGACCTTAAATGATTTAAAAGAAACAGGTCAACACAATTGACATAATTATATCTTTATCTTTATAGATCAAATAACTCTGGATTTTGCTAAACACCAATGTCTTGAGAATCATTGCAGCCACACGGCAGCAGTCTTGTTGTTTTTGCTTGACAGTTTTGACGATTCTAATTACTTATTCGATGATAGTAGATGAGAGTGTAGGAATAATATTATTATCGGGGTAATTGCCATTAATTCTGGCGAATACTGCTTTGAGAACGTGGTGCAGTTCTAAGTCATACCCATTTATTATCGCTTGTCACCCCACCCAAGGAACGTATTTGATTCGGCGAATGATCACACGTCCTATTGTATTGTGCCTGACCATTTACAAAAGGGTTCTCGCAGCGAGAGCCTTTCAGAAGCGCTCCTAGTAGGCCTATGTGCTACCCGAAAGAAAAGGCATATTTTGAGAAGAGAATGATGAAGAAAGACTACTAGAGAGCATGACAGACAGAACTGATGGGGAAGTCAATTCCATGAAGCAATGAAGAAAGCGTTTTACAGAGGTATTGCAAATTAAAAATTTTTTCATAAGAAATCAAATTTGCACGCGGTCTCAGCCACTGCATTCTGTGTCTAAATTTTATCATTAAATTATATTGTGAATACAGTATATTTAGCATATATTGAAATTCAGGGATCATTCATTGAGTACCTTTTTCATTATATCATGTAATCCCTGTCCATTGATGGGCTGCATTGTTGTGGGATGCGCCCATTGCCTGCATTTGGACAATCCCAGTGCAGGAAATTCATCATAGGAAATTAAACTTAGGGGTTTTGCCGTATAGGCCTATTGTGATTTTGTGCATTGTCTAAAATAGAATGCAACTAGGATGTGTGGAGACATGATATATATTACACGTTGCACTAACTTGATATTAACCAATAAGTCTATGTTTTATTAGGATTATATAGATCAATGTAAGTTTTTTACATTGTTTAAAATAATATTACTGTTCAATCTTCTCTAGTTACTCATTTAGACATTATTAATAGTCGGGTCAATCTACGACCTGACCACAAAAAATTGCAAGAAAGTGTTTTATGACGATTTTCTGGCATCTTAGGTCTGGTGATGAACATACTAAAAGTTGTCTAAAATCGGACTACGGCAAGTGGTTTAATTTTTGCGGGAAAAGAGATGGCCGCCAATTGGACCAGGCTTGGGATCAGGAAATGACACTGTTAGAAGCGAATCATTTAACAATTTGCTAAGATGCATTTCTAGACTAATATGACCCTCCTGAGAACGAAAATCATGGTTAGCAAGTTTGATTTTAGCGGTTCCATGCGAAAACATGATGGCGACCAAAATGGCGGCCAATTGCTTCAAAAGGCTGTAAGCCTGGTATAATGGCAAGACTAGTGTCTTGTCTGAGACGCCACTGTTATCAACACCATGGCAGAATCTTACCGCGTCAGATCAACTGGGCTGCGGATGCTGAGATGGCAGAAGATAGAGAGACGTAAAAATATACTGTCATTTTGCCTTCGCATTGTTTTGAGCCCTTGGCCTTTGAAACGCTGGGACAATAAATCAATCTGGCCTCACACTGATCAATCTAATCGACTACCGGCTTTCACAAAATGTCAGGAGACAGCCGAGAGACAACTTTTCTGTTTCAACGCCTATCCATGATTATTCAGCGCCTCAGCGCAGTCGCTTTCTGCAGCACTTTTCTTATCTGCGAAGACTAGCCGTTCCAGAACATTGCCCACAATTTTTATAAATCTTGCGGGATCATTGATACCTCGTGTAAAATGAAAAAATAATTATATCATAATCAACGATACCGTTACAACATTAGTCACAAGAACAGAATTCTCATTCCCACTGCTATTCATGTTCGTCAAGAGCAAAGAGCGAACGATTTTTATTATTATTATTATTATTATCTGAAATGAAATTCCAATGACGGTTGAAGTCGTCATTTCGGGCATCATCACTTTCATCATTGCCGTCGTCATAATTATCATCCTGGACAAGATAAACAATTTTAAAAAGCACGAACGAGATTAGCATTCGTACACCTGATATTAATGTATTACGTTCATTAAAGCGTCTTCTTTAAGGCAACTTATGCTAACGTCAAGAAAGCTTACGAAATTCTGTTTACCTTCAGACAACCCAATCACTAGACATGAACAAAGTGAAAGCCAGATAAAGCAATGCATCGTTCCTGCTGTGGCGATTACAACCGAGATCTTGGAGAACTTGTGCAGCAACTGATGTATTTTAACAGAAGGAACAGCGCACGACCGACCAACACAAGAATGATTTACTGCATACCACTTGGTAGGCCTACTAATTCTTTAAATGAGCAGTCGAGAGCGTTGCGAGAATAACCAATCACACCATAGTAGTATGTAAAGAGCCGGTCATACTATCAGTCACGTGATCATTGACGTAATAGGCCAAAGTTCAAGGTCAAAGGTCAAGGTGATGACGTAATGAGGTCAAGGTGATGACGTAATGAGGTCATGGCTATCATGTAATGAGGCCATGGTTCTTACATAACTAGGTCATGGTTATTACGTAATTAGGTCATGGTAAGTAGGCCAAGTTCGAGCTCAAGGTCACTAACCCTAACCCTAACCCTAATTCTTACAATAACCCTAACCCTAACCGTAGCTCAAAGTACACCGGAAGTGCGGAAACGGAACCGAAAGCGCGGAACCGGAAGTGCGAAACCGGAAGTGTGGACCCGCGGGGGAGGGGCAGCCCACCCGCTCAGAGCACCACCTAGCGAACCCTAACCCTAACTCAAATTACAACGGGAAACCACATGCCCTTTGACCTCCGGAAGTGCATACACAGCCGTCCCAGTGTACCGGAAGTAACAAAGGCATACATTGGCCTCCCAGCACTCAGTGCCACTCCCTCTCAGAAGCAGCACCGAGTATGAAAATTAATATTTTTTCATAATCTCATTTTAGATTTATAATTTTATCGTCTCAGAAATTAAGGTGTCTAACTAACAATACATTAATTGAAATTATAACTTTTTTCCCAATTCCTGAAATCTTTCAATTATAATACATTGAAGACAATAATTTAATGCATATTATTTCGTATTATTTATATTAATTTATCACCATTTGGATATTTTATTAAGCAAAATGTAAATTGCATAGGAAATAAATTTCTTAAGTATTCGATAGGTGGCGCCAGAAGCATTTTTGTCATAATCACTTTGGCTTTCGCCAGATGGCGCCAATGATAAGATATTATCATACAAACCAAATGGAAACAGTGTTCAAGCATTGAATTGTTCACTTATTGGTCGAAAGATGGCGCTGAATCCTATATTTACTGAAAATCAAATAGAATTATATAATTTATGAAACCCAAAAGACTTAGAATTCTTTACTATGTGAAGAAGGCACATTGAAAGGCGCAAAGGAGAGCGACTTTATTGCAAGTATTACTTGGAAATATAGCAATTGCTCACCCTTTCATTCACTAGGTCATAACAATTTTACAAGTTTACGTTGCAGTAGCTAGAAATTCACAAACATTTCAACGTAGCATTCCAATTTCCTTATATTTTAGACTTGTAGAACTTAGAAACACACGAACTAATCAACCTTACCTGCCAATTTCCTTATATTTTAGCCTTGTAGAACTTAGAAACACACGAACTGATCAACATTACATTCCAATTTACATATATTTAGCCTTGTAGAACTTAGAAACACACAAACTGATCAACATTACATGCCAATTTCCTTATATTTTAGACTTGTAGGTCTCACAAACTCGCATTCTGCTCACTCATACCCTCCAATTTCCGTATATTTTAGACTTGCAGAACGTAGAAACACATTATCTGATCGACCTTATCAGCCAATTTCATTATATTTTAGTCTTGTAGAACTTAGAAACACACAAACTGATCAACCTTACCTTTCAATTTCAGTATATTTTAGTTTTGTAGAATCTAGAAACATGCAATCTGCTCATCCTTCCCTTCTCTTGGTGGAGCGATTTCATTATATTTTAGTCTTGTAGAACTTAGAAACACACAAACTGATCAACCTTAACTTCCTATTTCCTTAGGCCTATATTTTAGACTTATAGAACTTAGAAACACACAATACTCATCCTTCCATTCTCTATATGGAGATACTTCCCTATATTTTAGACCTGTAGAACTTAGAAACGTACAATTTGCTCAACCTCACCTTCTCTGTGTGGGATCGAAATTTAGAATTCAGCATTATTTTGGCTAGGAATACACAGAGAGCTCAGCATTATATTCCGTATGTGTTACATTTCTTTAGATTTTTGTGTCTTTCGAGTATGAGAAGTGAGTGTAGAGATGAAGGAGTGTGACATATACGACGATTCGGCGCATTCTTCAGACTCAATTCTTTCTACTCTACATCTCTTCTTCCTCCAACCCAGGTCATGCCACCCCAAAGCACCCCACGCCTCTCCCCCTCCTCCATCTCCACAGCCACTTGGAATTCTCCAATATAACAGGAAACAAATATCTTTTCAATATTGAACTTTAAGAATCACTACTAGTAGAAGAGCATGTATATTAGATAGGAATTTGAGCTTTTTCAGGGTATCTTGTTCAATTTAAAGTATAGAAGTTTCAAATTTGGGTAAAGACGAAGGAAAAAGCAGAGGAGGTGTATATGAGAAGCAGTGGAAATGCATATGTGAAGGAACTGTAGACTGTAGAGTAAAAGAAGCAGCTGACTCGCAGTATTTCTGTGTTTCTAACGTTTAATGTTGCAAGCAGCAGCTGGCAATGGCAACTTTCATGCTACTTGTAAAATGTAAAAACTAAAGACGATAAGTAAACTTGCTTGTGCATGAGCAGAAGTGAAAGAGGCATAGTAGCTGAGAAGGGTGGCATGCTATTACTATTAGAACACAATTTTAAGCATCAACTTTATTTAGCAGAGGGTTAGTTCTGCATATGGAAACAAAGCATGTGGAGAGTAGAAGAGAGCGAATTTTCAAGTATTTTAGCATTTCTAATGCAAGAGAAGCTTATAGAGAATGCGGCACTAGACATGAGGAGCAGAGGTAGAGTTGAGAAGCATAGGAGGGGTGGGAGAGTATGCCACTTAGCGGAATTAGTTCTTCATTTTCTAAATTACACATGAATTTGCAAAAGATTTCCAACAAGAATTGGCAATTTTGGAATACGGCGATAAGAGACGCTTAGTATGCACGACAAATACACGCACATTGAATATACTAAAATGCTATGTGTTTAAGTGAAGTTTGTAAAATTTGAATGCTTGACATGTATAGGCACAAGCCACCGCTTGCGAACATAGGAACACGCAGATGGGTGGCAAGGCGACTCGTGCTTGGCAGGCGGCAGCATCGCTCGTTTCGGAGGCGGCGGCGGCGGTGGCGACCCGACCCGACCCGTCTTTGATGCGAGGGAGCCAGACTTTAGCGCTGTATGATTTGAGAAATGTGGAGTACGAGAATGGGCGCCGTCGTCTGTCTTCATCGCGTCAAAGATGGGACGGTTCAGGTCGCCACCACCACCGCCGCCACCGAAACGAGCGATGCTGCCGCCTGCCACGCACGAGTTCGATCAGTTCGTGTGTTTCTAAGTTCTACAAGTCTAAAATATAAGGAAATTGGCATGTAAGGTTGATCAGTTCGTGTGTTTCTAAGTTCTACAAGTCTAAAATATAGGAAATCGCTCCACCTAGAGAATGGAAGGATGAGCAGATTGCATGTTTCTAAGTTCTACAAAACTAAAATATCCTGAAATTGGAAGGTAAGGTTGATCAGTTTGTGTGTTTCTAAGTTCTACAAGACTAAAATATAATGAAATTGGTTGGTAAGGTCGATCAGTTTGTGTGTTTCTAAGTTATGCAAGTCTAAAATATACGGAAATTGGAGGGTATGAGTGAGCAGAATGCGAGTTTCTGAGACCTACAAGTCTAAAATATAAGGAAATTGGCAGGTAAGGTTGATCAGTTCGTGTGTTTCTAAGTTCTACAAGGCTAAAATATAAGGAAATTGGCAGGTAAGGTTGATTAGTTCGTGTGTTTCTAAGTTCTACAAGTCTAAAATATAAGGAAATTGGAATGCTACGTTGAAATGTTTGTGAATTTCTAGCTACTGCAACGTAAACTTGTAAAATTGTTATGACCTAGTGAATGAAAGGGTGAGCAATTGCTATATTTCCAAGTAATACTTGCAATAAAGTCGCTCTCCTTTGCGCCTTTCAATGTGCCTTCTTCACATAGTAAAGAATTCTAAGTCTTTTGGGTTTCATAAATTATATAATTCTATTTGATTTTCAGTAAATATAGGATTCAGCGCCATCTTTCGACCAATAAGTGAACAATTCAATGCTTGAACACTGTTTCCATTTGGTTTGTATGATAATATCTTATTATTGGCGCCATCTGGCGAAAGCCAAAGTGATTATGACAAAAATGCTTCTGGCGCCACCTATCGAATACTTAAGAAATTTATTTCCTATGCAATTTACATTTTGCTTAATAAAATATCCAAATGGTGATAAATTAATATAAATAATACGAAATAATATGCATTAAATTATTGTCGTCAATGTATTATAATTGAAAGATTTCAGGAATTGGGAAAAAAGTTATAATTTCAATTAATGTATTGTTATTTAGACACCTTAATTTCTGAGACGATAAAATTATAAATCTAAAATGAGATTATGAAAAAATATTAATTTTCATACTCGGTGCTGCTTCTGAGAGGGAGTGGCACTGCTGAGTGCTGGGAGGCCAATGTATGCCTTTGTTACTTCCGGTACACTGGGACGCCTGTGTATGCACTTCCGGAGGTCAAAGGGCATGTGGTTTCCCGTTGTAATTTGAGTTAGGGTTAGGGTTCGCTAGGTGGTGCTCTGAGCGGGTGGGCTGCCCCTCCCCCGCGGGTCCGCACTTCCGGTTTCGCACTTCCGGTTCCGCGCTTTCGGTTCCGTTTCCGCACTTCCGGTGTACTTTGAGCTACGGTTAGGGTTAGGGTTATTGTAAGAATTAGGGTTAGGGTTAGGGTTAGTGACCTTGAGCTCGAACTTGGCCTACTTACCATGACCTAATTACGTAATAACCATGACCTAGTTATGTAAGAACCATGGCCTCATTACATGATAGCCATGACCTCATTACGTCATCACCTTGACCTCATTACGTCATCACCTTGACCTTTGACCTTGAAATTTGGCCTATTACGTCAATGATCACGTGACTGATAGTATGACCGGCTCTTTACATACTACTCACCATCTGCGTTTGATTTATGAACCCGTACCATGACCAGGATCTGAAATCTACGTGAGCTGCATAATGAGGGCAAATGAAGCTGAAAGTGATGAATGCAGTTCTTATTCGAGCTGTAAATAGAAGATGTCCTCACGCTGTGCAAGTCATTGCCCCTATTGCACTGTCTTCCTTTGTCAGAAACGTAAGATAAAGAAAATCTGCTGTTTGTCATTTTTAGGCAGATTTTTATCCTGCTTATATATTCTGATTTTATGCAGGCAAAATATCAATAGCCAATGCAGACGAAAACGTGAAGCAGAAGAAGAAGAAGAAGAAGAAGAAGAAGAAGAAGAAGAAGAAGAAGAAGAAGAAGAAGAAGAAGAAGAACAACAACAACAACAACAACAACAACAACAACAGCAACAAAAACAAGAAGAAGAAGAAGAAGAAGAAGAAGAAGATGATGAACAGGATGAACAAGAAGAACAAGAAGAACAGGAAGAAGAAGAAGTAGAAGAAGAAAAGTTGAAAAAAGAACAAGAAGAACAACAACAACAAGAAGAAACGGAAGTTGAAAAGGAGAAGAAGGAAGAAGAGAGGATGAGTAGCCTAATTACTTCTGAGGTAGACATGTGGATGAAAGGTGAGTCACTTCATTTTATCTTATCCTCGGTATATGAGATTGAGTGGTCAATCCTTTCCCTTGCCGTTCTATCTTCCCATAGACAGTGTACAATTGGTTTAGCTGCCGAAGTCTTAAGGAGTGCTGACGGAGCAAAAGTAATGTCGAATAAAATTTCTGCCCTGACAAAGATTTGAACCCCAATCTATCGCTGATAATTAAGCCCGCCAACCAATAGGGGGCCGTCCATAAAGTACGTCACGCTATTTTTGACCATTTTGACCTCTCCTCCCCCCCTGTCACAAACTGTCACAAATCTCGAACCCCCCCCTAAAGTACGTCACACTTTCGAACAAAAAATTTAAAAACATAACCATTTACCTAACCCGCTAAACCCTAGGATACTATCCCTAACCCCTCTGATAGTGACATGTGTCTCTAAACGCTTTGATAGTGACGGGAAATCAACTTTTATCCCGCCAGGCCGAGTTTTAGACACGCCTGGCCGGGCCGGGTCGGATTTTAGGTACTAAGAACAAAAAATATAATAAAGAATTTAAAAAATAAATGTGTGACGTCACACATGGCCTGACCCCCTCCCCCTGTCACAAACTGTCACACTTTCTTACACCCCCTCCCCCCCTGGAGCGTGACGTACTTTATGGACGGCCCCTAGACCACCGTGCGCCACATCTATGATTATATCTATAATTAATATATAAATTGTAGTTGTAAAAATCTTGTTTTCCCGTTTTTTTTTATTTTAAAAAAAGCGGGGGTTTTTTCGAATTTTTTTAACCGGTTTTTTTTATGTAACCTTATTTATTTATTTACTGCTCATTATTATTTTCCTATACTTAACCCTCAGGCTACCAAGCTTTTTTTGTAACACTGACTACCAAGGGGGGGGTGGTTACCACCCCCCCTGGATTTTGGGTTTGGTTTGAGATATCATAACTTGTAATACACCATTCGATTCAGCATTCATTTCTGCACAAAATGGTATATTTAGGTTTAGAAAATATGAAGGCACCTCGAAATTATGAATTTTTTACCATGGGTACCCGTCGATTCCACAAAATGTATGCTTACGCATAGGGAATATATTAGATTCTGTGTGTTTTATACATGATTTATATATAAAAAGTAGTTTACATATAATAAACTCCAATATTAAACTATAAAAACTAGTAATAAGTTTGTTTTATGTTAAATCAAAACAAAAAAACATGTTATAAATGCTGAAAAACGTTTACGCAGACTTATCGGCTCGCGTTGCAAAAAAACCCAACATTTTTATACATTTTAATTTATTTTGAGCACTTCCGGTCATCAAATTTTAAATTATTTAGTATTAAAAAATAGCCCTAAATGCCCTCTACAGAATGGCATAATTTATTTCTATTAAAAAATAAACTATGGATAAGTTATAATAGAAAAAACATGACAATTTTATGAAAATAAAACACCTTTATATATATTTTAATTTATTTTGAGCACTTCCGGTTGGCAAAAGACAACTCAATGAGCATGGAAATGTAGCCCCACATTCCCTCTATAGAATGGTATAATTTGTGTCTCTTAATATTAAGGGGCAGAAAAGTTACAGACGATATTCTAGGGGGGGTGGTATCCACCCCCCTGGTGCCTTTGGTATATCGGGTGTAACTTTTGAACGGTAGGGGGCATCATAAAAAGTTTTATCTCAAAATGTGTCCCAATGAACCCTCTACAGCTACCAATTTTTTCGAAATTTTTTTCCAGACGGAACGCGTTTGATTTGGGAAAAACCTAGGGGGTGGCAACCACCCCCCCTTGGTAGCCCGAGGGTTAACACTGCAAAAATAAATTCATCTGCATGGTTGGACGTAGACGACTGGCAAATGTTGATCGTTGTGCAGTGGCTAAAGCATTTCCCATGCTACCTTTTTGAATTCTGTCTGGGATTTGGGTGTTACCCTGGATGAAGAACTTAGTTTCTCAAAACAATGTCCTGTCAATCATGCAGCTGACTCGTGGGCTGTTACTACCCAATTCTTCAGCTATGGTTCACATCTCGCTCCCTATCGTAGGATGATACTTCTGCTACCCTTGTCCATGCTTTTGTCACCAGCCGCTTGGACTAGGCCCTACTGTTGTTCCATTCTAGTTGGTTTGTCTCTATTGTTGATATTCCGATTAGACCGTGTTCTTCAGTCTGCAGCCCGGCTAATTGGGCGAATCCCTAAATATGCCTCTGTTTCATCTTTCATGCACGATACTCTACGCTGGCTCCCTATATCACAGCGCATCGAATACAGAATGCTTCACAGGTTTGGCGTTGTCTGCTTGGCTGTGCCCGACCTATCTATGTGAACCCTGCTGTCCAATATCGTGCTTTCTCTGTTGTAGGTTCATCTATTTGGAATAGTCTGCCGTTGGAGATGAGCCTGTTACCTATGGTTGACTCCACAGTGTTTTAAGGCTCCTGAAATTAAACTTTTTGGTTTCGCCGTGTTTTGCCTGGGAGCGCCACTGACTGGACTTCTTTAAGGGTTGCTATATAAATTCTTGAAATGAATGAATGAATGAAAGTACAACAGCACAACACTGAATCGAAGTTTGAAGTCAATACGCTTGATCAATTGCGAGTGAAGGACTTACTCAGAGTTCGTACTCGGCGGCCTGAGGTGGATTCGAACCCGCAACCTTCCAGCTCCAAGGCATCCAGAATACCCATACAACATCGCGCCCCACAATTCATGAAAAGTAATAACGAATGAAACCCTCATATAAAGCCGACGTGTAGAAGATCACAGTCTCCGACAGCTGATGACGGCGATATTGAGTTCAAGATTCTTTAGCCATAATAAGCTTAGTGCATGCTTATAAAGTCATTTTAAATAAATGTCGTAAAATATTGGCCCGCTGTTGCAGAGGTCGGTGCTGCAACTTCGAGTACAGGAGGCGACGGTCAGATTATTCATTTCTTTGACGACAACTGTTTGGCATCCTTCTTTCTCAGACGTTTCTGGGGCAAAGCATCCTCTCTCGATGCTGAGTCGCTTCCAGATTGCTCCTGCAGAACAGACACAATTGGGGATCAGTAGATGCAGTGATCAGCGACATGGGCGGAGACCTAGGGGGGACAGGGGGGACGGTCCCCCCCAATAAAAGGGTTGGGGGGACGGCCCATGCATTTGTACCCCCCAATATTTGAGCGTGAAGACTTTTTTGGCGGCGAAAATAGAAAATTTCTGCGAGATTTGGCCCGAGATTTGGCCGAATGACTAAAAAAAAAAAAGGTCATCAACTTTTTTGGCGGCGAAAATAGAAAATAGAAAATTTCGGCGAGATTTCGCCGGTCGTCAGAAATTTTTCGGAAATCTCGCGTCTTTCCGTCCCCCCCCCCCCAATTCTCGGCCCAGGTCTCCGCCTATGATCAGCGATCTGAAGAATAATGTTGAGGACTGGAACAGGTTAGTTAGTTAGATAAAGCATTAAAAAATAGATTAAACAAACAGAACTACAGAAACACATACGGAAAAGAAGGCTACGGTTTACATTCGGAGAAAAATAATAAAACTTGGAAAGAAGAGGCTGGTTTGATTAATATTACATTATCATATTAGAGCACTCAGCACTTAGATAGAAAGAACGCAAAACAAGCGGTTTGAAACAAATCGCGTAGCCTAATGTATGTGTAGGCCTACGATAATAATTTCAGTTGTGCGATTTGAGTAGGCTACTTGTACGGCGATTTAGATCTCGATGTGTATTCGCGAAACCGGGTTCCAACTCCAAAAGATCTTTCATTACTCGAATCTGAACAAACTTGATTAAATGGTCTCCTAACCCTCGATCTGCCTTGCTAGACCTAATTATTAATCTTGCATAATGTATACCTAAGTAGTAATTCACCTGCGTTATTATAAACAAACAAGGAACCAGCTAATATTACTAATAGGCCTACTATCATACCTGCTTATTGACAAATTCATATACTGGTACTTGAGTCATTTTCTGCTATTAGATTAAATTGACTTTTGGAGTTGGATGTATTTTTTCCTTCAAACCGATAATTTTTTCATCTTATTTTAATCAGCAATGTAAATTGATCTAATAGCAGAAAACGACTCACTTAGGTTTTATAGACAGTAATGTAATGTAATGTAATGTAATTCAGACAATTTGTATAGCATCGTCAGAGGCAAGCCACTTCTAGGATGCTTTACACGCATAATGTCAAATGTCAGAGTAAATGTCATGAGCTCGAGAGCAAGTGCAGCTTCAATTGTTTCTTAAAAGTTGATTCAGTTTTTATTTCCTGAATAGTTGATGGGAGACTGTTCCAGGCGCGTGGGCCTGCGACGCGAAAGGCGCGATCGCCCATTTTTGTTTTCGTCGCAGGAACGGATACGTCAGCGGTCTTGGACGATCGCAGCCGGGACCTACTTGGATCGTCTGCTAACGGTTTGATGTTGTCCGCTAGGTAGGCTGGTGCGCAATTGTTGAGGCATTTGTACATTAGGATACAAAGTTTGAAATTGATGCGGTCACCTATGCGAAGCCACTGAAGCTGGTCCCGAATCGCGTTAGAAATGTGGTCGAATGTGGTCGACAGTGTTGACTAGTTGCTCTATTCACCGATTAAGGAATCTCTGACTGCATTGAAGCACGTAACAAACAAGCGTGATATAATTATATTTAGATATATATAGCCTATAATATATATAGCGAGTTATCTGGTTTAACGCCATTGTTCTTTCTAGCGTGACAAGTGCTTCATGATTCATGTAATAATTAATATGGTAGAAAGCTATTCACCATTTTTTTTCTGGTAATCTATAGTTGTTCCGCAGATTTGCTCACTATTGCAGTTGTCAAAACTCCATCCTCTGTATAAACACTTTTCTCCAGCGGGCATTGTTAAGCAGCTCCAGCATTGGAGACCTTCAAAGATTTAAATGAAACAGGCCAATATAGTTTATGTGCAGCTGAACATTGACACAGCGAATAACTTATCCGATAGATGTAGATGAACGACTTGAGCATGTAGGAATAACCCTAAGCCTGGACTGATCAGAATAATTATTTACTTCAATAAGTGTGAGCTATTTAAATATTTATGCCTTATGCAACTCATAAAATGATATCTCGCTGCACGGCAAAGAGTATTGCAATGTCACTGTAATAATTCTCAAAACATCGTCCATGATTGCTACTGGACAAAGTGTGTCTTCTCTGGCAAAATCCGAATTTAAATATGGTACGAAGAAAAGAAACATGCAAGGGAAAATAAGGAATTTTGTCATCTAAAAATTACTACGTGTTCGTGAATCAGTTTTCGCGGTACTTGTGGGTTTGACGACCACACAGAAATATAAATTCGATTAAAAATATTTCCTGGCGAAATAGAAGCGGGATTTATCGCGTGAGGGTCGGTTAGGGCTCAGGTTAGGCGTCGTGAGGGTCGGTTAGGGCTAGTTTTAGGGTTAGTGCAGTCATTCTGCTGAAATTGAAGCTGGATTGATGAAGACTAATTTTCAATGAAAAATTGATGAAAAATATTTAGTGACAAAATAGAAACGGGATTTATCGAACAAATTCTTGTCTAAGCAGAAGCTGGATCGATTAAAATGGTTCTGGACAAACTAGAAGTTGGATTTATTAAAGATAACAACGCTGCAACGTTAGTTCTTTCATCGATTTTATATTTCTGTGTGGTCGTCAAACCCACAAGTACCGTTTTCGCTTATAATTATAAGCCTACACCAGATTCTGAAATCAAATATCATTCGAAAATAGCTTATTGAGATCCATTATGCCTATGAGAAAAAGTTGAAAACGAAGCCCATTATGAAGCATAGATCTTTCCGCTATAGCCTAATAGGTGGAATTATTAGCATAGAACCGAGATTCTTTACAAAGCCATCAGCGACAACAGAAACGGATTGTAAATTTGAGAAGTAGGGCCTAGTGCATGGTTCCGTCGAGCTATGTGCTTTGACAATATTATTAATGACTATCTAATTTCCCTGACAATAATAAGCTACAAACAAGTTTAACAATGTGCAGCTATGTACACCGTGATTCCAAAACGTAAGCCAACTTGTTTTTCATATAGTCTATATCTCTAGTGCCTGATCACATATCACGCTAAAATTTTCCATATATTCATTCATTCATTCATTTCAGGCATTTATATAGCGCTTCTTCAAGAGTATCTACTCAGAAGCGCTCCCGACCCAACCACGGCTAAAGAGAACAGTCTTAAGAGTAGAGTAGAACGTAGTCTCAAAGGCTCTAGGCACTAGACGTAATTCCAAAGGAAGCACATTCCAGGATGTAGGGCCAACGACAGAAAAGGTACGGTGCTGCGTAATAGAAGTGCGTACCCGGGGGACAAGAAGCTCAGCCTGTTTAGAAGAGCGGAGAGAGACACGGCGCTGGATGTTTAGGGTGGAGCAACAGAGTTCCTGCAAATAGACAGGGGCCACACCCGCGAGACAGCGCCAAACCAAGGAGGATATCCGGTAAAGGATATTCCGCTATAGTCGGAATTATAATTATTAGCATAATATAGCCTAAGTTGATATAACCGAGATCCTTTACAGAGCCATCTGCTACAACAAAAACGGACTGTGAATTCGGGAACTAGCACAGGTTCCGTATGACTATCTAGTTTGCTCTGACAATGTTACAAACTGCAAACAATGAGCTATTATAGTAACATGAAGTCAAACGTGAGTAAATAAGCACGTTTTCCGGAATCAAGGCTCAAGTTTAAGAGAAGATTTTAAACATTTGTTGAATAGGTCTGCTATTTCTCGATAGCCTATTATTGGCGTCGTCTATGTGGTCAAACATCACAATCACGATTAGCCTATCATTGAAGGGGAGTTGAGGCTTAATCGTCGTAAACGCAATGATAATCATTATAGGCTTATTATAATCGTCGATATGATGATACCATTAACATCATCGCCACAGTCATTTATATCATCATACTGGTCGTCTTCGTTCTCGCTATCAGGGGTTATTTTAACGTGCAGCTGGACACAAAGTGTTTAGTTGGGAAAGAGATTTGTGCAGTTGAAAATCAGATCTTGTGCAGTTACTTTTTGCCTAGTTGCGTAAACCGACGAGAAGTTAGTGGTAAAAAGTTGGACACAAACATGATAGTAACAGCCCAAAGTGAACATCTTTGAGGCGGTTTATTTGGGTGATATTTATGTTCAGGAAAAGAGCAGGCCTGTTGAAATTTGGCGTGAACTATTATTATACAGGGTGCGCCAAAAAAAAAAGACCCCCCTAGGTTTTTTGCCAATATCTTGGCCAAAAGTAAGAATTTCAAAATGATATTTTACAGTCTTAAAGACAATTCATATTTACATATGATGGCCAGATTTCATCATAATATTTCACACGGAACGAAAGTTATATCACTTTTAGTGAGTACACCCTCGGTTTTTTGGATGATTCAAAAAACGTCAAAAAAAGGTGGTTGTCCTCACTAAAAGTGATATAACTTTTGTTCCGTTTGAAATATTTTAATGAAATTTCGGTCATCATGTGTAAATATGAATTGTCTATCAGCCTGTAAAAATTTCATTTTTAAATTCTTACTTTTGGCCAAAATATTGTCAAAAACCTACTTTTTGTTGCGTTACGTTTTTGAATCGTCAAAAAACGGTAGGTGACCTCCCTAAAAGTGACGTAACTTTTGTTCCGTTTGAAATATTTTGATGAAATCTGGTCATAATGTGTAAATATGAATTGTCTATAAGCCTGTAAAATTTCATTTGGAAATTCTTACTTTTGGTAAAAATATTGGCAAAAAACCTAGGGGGGTCTTTTTTGGCGCACCCTGTAGATATGGTGATTACATGCAGTTTTCAAGTCAAGCATTAGACCGATACGGCGAAGGTCACCCGTGTGCATGAAGTAAGAGCGGGGGAAATGGGTGATGTAATCGGAGACAAGGTTCTGCTAAAACTCACACAAAGGCTGAAGACAGAAGAATTTGCAGTAGGCTAAATGTATGGGCGGATGCAGGCAGATTCAAGGCCTGCTGTAGGTTGATATCCTGATACAGTTGTAAAGGCCTGGGTTGTCCTTCATACTATAATTATAACTTCTTGGCCATCGTAGTCTACTTTCTCCTGCTTTTGCCGCTTACTCTGACAAGCTGAAGCAGGAAGGGACGTAGACAGTCAGACACATAAAGCAAAATAGTCTACTATAATATAACAACCCAAGTATCTAACTGGGGACAGGCGATGCAAAGAAAAGAATTAATCATGCAGACATCCAGACTGAGCTAGCCTTTCAGCTACACAGGCTATCCAACACATACATACATGATGTAGGATTGTAGGTCAATGCATACTCAAATTTTCTTCCAAATTCTCCATATATCCCCATATTACACGCACCCTTTTTGAGTTTATGTGATCCCATCCAAAAATCACCATCCTATTAATTATAATCTGAAAGATATATGTTGGCCTATGTTATTGAACTAGCATCTCGCACAGGGGTGTAGACTTAGATGGGATAGGATCGAGAAACGGAACCCGGAACTTGTGGTGGTGACGGAGATGCTTAGGCCTATATACCCCAAATATTTCAGAAATATTACTACAAACATTATTATAGATTTCTACGGTGTTATCCACTGCTTGTCCATAATTATCAATTTTGATACAGATGACAGCCTAAACTGCCACGGTGCCACCATTACGTTGTGTAAATCAAAAAATTAAGATACAGGTAGGGGGAATTATTCAAGTCTTAAACCACGTCTCTGAGTACAAAATTATGTTTGAATTTGTCAAGGTAACAGCATAAAATGCTATTACAACAGTGGGAAAATGACGGTTTTTTCAAACATTGGACGAGAAAAGAAAATTATGAGTAATTTTTTTCAAATGACAGTTTTAAATGTCAGATTAACAGCGTGTAAATGAAAAAATTTAACAATAAGGAGGAGACTCTCTAAACTCTAAAAACCATAGCTGTCAGCATTTAAAAAGAGCAATTTTGTTCAGATGACAGTTGCACTGTGGAAATTCAGAAATGTAAACAATGGGGAGGGGCATTTATTGAAGTCTCAAACCATGCCTTTTGGCATGAAATTTGTGAGCAATTTTTTAAGATCACAGTCTAAAGGTTGCCATTATAATGTTGTAAGAAATATTTAAACAATGTAACGGGACACTTATTAAAGTTCTAGACCATGACTATCAGCACTGAAATGATGAGCAACCACGCTAAATTACAACTTAGAATACCACCAGTGCAGTGTGGAAATTAAACAAAATTCGAAAATGGGATTGGTACATCACCTTCCAAAACCCCTACCCAGCTAGGTGCTCGTGCATTGGAAATTATTGTCCTTCGGTCGCTCGTTCGTTTCCACAAACCCAGGACCAAGTCTGCGGCTATGTTCACACACACTCTGGTTCTCATGAATGAATGACTCCAGAGCTTGTAGCATGTAAAATTTCCAGGAGTCGTACCCTAAGTCAAGTCATGGTGTGGTAAAATATCATTTAGGCTCCATGTAGATCGGCGATGCGGATCCTGGTTAAAACTGCTATTAACCTAAACAGTACATATTCGTGTTGATGTGGGTGTCAGTATAGGCCTATCGATCAATAATGACCATTTGGGAGGTTTGCTAATGATATTTATCGGTCTTAGGCCTACATCGTATTTTGCAGTTAGTGGGTTATATTTTATACAAAATTTGAAATTAGCTCAAGATTTTATTTCTTGGGGAAATATCTAATCTTGTCTGCTAGCTTTAGCTTTAGCAAAACAATATCATGTTAATCTTAATGACCAGGGTTTCAGAGCAGAAAAGCAACATTTAGACGTACCCTTACATAGGCCTACTGGCGAAACTTTGGAAGTGTCCAGTAACATAGGACCATTTAACTTTATTACACTTAACAATCTTTCTGAGCTATTTCCAATTCCAGCAACAGCACAAGATCTGTAAAGGATCTTTAATTAAGGGATATCTAGTCGATTAAGGATATTGAAAAGTCTAAAACGTCTAAGAACGTCTAGCTGATTTCATTCGTGAATTCATTTGGAGATTTTGCCATGATGAACTTTGAGTCAAACATTGTCATAACAATTGATTTTGATCTTTAATATGAATTTTTATAAAGTCGGAAATCTTAATATTCAAACATCTAAAGCTCCCGTCGAAGGCCAAGCGCAAAGCACCGGCTTATTAACGAGCGCTCACCAAAAGCTGCGCTTCAGCTTTGGGGAACAAATCCCTGGTCAAGGACTTTCTTATGTCCAGTCTCAAAATACGTCATTTATATGCAGTTGAGAAAATTCCTTAAAATAACCCCTGCTCGCTATCATTATTGTTGACGAAGTCACAACAACATCTGAATTCTCATTCACTCGGCTATTCTTGTGCATCAAAGTCAAATGTCTCTAGAGTTATCTATTATTCTGTGAATGGAAATTCCGAAGATTAGACCTACAGAACTGACGTCGTCGTTTCGGTTTTCATCATTTCATCATTGCTGATTTGCTGTAGGCCTAGTCGTCATTATCATACTGGACAGTGGACAGGAGAAGCGATTTTAAAAACAAGAGCAACTTTCGCTTGCGCATACCTGCTATTAGCATTTATAAAAAAAATACAATCACGATATCCAGCGTGTTCTTTACGCCAACATTAGTCTAACGGTAAGAATGATTACGAAATGCTGTTTACCTTCAGACAACCCAATCACTAGACATGAACAAAGCGAAAGCCAGATAAAGCAATGCATCGTTCCTGCTACTGATCAGCAACTGCTATCAGCAGTTGCTATCAGCAACTGATATATTCTGATAAAAGAGACAGCCTTCGACCTGCACAAGAATGCTTTACTGCATATCGATCGGTTTAAGTGGTTTAAATGATCGGCCAGAGCGTTGCGGAATTAACAATAGCCAACCATCTGCGCGTGATTTATAAAGCCGAACCAGGTACATGTATCATGATGTATGGGATCTGAAATCTGCGTGCGATGTACAGGTTGGGCCAAAAAAGATCCCACTAAGGGTTTTTGCCGATATCTTGGCCAAAAGCTAGAATTTTGTGATGAAATTTTACAAGCTTATAGACAGTCACGTTGGCCAGATTTCATTACAATATTTTGAACAGAACAAATGCTAGGCCTATATCACTTTTAATGAGGCCAATGTCAGGCCACCCACCGCTTTTTGACGATTACAAAATGTAACGCAACAAAAACTGAAAAGAACACATTTTTATTAAGTCACATCTCATATAACACATCAATCACGCATAATGATGATTTTTATTTCGCACATCTTATGTGATTTTCCGATAATTCAAATAGCGTGTATACTGTATAATTATACACTAGGGTATAATTATAATTATAGGTCTGCCGGTTAAAGATTCTAAAGGCTTAAGACTTTAACCTTCATTTGCAAAAATTCGAATTATTATCCGCTAGACCCTACCACTGGATAAGAAATTTAACTACTGGCCTTCAAAATGAACGAATGAAAAGAGGAATAAATCACACAAGTCTTGAGTCTAGTCACTCTAGTGCTCAGCAGATTCTGTTTGCTCAGAACAGTCAAAATAGTTTAAAACCGATGATTAAAATGCTTTGTTTGTGATTGTCCGACTTGATTGATGGAAACGCACCGTGCAATATAAGCAATTTATGCCTAAAAGCCATTAGATTCCCATATAATGCACGTGCCCTCCGAATAACAAGTAATGAGCTATAACGACATAATTATACAGAACATTAACATAATTATATAAAACAACAATTCAGTGGCGGCGCCAGGATTTCAGGTTTTTTTGGGGGGCTGAATTTACGGGAGAAAATGTTCCTTTTTCAGTCGCTAAATTTTCTGACGACCTTTTTTCTTTCTTTCTTTAGTCATCGGCCAAAATCTCAAGAAAATTTTCCATTTCAGCCGCCCGGCAAAATTTCTGACGGCCTTTTTTAGTCATTTGGTCGAAATCTTGGACATGGTCCTTTTTCATATCCGCAACTGTCTGGCAAACCTCGAGCATGCCTTTATATTTTTAGGGTGGGGGCTAAAGGGGGTCAATCGTGCAAATATTTTATTTTTACAAGGAAAAAACTGGATGACCTTTTTAAGGGGGCATAGCCCCTATATCCCCCTTAGCGCAGCTATTGGAACAATGCATCCACGTATTTATGTTGTTTTAAGCAAGAATGACTGAAAGTTGTGAGAGAATCTATGCACTGCTGATACCTTTGTAATTTCGGTTGCGCCATAAAATGTTTCACCAAACTGCCGCGGTACGTCTGACCGACGTCCGCGGAACCCCGGTGTAAAGGTTTTAAATTACCCCTCCTAAGCATTACTCCCCGGTAACTTGAAACCGGTTTCAGATTACCGGAAGGTAGGATGAAACCGGTTTCAAGTTACCCCTCGGGTGGTAATCTCAAACCGGCGCTCTATAGTTGAAATGGAAGCTGGAAGAAGGTTCTATAGCCTATAGGTGAAATGGAAACCGGATGAAGGTTCTCTATAGGTGAAAAGGAAGCTGGATGAAGGTTCTCTGTAGGTGAACTAGAAGCTGGTTTGACGAAAACAACGTTTTCACTGAGGTAACCTGAAACCGTAGGGGGTAGGATGCAACCGGTTTTCGATTACCCCTGGGGGTAATCTGAAACCGATTTCAAGTTGCCGGTGGGTAATGTCTTGGAGGGGTAATTTGAAACCTTTACACCGGTTGAAAATCACTGTAGGCATAATTATCAGTACGCATAACACCAGTTGAGAGGTTTCATGCACTTGTACGGCAATTTGTTCGTAAATGCGGGTTCGAACTTCAAAATACTTTACATTACGCGATTTTGAACACATTACACATGACATCAATAAAAGGATCTTCTAATAGTACTCGATATGCTTTGCTAATGAATAGGATTTCACATATCGCTGATGTTGTAGAGTGTAGACTATGTCACCTGCTCTGTTATAAAAATAAACTGGCCAGTTAGTATAATTATACTGGTGCTATCATAATTAATATTATTTTATGTAGGCTACTTATATAGCCTATACAAATACCTCGAGCGTTGACCAAATGCTTCAATCACAGATTAAGAAATCTCTAAGTGCATCGAAGCAATTAACAAAACAAGCGCGCTAGCTGAGTGTCTCAGAGCGACTAACGCTCACTGTGCAGTATTTAACGATGTAGACTGTCTAGATGGGTGTCGCTTCGTTGACGGGAAAGACTTTTGCTGGCTATTAAGACTCAACAACAACGTTACGAGAAAGCATTTGAAACACTAAAACTTAATAATTATTTGAAGATCTAATAATGAATTTAACCCTAAAATAAAAACCCATTTGTAGAAGCTCCGAGTTTCCCAATTATAGAGAAATTGCATTGAGGATTCATCAACGATAATTCACACTTTTGAAGTCAGTTTATTAAAATCAATATGGAGCACGCTAAATCGATAAACTAGACCTACTCATGCATGCTACGATTGCTACGTAATAACTGACGTTGCTTGAATATTTAAATGCGTCACACTTATAGATGTGTGTTTCATCTCATAAAGTAAATAAATAGATATCCGATTCCAACATTAATAAACATGATCATATTGCCAGACTTTAATTGTAGAACGGATTGGAGATTGTCGCATCATTTAGTTTCATTTAGATTTACCAACTGGCTGAATAATTATTGGCCAGCTGTTGCAGAGGTCAGTGCTGCAATTGCTAGTACAGAATCCGGTTCCCCGATAGGCTGGAATAGGCTTCTCGTCGGTTGATTGGCAGTCGAGAGGTACAATAAGCTCAAGCCCTTTGGAGTGATAGCAATTTCTGTCAATAAACTGTGGCTTCCACTTTTTACCTGCAGAAACGGCAAGGAGGGAATTACTGCATGTACTGCGTAGCGATCTTAGGATCATAGTTGGGGTATGTAAATGTCGGGATGAAGTAGCGAGATATCTGAAAAAATAGGGTCAACATTCAAAAGCAGAATTACAGAAATGCAGACGAAAATAAGGCTGAGATCTAAGCTTATATCCGGAGAAAAATAAGAAAACGGGTTAAAAGAGGCTGGATTGATAATGACTTATTATTTATTAGATCATTTAAATTTTTAGCAGAAAGAACGGGGAAGATACAGCTTGAAAAATCGATCAGCAAGTGTAAGCTAAAAATTCATGTGTCTTAGGATATTGTAGCGGAACTAGGTTTGGGCAATTAACACCAGGGACCGAACCCCAAACCCTAATCCTGTCGGAATCGTCCGTCTGTGCAGTCCGGCGTCAACTGAAGATTGACGACTAGCCCGTCAGGCTTAAAACTCATTTATTCACGACGTCAAAGAAGAAACTCGTACTGCAGTTCTCGTTCGACTTCTATAGCGCCAGCAATGTTCGGAGCAATGTTCGGAGCAATGTTCGGAGCACTACCGTCTCAAACCACTGCACTACTGTTCACCGCAATTGTCACTGTAGGACGCCGAGTCGTCTTCCTGTAGATCACCGCTGTCTCGCCAGCGCACGCAGAGAATCCGTGAAGCGGGTCGGGTTTCGAACCCGATCGTCGTCAGATGCAGAAGGTCGCCAAACCTTCCGTCCTCACCAGTCGGCAGCGTCGGCAGGTCCGGAGTCGAATCAGCAGCCGTTGGCGTGTAGATCACCGCTGCCTCGCCAGCGCACGCAGAGAGTCCGTGAAGCGGGTCGGGTTTCGAACCCGATCGTCGTCAGATGCAGAAGGTCGCCAAACCTTCCGTCCTCACCAGTCGGCAGCGTCGGCAGGTCCGGAGTCGAATCAGCGGTCGTTGGCGTGTAGTTCACCGCTGCCTCGCCAGCGCACGCAGAGAATCCGTGAAGCGGGTCGGGTTTCGAACCCGATTCAGTGTCGTCTAAGTCGGAAGCTGAACCACTGCGCTCACCCGGTCGGAAGCGTTGGCAGATCCGGCGTTGAATCCTGCCCGTCGTGGCACAGCGACGATCACCGATCCTTCGGTCGTCCGTAGGCGTCGGGTTGCAGAAGAGCACGACCGCGGGTCAAGAATCGAACCCGAGTCGACAGTGTTGCACCGCAAAGGCCTCCAAGCCTTTCGTCGTCGGCAGGCGCTGAATTTCGGCAGCGTCGTCAAATCGTCGTCCTGCTCTCCAAAGCGTTTTTCCTCAGACGATTTCCTGCTGACTGCACCGCGATTCGATCCCGCAACGCTCGACCGACTCGTCTTTCTACTGTGTCACGGCGATTCACTGACTGTTTCTTCCGATCACTGTGTTCCTCGAAGACTGACGGCGGCTGACTCGAAGACTGACGGCGGCTGACTCGAAGACTGTTTCCTTCGATGACTGACGTTCGATGACTGGCTGCGGCTGCGCGCACACGTACTTATGTGTCACGAGGCCACGCCCAGTACATGTAGACATAGGCTAGGTAGAAACAGGCTAGAGGTAGACATGGGCTAGGTAGAAATGGGCTAGGTAGAAACAGGCTAGAGGTAGACATGGGCTAGGTAGAAATAGGCTAGGTAGAAATGGGCTAGGTAGAAATGGGCTAGGTAGACATAGGCTAGAGGTAGACATGGGCTAGGTAGAAATGGGCTATGCCTATCTCAGGCAGACACAGATACCCAGACGGACACGGGGACGGTCATTCAAATAAAAATTAAACCCCATGACCCTGATTTCCAACACGCTTCCCCCACAAGCAATCCAAGGTCCCACTTGGAGTAAGTAATTAAACATCCCCCAAAACGTAATCAGGGGCCAACGTCTACAAAAATCTACCACATTACTCCTGTCTACACAATAGGCCCAAATTAACATTCTTATACACAAAATCAAAATAATACAGTCTCTCATCGTTCGATGAATCCAGTACATTTGTTTTCAGCGAAATCCTTCACCGCGATTCATTACGAAAACATCAAATCGACAATTTAATTACGACATTGCAAAACCTTTATCGGGTGCGGAGTGCAATCGCGCACAACCCCCTTTTTCTCTTTTTCCTTCACTTCCCGGGTGCGATGTGCTTTTTACGCACACCCCCCGTTTCGTTCGGCTCTTTTCTTACGGGTGCGAAGTGCCATCTCGGTCACAACCCCCTTTTCGTTTTTCTCGCCTGTTTTTCTTTTTTTTTTCTTCTTTTTTTTCAGGCTTATTTCTCTATTTTTTTTCTTTTTGGGTACGGTGTGCTTTGTTGGGCACACCACCCTTCTTTCTTCTCTTTTTTTTTCAAACGACATTATACAATTAATTACGAGCAAGTTACAGAAAAACAAAAGCCACACACGGCTTTACAATCAATTCAAAAAAATAAAAACACGGGCCAGGCACGACCCAATAATAATTAAATTAACTTTCTTTCGACGTTCACTGGAATCGAACAGGACGGCCAACGTTGCGTCGTGGTCGGCCTGTAGACGTCGCCACTCCGTCTTCCAAGTTCGGTCGACCCAAATCCGACCAATGCCCTCCAGGGTCGAAAGACAAAAGCCCACAGTCCAAAATCCACCTGCGGCTCGCGAGACTAGACTCACTCGCACGACCAAGACTCATGCTTCCCGGAGCATAACCACAATACAATTCAATTGTGCTGCAACACACAGCGTAAGACGAGACTCTCCGACAGGCATCAGTTTCGGAAAAAGGACTGAAATCCTTCCGGGTCGGACCAGAGCAAAACCGCAAAGACAAATTATTCTCCACATTTGCAGAACATTTACTTATCGCCGGTTCCACAACTCCAGTCACCAACATTTGCTCTAGTTGCGCATCAATGGTAGCCTGATATGGAAGCGGTTGCCTACTCAACGGTTGTCTTACCGGATGAGAGTCCCCGGTATCAATCCTATGCTGAGTAATCATGGTCCTTCCCAAATCATGGTCGGTGGTCGAGAAAATGCATTCATACTCGACCAACAAATTCCTCTGCCGTTCCTTCACCTCTGCCGAAACATCCTCAGAGACATCTTCCATCAATTTCTCCACTAAATGTGTCTCTGGACGCGACCCTCCGGTCACTTTTTCGGCTGACCCTCCGGTCACTTTTCGGGTCGACCCTCCGGTCACTTTTTCAAATTGTGCAGGATGCACCCGCAAGTCATGCGCCCTCAAGGATTTTTCGATATTTGCAAAGCGCAGGTCAGGAAGTGAATCAGCAGTTAACATAGCAGGCTGTTCATTTAAATTCACCACACGAATGCACATTTTATCATCATCATCATTCAGCACAACTCTAGCTACATGCAGTCCAGGTTGAATTTCTTTTGATTCAGTCATCCATGCTTCAGCTGTGGTCGTCAAATCACGATATTGCGTTTTACAAGGAATATCGCACTGCGAACGAGGAAGAACAGTTGTCTCCTCAGCAACAATAACCCTGCGACACCAAAGCGACCCATTGCCCTTAACCAAAGGAATGCGGCGTCTACCAACAAAGAGTGCACCCTGACCAAAACCCAGTCGACAGCGGTGTTGTCTCAACCAATCCATCCCAAGCATTGGTTCACCAATCTGATCAGAGACGAGAAAATTAGTCTCAATAGAAAAGCCTCTAGAAATTCTAATTGGGACATCAACCTGACCCAAAACCCTTATCTGCGTTCCGTTAGCAGCCAAGAGAATGCGATTACTAGGCTGGAGCAGCAAACCATCCACATCAGACGAGGGAACCAGGCTTACCTCCGACCCAGTGTCTACCAGGCACGTTCTTTGCTGTCCGTTGATCACACCATGGATGTAGATCGCGTTGTTCGTCACGCCTGTTGCTCGGTCTCTCGTTGTATGGTTGGTGACGGTCTCTTCGTTCCGCTCGGTCGTCGGCTGACCCAAGTCGCGTTCGTCGTCGTTCCGACGGTTGGGGAACGGTCGACGTTGTCGGCACTGGCGTGCATAGTGCCCTGGGGACCCGCATTTGAAGCAGGTCGACCCACGTCCCAGACTTCCTGATGCGTTACCTTGAGACGGAATGGTCGGCGGAACCATCGGCGCGGAGTTGTAGTTCGTCCTGTTCGAGCCTCGGAGTTCCTCCAGCTGTCGGCAGATTCTTCCTTCCATGTCCTGCTGCCACTTGCGCTGGGCAGTGAAGAAGTCGTCCAGCTGAGACTGAAGCTGTCCTCCGGCGTCGGCCTCCTGAGTTCCTCTTACTCGATTCGCAGGTCTGCGACGATCCTCCAGGTCTGCGGTCTGCTGATACGCAGACAAGCGTAGAGCTGTTCGGTACGCCTCGTCGATCGTCTTCGGTTCCCGTTCTCTCACCTTTAGAGACAGCTCCCGGTCACGGATGGCTTCCAGGAAGGCGTCCTTCGCAACGATCTCGGTCGTCTCGTTCGACGGCACCGGGTAGGCAAGAACGACAAGTCTCCGGATGTCGTGCAGCAAATCTCCCAGACTTTCATCCGCCCTCTGTCGACGATAGTAGAGTTGCGCACGAAAAGTCTCAGCTTGACCTTCCGCGCCGTATCGTTGACGAAGTCTCTCGACCAACTGTTCATACGTCACCTCCGTTCGCGCTCCAAAGTCCCACAACAGCTGCGTTGCTGCCTTTTCCAAGGAAACACGGAGGAAGTCGACTTTGTCGATTGCCGTCCATCTATTGTGGCGTGCACATACGTCGAATTGCGCCAAGAACGATTCGAGAGACCCAGTCCCATCGAACTTGGTGGGTTTCATGGTCATCTTCCGTTCACCGACCAAGCGACTGGCGTTGTCCAAGACTTTCGTCTCCAAAGCGCTTACCCTGTCCAAGACTTTCGATTCCACGGCGGTCGAGTCTCTCTCAGAAATCAGCAGACTTCTGCGATCCTTCTTCGGTACGTCGTCGAAGTCGATTCTCTCCAGGAAGCGGCTGGACTCGACCTCGTAGTCGACCAAGAGGTCCGTCCTTCGTCCGGCTGCTGGCGTCGAAGTCGTCGGGCGGTCAGCGGCGTTTTCGTCCATCTCTGCAGTGTTCCACATCATTGCTGAATTTCGCTCCACTGGCTGAGTCCGAATTTCCAAGAAGTCCAACGAGTTCTTCTTTCACTCCAATGTCTGGAACCAGTTTGTAACGAGACGTCCAACGAAGAAATCAAAACCCCACTTGCTGGTGCCAGTTTTATCTGGGACCAGCTCTGTAGACGTCCGACGAAATTCAATCACTCAACTTCTCGGTACCAGTTTGTAGCGGAACTAGGTTTGGGCAATTAACACCAGGGACCGAACCCCAAACCCTAATCCTGTCGGAATCGTCCGTCTGTGCAGTCCGGCGTCAACTGAAGATTGACGACTAGCCCGTCAGGCTTAAAACTCATTTATTCACGACGTCAAAGAAGAAACTCGTACTGCAGTTCTCGTTCGACTTCTATAGCGCCAGCAATGTTCGGAGCAATGTTCGGAGCAATGTTCGGAGCACTACCGTCTCAAACCACTGCACTACTGTTCACCGCAATTGTCACTGTAGGACGCCGAGTCGTCTTCCTGTAGATCACCGCTGTCTCGCCAGCGCACGCAGAGAATCCGTGAAGCGGGTCGGGTTTCGAACCCGATCGTCGTCAGATGCAGAAGGTCGCCAAACCTTCCGTCCTCACCAGTCTGCAGCGTCGGCAGGTCCGGAGTCGAATCAGCAGCCGTTGGCGTGTAGATCACCGCTGCCTCGCCAGCGCACGCAGAGAGTCCGTGAAGCGGGTCGGGTTTCGAACCCGATCGTCGTCAAATGCAGAAGGTCGCCAAACCTTCCGTCCTCACCAGTCGGCAGCGTCGGCAGGTCCGGAGTCGAATCAGCAGCCGTTGGCGTGTAGATCACCGCTGCCTCGCCAGCGCACGCAGAGAGTCCGTGAAGCGGGTCGGGTTTCGAACCCGATCGTCGTCAGATGCAGAAGGTCGCCAAACCTTCCGTCCTCACCAGTCGGCAGCGTCGGCAGGTCCGGAGTCGAATCAGCGGTCGTTGGCGTGTAGTTCACCGCTGCCTCGCCAGCGCACGCAGAGAATCCGTGAAGCGGGTCGGGTTTCGAACCCGATCGTCGTCAGATGCAGAAGGTCGCCAAACCTTCCGTCCTCACCAGTCGGCAGCGTCGGCAGGTCCGGAGTCGAATCAGCAGCCGTTGGCGTGTAGATCACCGCTGCCTCGCCAGCGCACGCAGAGAGTCCGTGAAGCGGGTCGGGTTTCGAACCCGATCGTCGTCAGATGCAGAAGGTCGCCAAACCTTCCGTCCTCACCAGTCGGCAGCGTCGGCAGGTCCGGAGTCGAATCAGCGGTCGTTGGCGTGTAGTTCACCGCTGCCTCGCCAGCGCACGCAGAGAATCCGTGAAGCGGGTCGGGTTTCGAACCCGATTCAGTGTCGTCTAAGTCGGAAGCTGAACCACTGCGCTCACCCGGTCGGAAGCGTTGGCAGATCCGGCGTTGAATCCTGCCCGTCGTGGCACAGCGACGATCACCGATCCTTCGGTCGTCCGTAGGCGTCGGGTTGCAGAAGAGCACGACCGCGGGTCAAGAATCGAACCCGAGTCGACAGTGTTGCACCGCAAAGGCCTCCAAGCCTTTCGTCGTCGGCAGGCGCTGAATTTCGGCAGCGTCGTCAAATCGTCGTCCTGCTCTCCAAAGCGTTTTTCCTCAGACGATTTCCTGCTGACTGCACCGCGATTCGATCCCGCAACGCTCGACCGACTCGTCTTTCTACTGTGTCACGGCGATTCACTGACTGTTTCTTCCGATCACTGTGTTCCTCGAAGACTGACGGCGGCTGACTCGAAGACTGACGGCGGCTGACTCGAAGACTGTTTCCTTCGATGACTGACGTTCGATGACTGGCTGCGGCTGCGCGCACACGTACTTATGTGTCACGAGGCCACGCCCAGTACATGTAGACATAGGCTAGGTAGAAACAGGCTAGAGGTAGACATGGGCTAGGTAGAAATGGGCTAGGTAGAAACAGGCTAGAGGTAGACATGGGCTAGGTAGAAATAGGCTAGGTAGAAATGGGCTAGGTAGAAATGGGCTAGGTAGACATAGGCTAGAGGTAGACATGGGCTAGGTAGAAATGGGCTATGCCTATCTCAGGCAGACACAGATACCCAGACGGACACGGGGACGGTCATTCAAATAAAAATTAAACCCCATGACCCTGATTTCCAACAATATCAACGGACTTTCGTATGTTAAGCAGTTCAACGATCCGGTCAAAGCAAAATTGCGTAAACTAACGCCTTTTGATCAATTCAAATGCAAAACTCCCCGCATGGTGAATTGCTGAGTTAAGGTGCAAACAAGTTTGTTTTGGGCGGTGGTGTAGCGAGTATGTTCGTTTCCTTGCAGCCGGAAGGTTCTAGGTTCGAATCCATCTCAAGCCGAGGCAAGACCAATAGGACCTCGAGCAAGTCCTTTACTTGCAAGTGCTCAGGCGCTTCGGCATGAAACTCTTAACTCTTAAATCTGCGTAGACCTAATAATTTCCCCCTCAGGGTAATCCACAGGTGTTTGTAGGCCTACATGGTGCAAATGTATAGAAGAAAAAAGATGGCCGATGACTATCATGGTGTCGTGGGTGGCTCAGCTGGTGGTTGCCGTCCGCCCTTTTTTCCTGCCTCCCCTAAACTCCCAGGAACACGATACCTAACCAATGTGGGGACTATAGATTAAACACTTCTTACTGTGATAATAATTATTAGAATGGTAGAAAGTTATTTACTGCACCTTTTGCTTTATCGTAACGTATGTGCATTCCACAGACTTGTTTGTCAGTGCACGTTTCACTAACCCATCCTTTGCTGAAACAATGCTCTCCACCAATACCAGGAAACTGATTCGAGCCTTTGCAGCGCGAACACCTGAGACCTTAAAATTAATGATTTAAAAGAAACCGGTCGGCACAATCGACATATAGCCTATCTTTATCTTTAAATGGTCCAAATTACACTGGATTTTGCTCAACATCAATGCCTTGAGAATCATTGCAGCTACACGGCAGCAGTCTTGTTGCTTTTGCTTGGCAGTTTTGACGATTCTAATTACTTATTCGATAGTAGTAGATGAGCGTGTAGGAATAATAATAAATTATTATTATTGTAGGAATAATAATATTATTATTATAAAGGAGATTGCCCTTAATTTTGACGGGTACTGCTTTGAGACCGTGGTGCAGTATCTAAGTCAGCCCAATTATTATCGCTTATCGCCCCACCCAAGGAACGTATTTGATGCGGCGAATGATCATACGTCTTATTGTATTTTACCAGGCCAATTATAAAGCGCTTCTTGGAAAAAGACCCTTTTAGAATCGCTCACAGTACGTGCAACCCGAAAGAAAAGGCATAATTGTTTTGAGACTAGATAATGATGAAGAAAGACTACTTGATAAAATGACTGAGAGAACTGATGGAGGAAAAAGTCCATTCCATGATGCAATGAAGAAAGCGTTTTACAGAGATATTGCAAATTTAAAATGTTTGGCTTAGGAAATAAAATTTGTAGGCCTACTCATTCACGCAGTCTCAAGTCTCAACCATTGCATTATATGTCTAATGCTAATATCAATAAATTATATAGGGAATACAGTATTATTTTTACCATAATATATTGAAATTTGGGGATCATTCACTGAGTAACTTTTTTTATTATCTCAATTAGTGCCCTGGGATTGATGGCCTAAATTGATTTCTTATGCCATGCGCTCATTGTCTGCATTTGTATAATTCCAATGCAGGAAATTCATCATAGGAAATTAAGCTTAAGTGGCTTTGCTGTATATTGTGTATTGTGTAAAACAGAATGCTATCAGGATGTGTAGAGACATGGTTTTTACTATACGTTGCACTCACTTGATATTGACCAGTAAGGCTATCTTTTATTAGGATATTTAGGTCAATGTAAGTTTCTTGCATTGTTTAGATTTTTCATAATAGCCTATTACTTTTCAATCTTCTCTAGTAAGGCTGCTCTTTTAGACTTAATCAACTGAATCTATTAGATATAACTAGAACTAGATCAGCTGTAAGCCCCATTGTTCCACATGCGTTGTCCTAATGCAGGGCATAGCAGCCTACAATGTGGCACTTTTAACCAAGAAGGAAAGTTGTAAATGTTTGTCGTTTATTCTTCTGATAATATTGAAATAAAACCATTTTCGGTTGATTAAACGTTTCGGACAATAGCAGCAACATACATGCACAACAACTAACGCGTACGCTTTAAAATGTAAAATTTGTCAGAATTCCGGACATTCTCTCATAAACCTGCGCTGATCTGAGTTTGTATGTTTATCTCTGCATCGCATAGAATGCTATTCCGCCGGGACGAATGCGATTAGCTCTCAGGAAAAACAAATGCAACATGAAGTTAAGGTTAAAGGAATCGGTCACTAGGCACAGTGTTCTAAGGTAAGGCTTAAGTTCATAATAATAATAATAATAAAATAATAATATTTATATCATAATCAACGATGCCGTTACAACATTAGCCTCAAGAACAGAATTCTCATTCATGCAGCTATTCTTGTGCGTCAAGAGCAAAGCGCGAAGGAGTTTTTTTAAATTATTCTGCGAAATGAAATTCCAATGACGGCTTCTGTGGATCTTCGTTCTAGTCTTTTCTTTGAGCGCTTCCTCGCGCCATTCTTGATCAACTGCGTGCAAACTTTGCTTATCGACAACGGCACATAGACTCACTATTGCTATTAATACGTGTTTCGGTCATCATCACTTTCATCATCGTCGTCGTCATCACTATCATCCTGATAAAAAACCAATTAAAATGAGAATCAAGAACAACATTCGCCATTGCGTACTTGCTAATATTACATGTAATTATGTTTCTTATAGCGTCTTCTCTAAGGTGACTTAGGCTAACGTACAGAAAGCTTGCAAAATGCTGTTTACCTTCAGACAACCCAATCACTAGACATGAACAAAGCGAAAGCCAGATAAAGCAATGCATCGTTCCTGCTGTGGCGATTACAACAGAGATCTACGGATAATTGTGCAGCAACTGATTATTCTGCAAGAAGGAACAGCGCACGACAAGCACAAGAATGCTTTCTTGCATACCACTCGGTCCAAGAACCTCAAATGATCGGTCGAGAGCGTTGGAATAACCGATCAAGCCATCTGCGTTTGATTTTTGAACCCGTAACATGTATAGGATCTGAAATCTACGTGAGCTGCATAATGAGGGTAAATGAAGCTGAGAGTGATGAATGCAGTTCTTATTCGAGCCGTAAATAGAAGACGTCCTCCCGCTGTGCAAGACAATGACATTGTCCCTGTTGCCCCTATTGCACAGTCTTCCTTTGTGAGAAACTTAAGATAAAGAAAATCTGTTGTTGTTTGTTATTTTGAGGCAAATTTTTATCCTACTTATATATTCTGATTGTATGCAGGCAAAATATCAACATCCAATGTAGATGAACAATTTAAGAAGAAGAAGATGATGATGATGATGATGATGAAGAGGAAGAAAAAGAACAAGAAGAACAAGAAACAGACTATGTAGAGGAAGAGGAAGAGGAGGAAAAGAAGAAGAGGAAGAGGAAGAAGAAGAGAAAGCCGAAGAAGAAGAGGGAGAAGAAGAAAAATAAGAGGAAAGAAAGGAGAGAAGGGGGAGAAGTACGAAGAGAAAAGGAGGAATCACTTCTGAGGTAGACATGTGGATGAAAGGTGAGTAAACCTCATGCTCTTGTCCTCGGTATTTGAGAGTGTGGGGCCAATCCTTTCCCTCGCCGTACTATCTTCCCAAGGACAGTGCACGATAGGTGTGCCAACTATGGTTGAGCTACCTAAACCTTAAGGACTGCTGACGGAGCAAAAATAATGTCGAATAAAATTTCATTTAAACAAGGTGCTGTATAACTGATATTTTAAATTACGAACATACAATCGTTCGTATGCAACTATGCATGCAATGCATGCATGCATATTGTCAGGTTCCACGACTCTCTCTCTACGACTGGTTCTTGGGATAGGCTATAGTCACGGTCACTTGACTTTGGGGCGACACCTGGTGACAGACTTGTTCTATATAAGGTCTGACTTCAGGGGGCGTCTCTCTCTCAGGAGCTTTGCTCTCTTGTCTCTCTGACGATGTTAGTTAAGCTATGGTTGGGCTCTGATGTTCTCGGCTGCGGGGTGCCTGCATGGCAGCCTTCTTGTCAGAGTTCGGTAGTTAAGTTAGTTAAGCTTTCGTTCATACACCTCGCCTTGGTGTCGTTAGTTAAGTTCGTTCTTCGCCAGCCTGTTGCTGTGTCAAGATGTTGTTCGTCCGTTCGCCGCTGAATGACAATGCCGTCGACGACTTCCCTCTGGTCTACAGTGTGGTAACTGTATCAGTTCGCTTTCTATGTTGAATTATACCTTTAAACTAGACACGAGTGTTCTTAAATCGAGCTGAACTTATTAGGGACCTTAATATAGGAGGCGCAGCTCGTTACAAATGGGGGCTCGTCCGGGATTTTTTTTTCCGTTTAGGAATGGGGGCTCGCGAGTTTTTTCACGTTAATTGGAAATTTTGCGTCGGTAGGCGTTTTTCGTGAAATTTTGAGAATTTTTGAGGGGCGTGTCAGCTCTCTTATACGGTAGATATTCCGTTTGACAGTGTTTAATTGTTCGTTGGCCGTGAAGATAGGTCAATGGCTCGTCATTTTGGAGGAGTTTTTGAGAGTTTTGAGAATTTTGAGGGGCGTGGTTGCTCTCGTAGGCGGTATTCATTCCGTTTTGCATTTTTGAATTTTGAATTTTGAGAGATGTGTTTCCTCTCGTATGCGGTATTCATTCCGTTTTGCGCTTTTGAATTTTGAGAGATGTGTTTCCTCTCGTATGCGGTATTCATTCCGTTTTGCGCTTTTGAATTTCGAGTTTTGAGGGGCGTGTCTGCTCATTTATACGGTATTTAGTCCGTTTTGCGCTTTTGAATTTCGAATTTTGAGAGATGTGTTGCTCTCGTATGCGGTATTTATTCCGTTTTGCATTTTTGAATTTCGAGTTTTGAGGGGCGTGTGTGCTCAGTTATACGGTATTCCGGTTGACAGTTTTGCGGTTGAAGTTTTGACGTCGCACTCCGAGGAGTTTTTCGGAAGTTTTTTCGAATGTTGTGAGAGTGTTGAGTTTTTCGGGAGTTTTTTCGAGGAGTTTTTCTTGAAAGTTGAGAGAATTTCGAGAGTTTAGAATTTTGGGGGCGTGGCGACCAAATTTATTTTTCTCTTTCGGGCGTTGTGAAATTGAGAATGTCTCTGTGGAAGACTTTAGTGGAGAAACGAGAGAAGCAAGGGGCTTGTAGACGTGGGAAATTTTCTTCAGCTGTTAAGGAAGGCGTGTCAGTTTATCGGAGTAATTCTGTTTGCATGGTCGATAAGAATTTAAGTAGGCCTATTCAGTCCGAAGGTGTGTTTCGAGCTGACCTTCATCATGTCAGTGGCGATACGCAGCCAAAGGAACAGATGCACGTGTACGACGATGCTTGTGATGATTTGTCCGAGTGTTGTTTATTTGAAGACAACGACGTACAGCATGATTCTGTATTGGGTTCGTTGTATGACAGGTTGAATGATGTTGAGTGTGTGCATGATTTGGTTTGTGATTCGGATGGTTCGGATGCGTCTGTTGACTTAGGCGTTTCGTTGCAAGGTGTGTCTGTACTGGACTGGTGTATGAGTACACGGTTGGATGAGCATGGTAGTGTAAGTACTTTGCATGATTCTTTTGTTGATGTTGGCTGTCAGTCAGAGGCTAACGCGTTGTTGACTGTATGTGATGAGTGTACGCAGGAGGTGAACATAATGTTTGATGATGTATTGGATTTTGTGCGTACGTTTAGGAGTGATGAAGTTCGAAGTCTTGATTCTGTCTTTGACTTTGTGTCACACGGGTTACAGTTCATGTGGACTAGGCGCTTGGCTTTTCGAGACTTGAATAAGAATTGTTTGAATGTCTTGTATGAGCGGGAAGACTACCGCAGTTGGCTTGCAAGTGATATGTGTGACAGATTGTTGGAGGAAATAGGTCTCTTGAGGATGGATGACTTTGTTCGCAACGTGATTGAATGTTGGCATAATGACTTGGATTGTGAAGATGGTGCGAAATTGTTTGTGCGTAGTAAGTTTGATTTGATGACCTGTTGTCGAGCGAAAGAGAACTCGGATTTACTGGATGATTTTGAAGCGACTGTTGCGCTTGAATCAGGAATGAATGGTGTTGTGAATTCGCCGGTTTCTGTGGTTGATTCGTCGCATGGTAGTGTGAATGAATCTTTGGTGATGCAATTGAGTGGGACAACTGTTGTGTGTGACACGTCATTGTTGTCTGTTGTCTCGTTGCATGATTGTGCAAGTGAGAATCTGGTTGTGCAGTCTATGATAACGACTGTTGTCTACGAGAACAGATGGATTATGGGTTGGTGTTGTACGGTGTCTACGGTTGCACTGTTGTCAATGAATGTTGAGTTATGTGGACGTATGACTAAGGTGAACAAGTGTGTCTTGGCTACGCATTGTTTCGTTTGTAAACATGGGTCGAATGAACTTGTGTTGACTGATGTTATTGTTCATGTTGACAAGGATGTGCATTCTGCAGGAAAGGGGCATTTGTTGTTGGATGGCATTGTTCGTTTTCATGTGTTTATAGTTAGTGCAGTGAGACATACTGTGACTGATTCTTTCGAGGAGTATCTGAATGAGCATGATGTTTCGTCAGAGTTATCTGCATATCAGTTGTGTTGCGTTTACTCGACTGCTTCGAGAGTTATGTTTCAGCCGGTTGGTGTGATGGACTCTTCAGTGAGTGTGAGTGTATCTTCTTTGCATGAAGATTTTGCAGATGTGTTTTGGTCTGTTGTGCCTGAGAGCAGTGAGTTGTTTGCTGGTGTTGTTTCGTTGCCAGAAGTTGAGTTGAATTGCCATGACGCTAATTCTTTTGTTTTGTCTTGTGAGAGCGGTTCCTTGCAGATTGACGGCCTGGAATCGTTGGTCTTCAATGGCGGGACTCTGCGCTGCGACTGTGCGAGGCTTCGACGAAGGAACGTGAGCGCCTTCGTGGTTCAATGGATGGTGACCACCATCTTGGCTTTGACGGGTTCTGGGACGACTTCGCGCGTTTCCTTCGCGAGTGACAAGTACGATGGCTTGTCGCTTGCGTCCCTTCTGTCGAGCGTGACAGTGTCTTCGCTCTTGGCTCTTTGCGAGTCGGCGTCTTCGATGTTCGCTATGGTGTGTCGGCTCACACTGTGGTTTGGCTGTGTGCCTTGGTTCTTCAGTTTCTGTCAGTCACTGAAAAGAAATTTTGCGAAAGAGTTGTTGGAACTTGCGTCTTCGATTGTTTCGAGAATGTGTTCTTGGAACATGCGGCTTCAAGCGCTTCGATCGTTTTCGTTTATTGATCTTGTGTGCAGATTTTCGTTTGGCGATTGATGTGAAAAAATTGTAATGACTTTTCGAGTTTCCTTAACCATGTGAAATATTTATGGAAACTTCATTTTGATTTTGTTTCGAACTGTTTTCTCGAAATCTTGAGTAGAATGTTTTAGGGGGAACGTACATGTACTTGAACGTTTCGCTTGTATAGTTTAACTGATTGTGTTCTTGTCATGTAGTTGTACTTGTCATAATTTGTGATTAGTTATGCGATTCTTTTCTTTGAGTCGTGTAACCTTCTTTCGTGTGCATGCTAGTTAAGTCAGAAACCCTTCTGGTTTCTGCCTTTCGTGGTCGTTCGGGGGTATGTCAGGTTCCACGACTCTCTCTCTCTACGACTGGTTCTTGGGATAGGCTATAGTCACGGTCACTTGACTTTGGGGCGACACCTGGTGACAGACTTGTTCTATATAAGGTCTGACTTCAGGGGGCGTCTCTCTCTCAGGAGCTTTGCTCTCTTGTCTCTCTGACGATGTTAGTTAAGCTATGGTTGGGCTCTGATGTTCTCGGCTGCGGGGTGCCTGCATGGCAGCCTTCTTGTCAGAGTTCGGTAGTTAAGTTAGTTAAGCTTTCGTTCATACACCTCGCCTTGGTGTCGTTAGTTAAGTTCGTTCTTCGCCAGCCTGTTGCTGTGTCAAGATGTTGTTCGTCCGTTCGCCGCTGAATGACAATGCCGTCGACGACTTCCCTCTGGTCTACAGTGTGGTAACTGTATCAGTTCGCT
This sequence comes from Lumbricus terrestris, assembly GCA_949752735.1. Taxonomy (NCBI): domain Eukaryota; kingdom Metazoa; phylum Annelida; class Clitellata; order Crassiclitellata; family Lumbricidae; genus Lumbricus; species Lumbricus terrestris. Next base: position 62,290,854 of record OX457037.1, on the reverse strand, counting down.
TTCTATGTTGAATTATACCTTTAAACTAGACACGAGTGTTCTTAAATCGAGCTGAACTTATTAGGGACCTTAATATAGGAGGCGCAGCTCGTTACAATATAAAATGTATATATATATCATCATCATCAACATCATTAGGCTCAGTGCCCGTAGGAGTCCGACGCCACTCTCTGTCTGAGTCTGTCTCGTGTCATGATGCCCAGCTTCAACCGGTCCGGTCAGCAGGTCTGCTCCATACCATTAACATCTTGGAGCAGCTAGACCACCTTGTCTGAATGAAGAGAATATTGGGGGAGAGAGGCATGAAGGACAACCTGGGTCAAAGCCCGTATGTGTCCCATGCTCTCTCCTCCGACTCTCTCCACGGGTCTGTCCTGACCGGCCTGTGCATGTCTGCTCCACATCATGACACCTTGAGGCATCTGGGTTGCTATGTCACTTGTGTCGTGGTTTTTGCGGATTACAATCGTCTTGGTCTTTTGCTGCCAGCGTATCGCCACCCATCTGGCAAACCTTCCTCATTTTGTCCGGGCTTAGGACCGGTGTCATGAAACTGAGTATCCCCCCTGAAAGCTATCCGTGGGGATGAATTAATCTATCCCCCCGGATGGAATTAACCGGTCTATACTATCCGGGGGATAAACCATTCTATCCCCTTTTTTGAAAAATGCGCATAATAAAAATATTTATGCTGTAATCAAAATTTAGAGTGACTCTGATTGTTTTAAGTGTCCTAGGCAATGCTCAGATAAAGGCAACTCGAATTTATTTAGTGACTCTGAGTGTTCTTAAGTGTTTTAAAAGTTTCAAGTGCTCTAAAAACAAGGCAAAACAAATTATCTAGTCGGAATAAACATACCTGTTAGTGTCATTGTTCAAATCAAAGCAGATAAAAATTAATTTGCAAAAAAACTACACGCGGAAGCGGTTTTTTCGACTTTTTTTAATTTTGGGGGATACAATTAATACGGGGGATACTCTATTTCGTGACACCGGCACAGGGACGTTGTTGGTTCCCTGTGGCAGAGGATGGATGCAGTTTAACGTCATGCCCAGGACTGATACATATATATAATTATATATATGATTCTATATAATGCATACCACTGGGGTATTCTGCTCTGCCCTGTAGATTCAGGCTTTTCGCCCATATCCAGCACTACAGCAGACCCAGCCCCAGGCCCCACCGTACCACTCACTACTACTGCGCCAATACCCTCCCGGCCCGTTCATAATCCACACTCCACCCGCAACTCGCCCAGCCCCACCCGCCCAGCCATCACCCCTTTGGGGTATCACCCGCAACCACCCTACACCGCGCCACTTCCGGTCCCCACCCTAACCCCGGCCTCACCATACCCCTCCACTCTCTATCCCACCCCCACTCATAATCCACACTCCGCCCGCAACCAACCGCTCCCAATTTTCACTCAACTACCCCTAAGCGGTTCCGGCGTTTCCCAGAAGTTGAGGTTCTCGCCCCCATCGCCACGTCGTTCTCAAATCCCGGCCACATAATAATCCACTTTTTGAATCGTCCAAAAGCTATGTTTGGCCTCATAGTATAGGACAGTGATTTTCAACCGGGGTTCCGTGGAACCATTGGGTTCCGCGGACGTCGGTCAGGGGTTCCGCGGCGGTTTGATGGAAAATTTTATGGCGCCAACTGAAATCCCAAACGTATTAGCAGTTTTCTGTCATTCTTGCTTAAAATGACCTTATTATGTGAATGCATTGTTGTTTTATATAATTATTATGTTAATGTTGTTTTGTATAATTATGTCTTTATAGCTCATTACTTGTTATTCGGAGGGCACCTGCATTATATGGGAATCTAATGGCCTTTAAGCCTACAGATTACAGAATGCATATACTGTACGGTGCGCTTCCATCAATCAAGTCGATCGGACAATCGCAAACAAAGCATTCTAATCATTGTTTTTTAAACTATTTGGACTGTTCTGAACATGAGCGCCCGCAGAAATGTTTGCAGGAGGGGCTAAAACACGATGGTCACGACTAACATTTGTTGTATCGAGAAGATTCGAGAGGTTACAAATTGCAAAGCAGGAAATTAGGAACATGCATGGGTATTTTTAATAGAGATTTTTAGTAATATTTCTCGGTTTCACGTTTTTTTAAATTTTTATTTAAAAAAATAGTGCGAAGAAATTTGTTTAGAAAATCTAAAAGTAGCAATTAAAGAGTAGGTTCCTGAATGGGTGCAATAAGTCCACATACTCATATCCTCTGGAAACTGGTAGGCCTACTTACTTTTCATTCAGTTATCCATTCCTGCTACCTCTAGCAATTTCTATATTTTAGGCCTAATCGTCGTTTCTAAACTTCTAAAGCACCACTCTAAAATCAATCGGAGGTACCAACTTATTCACCGACAAAAAGCTGCTCAAATGGTATAGTAAGAAGGAGGTCCGTGTCTCGTTGTGAGAGAGGACAGAGGAGCGGAATAGCTGTTAAGGTGCCATTTAAGATTCGAAGGTGGAAGATCCGAGGGTCAGATGAGTAGTGGTATGAATTCTTTTGAAAAGGCGAGACGTCAGTTTTTAGACTCTTAGGTGGAACTGGAAAAGCTGAAAAAGCACGGCAGAAAATTAAAAGCATAGTTATTTCATAGGTTTCTAAATGCAGATGTCTTAGTTTCGCTTTGTCCATCATTAGCATCTTTAATTGTCTAACGCGAAGAAATAAAAAAAACAAAGTAGGCCTATTATTATTATAGTAGTCTTAAAAAGGTGTCAATTTGTCAGTTGTTCGTTGACAGTGTTTTGTGCACTGGGTCTATACTTTTAGAGTTTTCAGGCATGTATTTGTAATGTGATAGACTGCACCAGAAGTGCAAGTAACGTACTTTTAATCAAAATATTACATTGTTTTGCAAGTTACAATTGTATGCTAGGCTGTGTAAGCCTATATCTTGAATAACTGGAGGGTGAAGCATGAGTGTTCCGCGAACAATTTGAAATGGAGGTCAATTATACGGATGACTAGATAACACGTGCAAACTGGTTATGCGGTTGAAGACACTTTACAGTACCATAACCGTTGCCATACAGACTGAATGCAGATTTTTTTTAAAAAATTGCTACAAGAAGAAAATAAATATAATATGCAAATTAAACTGATTTATTGAAGGGCAGATGAAAATCTATTGCGCGGCAAGAGTTTTCTTGTGCGCGGCAGCGCAGTCTCGCAGCGCAGCTTAGAGGGAACGTGGCGGCGACTATGACTGCTGCCTAGATTGGGTGTCGTTTCGTTGACGGGAAAGACTTTTGCCGGTTAATAAGACTCACCAACACCGTTACGAGAAAGTGTTTGAAACATAAAAGTTTGGTATTTGAAAGGAGACGCTTTTCACCGATGCAGCAATTTACTAATGATCCGATTAAACCCGCATATTATGAAAACCCATTTTGTAGAAGCTACTAGTTTCCCATACTTGATGTAGCGAAATTGCATTGAAGGTAGTCAGTCATAATTCATGGTTTTGAAGTCAGCTTATTAATATCAACATGAAGTAAGCTGAATCAAGAAACTACTTAGGCCTATATATATGTCATATAGGCCAATAATGATGAAAACTGTCAATAGGCCTACTTAAATATTTAAATCGCCCACACTTATTAAGGCGTATTATTTTAAGCTCGTAATGCATACATGCAGGTCTATTATAGGCATAACGAATGACAGGTAAATGCATAATATCCGATTCCTATATCAATAATAATAATCTTAATGTATGCCAGGCTTAAACTGTAGAACGGATTGGAGATTGTCGCATCATTAAGGTTCCTTAGGAGTTGACCAGTTGTTGCAGAAGTCAGTTCTGCAAATTCGAGTACAGGTGAACCACCGTTGCTCTTTGTTGATATTTAACGTGCATCTTTTATTATTCACAAGCTTAATGGAGTCAATGCATCCTCTTTCAATATAGACTGGTTTCCACCCGACACCTGCAGAAACGACAAAGAGGGCTTTACTGCACGTTCTGCGTAGCGATCTGAAGATCATGGGGTGGGAATGTAGATGTCGAAGTGAGGATGTTTTAGATATGAAGAAAACAGGGCCAACAAGCAGAAAAACGGAAATAGGCTACAGACGGAAAAGAGGACTTATTTACATTCGGAGAAAGTTAAGAAAACTTGGAAAGGTGTATGCTTGATATAATGACATATCAGAGTCGCAACCCGAGGGGTGCTGGGCACCCCAGGGCTAAAAATTGACCCACTCAATTTTTTAAAATCTCATGAGTTTTTGGGTGAGGGGTGGGGTGGAGGTTCTCCTTCGCTCTTTCAGTCTTTCAAATTACACAAACAAACAAGTTTCATTTCAGCGTTTAGTTGGTCTATCTGAGTGTCGAGAATTTACCTAGCGATGGATGAAAAGTCTTGGCGTTTACATTATCTTGCCTCACCATTTTATTGATAGTAGGCCTACCGTATGTGCTATTTTATTAGGACTGAGTTATTAATCGTTTTCCTTAAAATTAGTGATATAATAGATCTATAATTATTCAGCAGTGTTTAATCTAGAGTCTATAGACTCTAGACATCTCTAGCGAAGAAAGTAGATCTACCCCAGGAAAAAATTTACGCATGAAAGTTTGACAAAATGGTAGTACTTTTTAGTTGCTGTTTACATTATTGTATCACATAAACTGCTATATCCTATTATACTGTCGTGATAAGCAAAAAGACAGTAACTCAAATTTTTCCGATTTTGAGTTAACACTTGTTTTCACATTCTGACAACATGTTCTATCATATCTAGAAGCGAGGAATCGGTAGGTATCTGCCCGGAAACATGAAAAAAACGGAAACGAAATTTACAGTATCTCACCTGCGGTATCATCGTGCTAAGCAAAAGCGCAGTAACTTGAGTTACTGTCTTCTTGCTTAGCATAAAATGGACATAGGCCTAATATACTTTGAGTGCTAAGCAAGAAGACTAGGCTAACTCTTTCACTATGTTGCGCAGGACGAGACCTGAACTTCTAAACAGTCACCAACAGCTCCTAGCACAATTTTCTTGAACGCTGAGGGAACTGATGTCCCTCGGATAAAAAAAATAAGAAGAAAAATGGTAAAATATATTTACTGCACCATGTTTTCCGTATTCTACGAATGTTCCACAGATTTTCTTATTAGTGCA